>VZRR01003976.1:3798349-3856401 GCA_013398015.1 Oreocharis arfaki | reverse complement strand
ATCAGACGGGATGCGGGAGCGATCAGACGGGATCGGACAGGCGGGGTCCGGCCGGGATCAGACGGGATGCGGGAGCGATCAGACGGGATCAGACAGACGGGATGCGGCCGGGATCAGACGGGATCAGACGCGCGGGGCGCTCCCGGCGGGCGGCGGGCGCCACCCAGCGGCGGAGCGCGGCCCCGGCGGGCTCGGCGGTCCCGAAGCGCAGCGGGATCCCGGCGAGACGCCGGTCCCGGGGCTCGGACACGCAAATTTATTCTCCCTCTGCTCTCCTGAAAAACGCAGGGGACGTTTCTGCTTCTTCCTCCACCGTGGCATCGCTTATTCAAAGTCGAAATGAAGTTTCAAAGCGTTTCCCCCGCCTTCTCCAGCGGGATTCCTGGTTCCAGCAGCAGTTTCTGGAAGAGTATCAGGCCTGGTGGTACATATGTAACTACATCTATAATTTTCTATTTCTCTATATCCTACATTTCTACTATATTAATCTCGCCTGTGGGTGTGTTTATATTCACAAAATTAAAACAAACAATATACTTACTCCAGGGCAAATTACATGGAACAATGAATAACTGAAATGTCACTATCAGCTCTCTCTGCTTGTTTCCATTCACTGTTAAAAATCTTCCTTGAGCCTGGCTAGGTGCACTATTTTCCACATTAGATTTCTCTTGAGCACAAAGCTACAAATTATGTATCAAAAGGCACAAAAATTGTACAAATTAGGGGTTTTCTGTTAGTGCTTTCTCCCCTGCCATTTATTTGAAAAGGACTTTTGAGATTGACACCAGTCAATTCTTGAATTTGAAAGTCCAAAACCTAGATACCCAAAAGGTTCTCATTTTCAGAGTACAAAGGATTTTCTGGGGAAACCTCTTTAGGTAAACCTCAAATTAAATCACAGAGTCACTTAGGGACGGCAGTGTTAGTTTAATCACAGAATTTGATGGTTGCAGAAGGTAGGTCTAAAAATAGGCACATGCATGCCTTCTTCTCAGTGTCACCCTTTGAAGACTCATCCTAGGGACATGTTTTCCACTGAAATGTTGTGGTTTATACAGCTCCCAGTGATAAGTGCATGCAGGATTCGAAGGGAAGGATAAAAGCATCCTGCTCTTAGGAGCAGAGACTGCACAGAGGAGCTGGTGTAGTTGTGACTGAAGAAGGTGAGAGCAGAGCTTGATGGAGGCTGCTGATGACTGGAGTTTGCATAGACCAAGCACTGATCGCCATCCAGTGAGGAGATGTTCACTGGAAACATTAATGGTTGCTATATTTCACCTCCACTTCCATCAGGACAAAGCAAGGTTCTGAGCAACTGAAGTGCAACAAGTATTCCATGTATTTTTCCTACTTGGTCCTGCATATTAAGTAAAGGATAGAGAAAAGGGAAAGGTTGGGGATGGGAAGGATGGAGAAGAAAAACCTGCTGATTTGCCCACTACTTTGGGATTAGATCTGTGGAAGAAAACACTTTTACAAGTCTAGGGTAGGCTGCAGAGATCCTCAGGTTTTCTGCATGACAGATTGTTACTTCCCATCTTAATTTAGTAAGACTGTTAAGACTTTTCAGGTTTTTTTCTTTTTCACTCTCTCTTTTCTTTTTACGTTTTTTGGGAGGGGGTTTTTTTGGTTTTTTTGGGGGGGTTTTTTGGTTTGTTTTTGTTTTTGTTTTTGTTTTTGTTTTTGTTGCTCATCTCCCAGCTGCCCTTTAGCTCCTTGCAGAAGCTCTCCTTATGACAGAGTCTAAAAATAATTGCTTAATCAAGGACCTGAAAATACGGTTAGAAAGTACTAGGAAAAAGCTTGGATGGCTCTTGGGCTGGAGCTAAGACAAAAGGAGGGAGGGAGAATCCACAGCCACTCCCAACAGGCACAGGAGACCTGACATCTCAAATTGCTGGCTGCGGCATGCCCTGAGACATAAATCAGGCCATTCATGAAGGGGCTGCTCTGCCAATATACATAGAGGGAAATACTAGACGGAAAGCAGCAAATCTGCATTAGATCCATCTCTAGCATAGCAGAAATCCTTTACGCCAGTTAGATGAGAGAAACTGATGTTTGCAAACCACAGAAGGTTTGGCAAGGGTAAAATTGTACATGCTAATGAGCCCCCAAAGAATTTTGACCTGTGAAGAATATTTAACTACTGAGAAAGATTTATATTCAATAATACACAAAACTGGAAGTGAACACAGTGTTTAGGGAATTAGAAACACACTACAAACATCCTCCTGCTCACATCAGCACTGAGAAATAATTCAAGAAAATACCAAATATATAAGCAGTGAGAAAAATTTGAATCCTTAGCCAGAGAAACTACTTGGTATCATCTGTCACTGTCTGCGTTTGGTATTTAAAACCTTATTGCTACAAAACGCTGTATTAGGTCCTTGCACAGAGAGACTCTGCTCTGGAGATCTTGTTGTCTGCCCAGTCACTGTCAAGGAGGTTTTATGTTACAGTGGCACAAGAGCCAAGTGATGTATTATTGATAGACTGGGCATTAACTGAACACAGATTTCTCAAGCCTCAGGTCGATGAAACAACCACAAGGCTATCAATCTCTCACCACCACTATGCAGATGTGTTCACCCTCTAAATGACATTTCACCAAAATAGTTTACAATAAAACTTCTATATTAATCCTTTTCAGACTGCGATGTCATGAAGTCAGAGGTTTTCCCACCCAGTTTTCCGCCCACCTGCAAAACCAGCCTGATGCAAAGATTCCATCTAGTGAAGTCACAGCAGTATGTTCATTATCTGCTATTAGAGCAGGCAGTTGCCATTCCCTCCGTGCATATTTGCAGACAATGCACAAATCCACGTCTGTAATTGCATTGGGCCTGGCAGAGCTGGAGTTCATTTCCCCACAGCAGCCCTCACAGTGCTGTGCTTTGCACTGGGAGCTGGAAAGGCGTTGATAACACACCCGTGATTTGGCTGCTACTGAGCAGGGCTGGCACAGCATCAGCACTGTCTCAACATTCTCCCCATCAATGAGCTGGGAGTGGGCAAGATCCTGGAAGGGGACACAACTTAATTTACCAAAGGTATATTCTATACCATATGACATCAGCTCAGACATAAAGCCAAGGAAAGGAGCAGGGAGGGAAGACATTCGTTGTTTACAATGTTTGACTCCCAGAGCAACCTCCACACCTGCTGCAGCCCTGCTTCCTGGGAAGTGGCTGAACATCGCTTGATGATGGGAAGAATAAATCTCATTATTTTCCTCTTTGCTTGTGCATGCACAAACTTCTGCTTTTGCCTTAGTAAACTTCCTTATCTCAACCTACGAGCTGTCCCCATTTTTTCCTTAGATTTTAACAATTGCACACAATTGTTATAAACATGTCATGATTCATTAAAGAGTAAAATTTCTCTGATATAACCAATATATCTCAGCAAAGACAACAGTGGATCCAGAAGTCAGATTCTTTCTTCGGAATTCAGGTAAATATAATCAAGGGCACTTGCTAATGTCCACATTTAATTCACAAACTCAAACCCCAATTCCTCTGTTAGTCAGTTTGACCATGCTGCTGCACACCACTCCTTTCCACCCTAATTGAAGGGTCATTAAAGGAAATTCTTAAAGCAAAAGCTTAAAAGGAACAAGTTCTGCCACTTTTAATGCTTTTTATTTGGTATTTGGCTTTAAGCAGAAGGAAAAATCTGCAACCCAACCTGGCCTATTTATTATTATTTCAAAAGCATGTCAAGGCAGAAGGTTGTTTTCAGCCACCTGTTGAAAAACTTTACACCAGAGAGCAGATTCAACATTCACATGTTCCCAATTCCTGTTTTAAAGCACCCAGGACTCTACTTTCATGGACACAGCTCATCGACATCCAGCCCTGTGCCTAGCACTTCATCGAAAGAGCAAGAAACTAACACTAAATAATCAAAACCAACAGAAAAAAAAAGGAGAGATTAAGTTTCAAAATTATACTTTTATTGTAACTAAACAAAGGACACAAGCTTCAATAAACAAAAATTTTATACTGCATTATGGCAAACACAGGACCAATATGCTCAGAGCACAGACAAATGATTTTCAACTTAAATTTATAACACAGGCTGAAATTCATCAACTGAAAAGCAAAACTTGGAATACATACAAAAAACAGAATATGGGATTATTCTTCTAATTACGTATACCCAATTATTTGATATTAACAATTTAAAAGTATTTAAATACATGCTGAAGTAGCTACAGTTAAAATTATTAGCAAGGTTTGCAGATATAAAGTTACAAGAAGTATTTTGGAGTTGTACAAAAGATGTAACTTTTTCCCCCAGACAAAGCCTACCTAAGTGTAAGGTACTATCCTGGCAAGAGATTATTCTCTACCTGCATGCAGTCCTGCTGACAAACTCCGACTGAACCAGCTTTCTGGCACTTAACCTGCAGGCAGATTGACTCTCACAGCATGCAGTCACTGATTAAAATCTCTGTGAAAACCATCTTTTGGGCAAAGATGAAAGTTTTTCAATAAAATAGGTCCTATAACACGCTTGTTTTGAAGGGGGAAATTGCATCCTACTCTACTTCTCTTCCCTGTTGCAAAATGGATTTTTAAAAAAGCTTTTTGTGTGTTTTACATTTTCCCCCTGAACAAGTTCATAGTCAAAATCGGTCTCATTTGAATCTGCAACAACCCCATCAATGGTCTTACCAATCACCTAAGTCTGAGCTCAGAGGCTTTGCCTGTGTAAGTCACAAAGTCATCGGAATCTCGCATATCCTTTAAATTATTTAAAGAAATATTTACATCTCCTGATTCAATATTCATTCAGGAATAAGTTCTGACCAGTTACTGTACACTTGGAAGTCATCCTTTTTCTGAACATACTGCAGCTTCTGGTTTTTTGGTCAACACCAAAGGCAACCAAGCACATTGGAGCTTGGAGCTATTCCAATCTGCTGCAGCTGCCTGCATCACCGGGACAGAGCTGCTTGGGAGGTTCAAAGTTGGGTAAAAGTGGATCACCGAGGGCTTCCCAATCTTTTAAAGCTTGCAGAACACGTGTTGTTCAAGTCCAGCTGTCATAGGTTTGCCTGCTTTCCACAGAAGGAAGGTATTCCCCATGAAAGTCCTTTCTAGGGTTGGTGTGCACGTCCTGTGATCGCTTTAGGTCACAGCAGAGAGCTGGCATTTGTGACTGGCATTTAAACGAATTTTATGTAATCTGTAAAGACTTCACAATATGCCAAATTCCAAGCAAGTCCAGATGTATCACAATTATTTTAATCAGAACGTTCTTCATAAAACAAAAAAATCAGCTATTCTTGGCTCCCTTTTTATTTAATCCACAGAAAATTAAAGTGAACAGTAAACACAGAACAGCAGCAAAGTGTCTTAAACTTCCAAATATTGCCATCAGCCAATTTACTTTCAGGCCAGTTAAAGCTCTGTAGAACTTCAATCAATAAATATCTGAAAACAGCTTTTTCTGCTATTTCCCTGGTTTAAATCTACATGCATTCAAGTGAATACAGTTCTTAGGTTTCTGATATTCCATGAAAGGTAGCAGGCAATTTTAGAATATCTTTACCACGTTTCAGGAATGTCAAGTAATATTCTTATGCATTGTTTTCAAATTGAAAATATGCCACTGTAAAAATTCAGCATACTTCAAAGCCCATAAATTCTAGCTGTAAATTATAAAATGTAAAAGTAGTTTCTAGATTGTATTTTTGTGAAATCAGTTCTATTCTTGAATTTTCATCTAACACAAGTGTTGGCCTAAAAAAAAAAGCACCTAGTGAAGTTGGATCTTCAAAAATCTACATAGTGACTTCCATGCTGAAATCTCCAAGGTAATCTCGATTTATAATGAAGAGAACAGCCCCCTTGTTTAGGGATACATGAACCATAAAGATTGTACTGATTTGAAATTTCAGCTTCATCACAGCAATTTCACACTTCAGATACAATCACAGTCATTCTCAGAAGGATCTTGCTGTAAGCAGCTTTCTTTGCAAACTGTACAGAATATGAACTCAATAGTTGAACTAGACACTGACTTTTCCTAGAACTGTACATCTCACTGTACATACTGCTTTGGAAACAACTAAATACAATGGTCCAGATCATGCAAGCCGTGAGACTGTCAAAACTTCTTTTGTTCCACTAACTTCAAATAAGTTTGTACAAATAATTTAGCCAATCTAGATAAATACTGCACATGGAATTACGCTGAAATATGCTTGGGAGTGGACATTTTCTACGAAAATATGCAACTATGACTAAAGGCTTAAAGTACTAACTGCCCACCTCAATATCACCATGTACAGTGCCATTGAAAGATGTGCTCTCTACAGTGCACACAAAATCAAGAATGGTCATACATTTTATAATACTGGGTGCAAAATAAAAACAGAATAAAAAACCCAAACCACAACCCTGCTGGTTCAAGCCACACTATATGTATTTCATAAAAGATTTTAAGAAAACTTTAGTATTTAGGCTACCATGAATTACGGAACATCCCAGAGTTAGTATTTTAGTTTTAAAACTTTAAAATTTACTACTAAGAAGAAATATTAATGAGAAAACCTTGAACTACTGCCAGTATGTAGCCACACATTTAAAGACAGTGACTATAAGCAATTAGAAAACCAATAATGTAATCAATGCACTGGCCATACCAGAAATGACTTGTTGACTGCACAGTAAGCAAAGCCATGAGATGAACATATTTATGTACTCCGACTATACCTGGTTAATGACTTTATTACCTGAGATGAAAATTGAGAGGTAAGAGAACTAGTTATGGTGTAAATAATTATCAGATGAAAAACAAGCACACAAAGATAGCTACATTTTATAAAATATATGCAAAAAGATCACAACTGACATTTTCCCCTTTTGATTGCTTTCATTCTGCTATTCAGACAAACACTTTAACTCACTTTACCATGTGACAGATTGTGTTCTGAAACTATTTTAAAGGCTCCTGTGATTCCAATGCTTTAATAATTCATGGAGTTTTGAGTAGAAGCAACATACTCTGCTCCCTAGTCCTATGAAATTTAAGGCACCCATAAGTAGCAAACTTCATGCCAATTTTCCATTCTAGGGAAAAATAAATCTGATTTTTCCCTTCAACAGAAAATAATAATAATCATGAATTCATAAAAGTGATCAGAATGCCACATTCTCTGTCAGTGAGGCAACAGCTTAGTGATATTTAGCTTTAAAAAACTCTACATCTTTAGAGCTACTACTGAAGCCACAGAATCTTCACTAGCAGATTAGAAAATGTGTAATATTTTGGAACAGAAAAAGCTTGCATTAAATTCTGAAAAAGCTAAAAGGTAGAAGCAGAGCAAGGTTGGGCCCCATGTAAGGATGAAGGAAAATAAATGGGAAACATTTTTCCATGATAGATACACTTAATTTATACAGCAAACTTCCAAGTTTAATGGATCACTGTACCACAATAATGAGTGCAAATACATGTTTTTGTGGGCAGGAGCACTGCTAAAGAAGCATATTCTGTTTTCATCAGTATGGAATGACACTAAATCACTTCTTTGACTAACGGAAATTTCATTCCATATGTCAGAAAACGTATCTACAATTTGTTACAAGAATCAGCTCAAAACACTTCCCATAATCACAAAGCTCGAGTAATAAGTAAGCCATTAGACACAGAAAGATATACAAGATTTTGGTTACAACTGCGATTAGCTTCAGATTCTGAAGCTTAATTCTTTGCTTCTGCAGCTTCTTTATCATGCTTTTCCTTTGCCTTCTCTTTTTCCTCCAGTTTTTCTTCTTTTTGAAGCAGTGACATAATCTCAGCAACCTGGCTGGTGCCAATATCAATATCTTCTTTGTCAATCAATTCTACTACCTACATGAACATAAAATGAAATTGAGAGTGTATTTAGTTTTTACATGATGGAGGCATTTTCCTGTATTAAATTTTGTTAAGACAACAAAAGTATTCAATTCTCATGTTCAAGAAAAACAACATTTTTTTTCTTACATGGAAGACAAATTCAAACCACAACCAGTACCTCAAACACATCCAGAGTATTAAAAAAAAGCTAAAATGTAAACCAAATGACTTAGAACTTTTGACCTTTGTGTCTGCAGCACACAAAGACATTTTAAAGCATCAATAAAACAGACCCATTTACTTTATCTGTTTCAATGGAAAGCTGAGATTCAGCACCTGCTGAAAAAGTACTAAGACAAAAATTTATAGGCTTAATTTTATTTTAATTTTATTTAAAACACCTACTGTACTAGATAGGCACAAATTTTGAAAAACTTAAAAGTAGAAGGGGTGGGCCTTTCAGAAAGCAAATGAAAAAAATAGTCTAGTAAATGATTCCAAATTCCTTTAAATAGCTTTTTGTACAAATGTATTTTTGGCATATCTCCTCAAGTTCCTAGAATTATTCTGCAATATATGCAGAATTTAGAAGTACATTTTATCAGTGTTGCTAAATGTGCAACGGCTGTTTAGAGCAACAGGGAAGATAATCATCACTGGGGCAGTACAGAGGAAAAATGTGTTTCAAAAGGCTGATACTGTATTTTCTAGCTGGCCATAGTTTAAAAGCTATTTCTGTACCGAGTAGCAGAATGACTTGCGGAAAGTAAGTTTCAGGACATATCTACATTTACTAGGTAAAAAAGAAACAAGAAAATGAAGGTGAAAGGCAGAGAAAACCTGAGAATGTTCTGCAAAATGAGAAAATGGGACAAATCAGGCAACAAACACAAGTCCTTTACAGCAGACTTAAAGGACAACTGGTGGTCTGTTGTCTTTCAAGCACGGGTAATACAGGTCTCAATGAAACATCTAAAGTATACAAGTAGGCAAGAGAAGCTACTATTCTGTGTTAATATGAAATATATCTAAGGATGTTAAGTCAAGAGTTTTGCTATCAGTGGTAGTTCTTCTACTCCCTCCCATTTTTAAGTAATAGCAAAATTACCATATTTTACAGAACTTGACAGACACACACAGGAAAACCTACAGCTCTAAAGGTAATGTGGATAACAGACATGGATCTTCCCCCCCCTGAAAATAGCCATATGGATTCTCAAGATGCTGTTATCTAAGATCTATTAACAATACATACCAAAAACCTCACTGGCATCAAGTAAAGACTCTTGCAAAAGACTGCGCTATGAATTTATGTGCAAATAGGGCCAACGTTTGAAGGATGGTTAGCCTCACTTTTATTAAGAAGTCCACAAACTTACCTTAACAACATTATCTATATCAACTTGGCCATCCTTGTTTTCATCTAGTGCCTCTGCAATCCTTGTTAGCTTCTCCTCTGGAATCTTCTGAATTTGTCTCATTGCATTAATTAGCTCAGCAATGCTGATGAGATTCTTCCTGAAGAGAAAGCACAAACTCTACATGACAAGAAGTTACTCCAAAGGAGTAAGGTTAACAAAAGGCAGTACTGGAAGTTACTACACTGTGAGATGCTTGTAGAATTATTAATTTATTATTTATACTCCTGAACAGAATGCAAAAAAGCAAAAAGGAGTTACTGATCAGCAAGCAGATTTTTATCTTACCATTGAATCTCACGCTTTTAGTTTCCAAATATTGAACAAATACAAGTGTCCAGTAGCATTTGAAATAAAGGTTTCTGTGCTTCCCAGACTGTGTATCTAATGCCCTTTGTCCCCTCACTCCCCATTTACCAAAAATGTAGTGCCATGTTTCTGTCATCCTTTTACATTTAGAGGCTGGCTGACAGAAAATCAATGAGTCACAGGAAAACAAAAGCTGAGAACTAATCACTTGAGCAATTGAGCTGTTTTGGTAAAATTCATTTGCTCCTGTCAAGGACCAGACTCTGTGGAAGGAAGGACTAGCAGGTTTCAGATGTTACACTCTCTGCTCACTGATCTCATGAAATTCAAGTTGTCTGTCCGCTGCAACCTAAAGCCCTTGCTTGCCCAAGTATTTTACTAGTTTAAAGAAACATCTTCCAGCACAGATCTAGCTGAAATGCAGGAGACAGGGAAGTCAATAAATACTAAACAGAAGGCTTTATCAGTGTAGCCCCAGCTCCTCCGGGCACAGACAGATTTTTATGCAAGGAGCATTTCTCAAGCTGCCACTAAATGTCCTGGACATGGCTTGATAATGACTGCACCAACTTGCAGGTTAAAAGACAAGCCTTTGACATGATATTTAAACTTACAATTTTCAATCATCCACAATCACCTACAAAATTATCCAGAAAACCATCCATTACAAAGTATAATTACATTCAGTACAAGCAGATTCTGCATTGTATTGTTAGTTTACAAATTCAGATGGTTTTGATCAACAACTTCTCTGTAGCACCACTCATATGGCTGCCTTGATGCTATTACACAAAATCTGCAACAAATGACCGTTTGCCCTGGGGACTGGAAAACACAGAGCTCAGAAGCAACAAAAGCAGAATCCTTCTTTCTGTTTAGTTATGCTCTTTGGGAGCTGGGATACTCTCCTAATGAATCACACAAAATGGTGCAAACAAACTAGATTAATAACAGCATTCATGACCACAAACCATGAGAATTTGTGTCTCAGTTTTCAGGTATTTCAGTGTCTGCAACAAGCAGTATATGACCATTTAACACAGGATTGCCTGAAAGACTATCCAATAATATTAAGACTTGGATAAGTGTTGATAAATGAGTTTCATAATGGAACGATCAGGAAAGATCTTTCTTTGAAAATCTGTGTGTTAAAAAATTGAAATGAAGTAAATTTTTTTGAAAGGGACTGTGTAAAATGATCTCCTCACTTCCATTAGACCCATTTCCCCACTTGTCTCCAGACACCGACCCTTGCAATTTTTTTACTCAGTAACATCTTTGTTACTAAATTACAACAAATATGGACATGCTCACACATTTGTGCAGCTTTTCAATCAATGGCACAAGACAAAACGACTGTGTGAGGAGCACAACTAAAAGGAAAGTTTCACCTGTAATCCTGTTAGTGCCAGAGGCATGGGCAAGATGGTAAGATTCTAATTAACACTTTGACTTTCAGAACACCCTCAGGACTAGCACTTGGGGAATTATACACCCTTTTTTTCTTCATCAGTTCAACCATATTCAGGTTAGAAGAGAGAAAATCTGCAGCGCAATTTTCTTAATGTTATTTCTAAAAATAAATTATCTCTGTATTCTAAACAACAAGTTATTCACCAATTCTTTTCTAACCACACATCAGACAAAAGCAAGAGTGAAGGTGAACAGCCAAAGACTCATCCAGTGCTCCCAGATCACTTACCCAGCAGGAGTATCCTCACCATCCAGCTTTGCATCCGCTGTCTTTTGACTTGTCTCTAATTCCACAATAATTTTGTCTATCTGACCAATCATTCGGTTCACTCTCTTTGTCAGTCGCTTGCTTGCCTTTGACTCTTCCACTGCCTGTTCCTCACCAGTTTTAGAAAGCTCCTTTATCTCTTGCAAATCCTAAAAGAAATGGTCAAGAGAGAGAAAAGCTTTTGCTGGTGTGAATTCACAACAGACACCGCTGGCTTCAACCAGCATTTCAAGATAGGAGCCATTTGTAGATGACATACAAGTGTAGAGACATATAAAGCCAGATGGAATTAAAACAATAAATGTGAACACTACTGCTTCATGTACCCCTTAAATGTTATTTTCCACATCTTTCATAAGACTGGATAAGGTTCATTTTACTTATCTTGGAAGTTTCTGTAATACTGACATCTACACTTGCTAAGAAAGAACTGCAGCACGAAGCAGTCAGCTACTGTTACCCCAGTCACCCTGGGAACAAGAGCAGGAGCAGGATTCTCATCTGCTGGGAACTACTCCAGTGATAACAATTAGGCTTTGAACATGTTATACAAATGAGGCCCTGCATTGTCACATACAAAGTCCATTCACTCAGCTTCCAACTTCAGCCACACAGACAACCAAGAAAGTTAATCTTTAAATTTGTGTATCATTTCTGCTAAAACTAAACATGAACAGAAAAAGAACTTCCATGCCCCATTCTTCACCTCATTATACTCCTGGATATCATCCTTCAATTCCTCAAGCTCCTCCTTTTCCTTTGTTAGTGCTTTTTTCTGTTCCTGCAGCTTGGTGCAAGCATCACTCAGCACATCGATCTCCTCCTTGGTGATTTCTTCACCCTGTAAAAGAAAACATACACAAATTAGTGAAAGGCACATTTGTGATTTTCCTCCAAGATTTTCAGTCTTTTAGCAGAAAAGAGAAACTCAAGATTGTTTTTCCATGTTTGGTGTCACTACTATCACATAGTCATTTTGAGGCTAATGCAAAGATTTTAAATGGTAAGGCAATTAGTTGCTATGATACATAATATTTTGAAGTGCACCAGTAGTAAGTTCAGCTAATGTGATTGATTATGTGAGTTTGGCTATTTGAAATTCCATACCTCATTATCTCATTTAACATGTTTTATTTCATTGATTCCTGGGTTAAGCAATTAGAACAACTGAGAAACAATTCACTAGGTATGAGAAAAGATAAATTACACCAAAAAAATTAAGTTAAGTTTGGAAAGTTGAGCTGCAGTAAAGTTATCAGGTTATTTTCAATAACCTTTGTGAGAATGAGGATAAACACCCAAAGTTAGTGAAGTACACTTGTCTCTTGAAAAGCTGAGAATAAAATAAACAGAGGCCCGTTCCATCCATAGACAGTGCAAATGCTCCCCAAAACAAGTATATTAATTTCAATAATGCAGATAAATAAAGGAGATGCTCCGAGATGTTTTGTGCTGACTCCAGCTTCTGCATTGGTGAATTTTCAATCCACTAAGTAGCTGTTTCTAACTGACAGAACGTAGTGAGAGGGTTAAGAGTGAAGGACAGACAAGCAATTTATCATGGTTCTCACACAGATGCTTTGACTCTTTACATTCAAAGGTATGAAAACGTGTGGTTATCCAGATTACCTTAATGCCTTCCAATACTGGTGCTGTATCTATCAGTGCCTCTGAGTGCACTGCTGCACCTGCCCGTGCCAGTTCTGGTTCAGCATCCATCACCACCTGGCTTTTTTTAGCTTGCAGAGCAGTTGCTTCAAGATCTGCTGCTGGTTCCATCGCCTTCTAAATTTAAAACACCTCATCAGGTTTCATTTAAAAAACACAAAACATTATCTGTATTATCAGTAAAGAATCAGTAAAGAATGACTTGTCAGAATAGAAATAGTTCCTGAAGTAGACACACACATTTTTATGACAAGAGGTTAAAAAACTGCAACATATTGAGTGGTTTCACACTAACATACCCACTTGTATTTAAAGAACTACTTCTATGAGGTCCTGAGGCTTAATTCACTAATAAAGCAGGCCAGCAGCTTTTACAGTCAAGTATACAATAACATTATCAGGTTAATGACAAAGAGAAAGAGCCAAAGACAAGAACATTTAAAGTATGGGGTGCAGAAAATTAAAAAAAAAAACAAAAAACAAATAAAACCACTACCTTTACTACAGAAAAAGAAGTCTTTGCTTCCTGCTCTAATTAAGAAGGAAGAGAAATCAAAGATAAGTAAGACTGAATCAACATTTCAGAGTAAACTCCTGTGTTTGCAGTCAGTTTTTATTTTCTCTCACATCTTCCATATGTGGATTTGAAGTCCAGTTTCTTGCAGACAATACCCAGAGCAGAGGCAATAACTCGTAACATGCTAGTTTTCACATCACTTGACATTTATTTCTCAATAGTTGTGAGCAGAACTTACCATGGCTGCAACTTCAAGGGTTTCTTTGGCTTTCTCTGCAGCTTCAGACAATTTCTTTTCTTCATTTTCTTTTCTGATGGCTTCCTCTTCCTGAAGTGTTGCTTCCAGCCGCACTTTGTTATCTATTTTTTCACCTTCAACTTCTGCCACTTTCACTTGAGCCTCTTTGGCCTAAAAATAACAAAATTAGTCTAATAAAAGGGTGTATATATACATATAGGCATGTCTGCATAATGTAAGTTTAGATATCCTGATGGAGATAGGTAGTACAGGTATGCTAATGAATAAAGTCAAAGCCCCCAAATGTTACCCTATTTTTGCATTTCTCAGAAAAAGACGACTCTCTTTCTTGAGAGAAGAAATGTGAACTTTTCACCCTGAAATCATGCATGTTCTTCATTCTCTTTCTCTCAAGACTACCAACAGACCACTCTGACAATTTCTCTCTCTACATAACAACATCATGTATTTTCAAGTATTAATGTCTTTATATGGCCCAAAGCATTTACTGGTTTTTTGCAAGTGAACAGGTATATTTTAGATCTTCTGATGCCATTACTGTCTGCTGTCATGTAATCCAATATTGCCCTGTATTTGCTTTACCCTCATACCTCTCCACATACAACCCAACTTCTGGATCTGAAGGTCACTCAAATAAACCTATCTATGATTTAGTTTTTCAAGGCAAAGCAAGGAACTGAGAAGAACATCTACTTCTCTGGATAGATTTTCAGTCATGACACTGAAAGTTAGTTACACACTATGTCCATCAATACTTACAGCACTGTCTGGTAGCGTCTGAAGGGTTGTTTTGAGCTGATCAGCTGGAGAAAGGGTATCAGGAAGATACATGGCTCTGGATAAAATAAGCAACGAAGTAGGAATTTCCTGGTTCAGGTGCAGATCTAACCACTGTAAGTGCAATACAAAAAACAAATCTTCAATTTCAGGATGTTTTTTTTCTTTTTTACAGACAAAATCAAGCATACACAAAAAAGTAAATACAATTTTTTTTTTTTACCACTACTTATCAGTCAATATCCTAGCACAAGAACTACAGGTTATCACCAGCGAAGAATTACAGCCATTGCTATGAAATATAGGAAGACGTATTTTGTTTGAAGAAGTATTTAAAGAAGCATTGAATAAATATTTGAACAAGTGGTTTGTTTCACATGCATCTTAAAATCACAGAATGGTTTGGGTTGGGTTAAAGATCATCCATCTAGTTCCAAGCCCCTGCCACGGGTAGGGAACACCTTCCACTAAACTCAGAGCTCCATTCAACCTGGCCTTCAACACTTCCAGGGATGGGGAGTCCACATCTCTGGGCAACCTGTGCCCATGTCTCACCACCCTCACAGAAATTAATTTCTTCCTAATATCTCATCTAAACCTGCCCTCCTTCAGAGCTTAAGGCCACCCCCCTAGTCCTATCACTATATGTCCTTGTGAAAAGTCCCTCTCCAGCTTTCCTGTAAGCCCCCTCTAAGTACTAAAGGTGCTATAAGGTGTCCCTGAGCTTTCTCTTCTCTAGGCTGAACAACCCCAATTCTCTCAGCCCATCCTCATAACAGAGGTGCTCCAGCCCTGTGATCAACTTACTGGCCTCCTCTGGATGTGTTCCAACAGACCTCCCCCTAAACTAGGCAACATCAAGAGACAAAGAACTGATCTACTTGGTGAAAATTTGTTTACAGAGCAATATAATAATTAACAAGACAAACTTTCAGAATTGCAAACGTTTTTTGGATATGTTTAAGTCTAAGTATCTATTTGCATCATAAAAACATCATGGTCCAATCAAAAGGCAGCAACCCACAGCCACTACATACTTACAAAGTACATGTGATAAAAGCTTATTAAGAAGAAAGACTGTTTTAACCAAGCTCTTAATGAGAAAAAATCAAAATGACTTCTCAGATTCCAGACAAAAATCAGAGCATCTGAGCTAACAACTGGAATTGGTTCTGTGTATTCAATCTTGCAAAACCATACCTGTTTAAGCTGCTCCTTGAGACGCTCTTCTGTCACACCAAGAGCTCTCATCCCTCGGGCACGACAAGCTGCCTGCAGTTCTTTAACAGTCAGGGTATCAACCCCCTCTTCAGCAATCATCTGCACAGTCAAAAGGAAATTTGACCGGGTAAGAGCTCAAAACAGAGGCACCACCAGCACTGCACAGCCAGAAGCCCACGTGTTAAAACAGCCACTAGAGGCTGCTGCGGTAACACAAAACAGCCCCTGCTGCTCACACAGCTCCAGCAAGGCCCAGTCATGGCTGATATTTCTCTCTAAGCTGATATTTCTATCAGCTCTCTTACAAATTATAGTTTCATAGAAACTTTTCTCTTTGCGATATAATTATTTTCATTGCAAGTAATGGTAGATTTAAAAAAGGTCAGTTTTTTCCTTAACAAATAAGGATGCTTCTGATTTTAGGCTGTTCAAGCCTTTTTGTTCAAAGTTAGCTCAAGAACAAGACAATTAAGACAAAAAAACGAAAACGCCTAGAAAAACAAACATACATATATCCACACACACTCACTACTGTTATGTGTCAAAATTATTACCCAGTGCCTATTCAGAACGACTCACCTTGTCATCTGCTTTTATGCTCCTCAACCTCATGGTCAGCTGGAAGCGGAGAAAGTTGTTTGTCCCAATTGACTGAAGTTCCAACAATTTACAAAGTGCCACCAGCTGAGGCCTGGTCAGATTGTCCAGCGTCAACTCATCTTCAAACAGTTTAGAGAACCTTAAGATCTCCTCATTACTGGGTCTTTCGCCAGTTTCCCGGATCTGTGAGAAAAAAACAAACACATACAAAGCTTTTCAAAGCAAATGTTATGGTTAGGCATTATTTTGAATAAAAACACTCTCCTAATTTGCCAAGCACTTTGCAGCAGTTTTGGGATAAGAAATAGCACAGAAGGAAGCAATAAAAGGCGTTTTTAAAAAACCAAACAACTTACGTACTCAGGCAAAAGATGGTGTTGACAGTTTCCAACAACACTGTATAATGTACTTAAGATAAAACTAACAAAACAGAAATTAGATGTATCTTTAAACTAAGGACCAGGTCTATCTCAGTTGCACTCCTGTGAGATACTAAAAAAAAAAAAAACCAACGAAAAAACCTTTGAGTTAATAAATAGCTGCTACAGGAGTTACATTGGCAAGTATTTGTTCTGGGACCATACTTTCTAAACACAGAAACACATCAGATAAGGACGGGAAGATAAAGTAAGAAGTACATCCAAAGCAACACTGGTGTCCCTTCAAAACACAGTTTAAGACACTTACCTACCTCCTTATCTCCACCACTACATTTGTTACAATACTGTTTTGTTTTCAATTCCTACGTGTTCTTCAGCACCTCAGTGAAAATGTTTCTGTACTTGAAGTTATCCCAAAGTATAAACCACTGTTTGGGAAAAGACTCTGCATCCTTCATGATGAAAGGTTCTATGTAACTGCTTGTATAAAGGCAAAGTTAAGGTTTTCAGTGACGTGTTGCCAATGACTTCCCTGTCATTAAATCCAACTACTGGAAGCTGAAATAACAGTTCAAAGAAGTAGGAGAAAAACTCCCTAGTCTCATCAGGTCACAGTAAAGCATTATCACCTGTATAGATGTTGATTTTTCTATTTTAAGTATGGCACCAAAAGCTTATTAGTGACATCACTGCATCAAAAATCTACAGAACTTACAATTAAGTACTTCCAGACACTTGACACCTTCGATCTATACAGGAAGTACACAGATATCCAAAAAACCCTTTTCCCAATACCTCTATTTTTTTTTAAACCCTGTAAATAAAACATAAAACTAGGTGACATCAAGTACAGGTTAAAAACCTAACATTACCTATACTGCCTGACTTATCATGCCTACCTGTTTTACCTGCAAACTCAAATATTTTAGTGAACAATTACTGAGTGCAGGAAAAGGTAAAAATCGAGAGACAAGATGGCCTTGAGTCCATTAACCTCCAGTGATGACGTGACGATTTTTTGCCTTTTCTTTTATACCCCTTTTATATACTCTTTTATATAGCTTTTATGTATTCTTAATGCTTTTAGCCCACATACTTATAATTCCTTATGTTAGATAGCCTAGCTGAAACCCACTATTTTGTTAAACCAGGAGACCAAACATCTTGGAAGCCTCGCAGTCAGGGGTCAGAATGCCACAGACACCAAGGTCCTCTCCAGCACACATTCTGTAAACTAAGATAGGCCCATGAAGGGGAAGGTTCCTCAAGACTGGGGGTCCACTTGAGCCTCTCATTGGGGAATCTTTGATAGATGTGCTAATTTGTAAGGCCTATAATTGTATGTTTTTCTCATGCGGGTGTGTGTGTGCATTTCGGGGGTGCTTTTCAGTGCATTCCACCAGGACAGAGGATGCATCTAAGGATCCTTCAATAAATACCAAGGTAAAACACTTTTTTCACTTAACCGTGTTTGGTTCTTAATCTTAAGACCAGGAAAAGGCAACACCAGAATACTTGTGTAGCAGAGAAACCAGCTTGGAGAAAGAAAGGTCAAAAGGCCTTGCTGTTCCTCTTCGCCAGCGCCTTCACCACAGGAGCCAAAAAAAATGGTACTTCAAAAATACAGAAAGTATTTTCTCCCTTGTTTAAAGATGAATTTTGACAGAGCCAAGCATGTGTTTCTTGAAAATACAAACTGAAGCTTTCTAGTACATCACTAGCTACAAAGCAACAGAGAGAAATGCTGGATTTCTGCAGCAGACATGTTAAGCCTGTAATCAATGGTTCTTGCAGCATCAAATACTTCACCACAGAAGCAGCTGTAAAAGAATAGCAAAAAGGTGGGAAACATTCAAGCTCTGGCACTTATTATCTGGTACAGTGAAATGAGATCAATGAAGTTTGTCTCTGTGGCACAAATGAGAAATATAAAGCCATAAAAAGCACACCCACACATATGAAATGCAGGGCTTGAAACCTCTTTTTTAGTCATCAGAGGAACCTGGGACTTCCTCCAGCAAATGCAGAGTGAAACATCATTTATTTCCATGGAAATTAACGGCCAAATGTAAATTCTCAGTAGCAGTTCTTTCAGAAGAAAATGAAATGTTCCGAACATGAAGCATGGCAGTGGCAAGTTCCCAGAGCCTGCAGGCCAAGTGCTTCAGCCACTAACTGCTATAGCTAACCACTTACAGTGTTCTGCAGATTTAAAAGAACAGAAACAGATGACTGCATAGAGGCTTCAAAGCACACGGACTTTGCAAGCAGTTACTGACTGGCAACATTTGCCACTATGATTATCTCAGGTGATCTATGTGGCACTATCAGCATCACCTTACTACCCCACACTTCAAAACTGTATTCTTAGCTCTGACATGCAGGAAAATCTGAAGCTATCTGACAGGGCTTGTAAAGTTCATGCTTGAAACCCCTGGGCTTATGTGCCTTTTTCTGTGCAAATACACACTCTCTCCAAACAAGGAGACCACTGCCCTTCTTTCAACAAAGCATCTGGGGATGTTGTTGGCTCCACCTCTCGTTCAATAGCCCCACAATTAAGAGAAATCAGAGATAAATACTACCCTGAGAAGACTTAAGAGGGTATTTTTCATCTCTCCAGGAAGTACCTTACTCTCACCTACAGTTTGGTGAAAAGAAATGCTGTGAAACCTAAAGGCCATCAGTGTAGGAGGCAGATGTCTGACACTTAAGTCTCTCTGTCAGCAACTGATCTTAAATAGAAAAATTTTGCACCAAGCACAGCAACCACATTCTAGCTAAATCTCAGATTATACCACATACTAGTTAGTATAGCAACTGTGCGCTTAAAAACTGTTTTATAAGCAGAATTAAATTTGACAAAAAAATTTTACTTTCTCCCCCATTAAGTTTCAATCAGTTAATTAGGAAAGAAGTCTTCCCCCATTTTTCATATCCAATACTAAAAAAAAGAGGTCAAAATCTACATGAGTAACCACTGAGCACACAATGTTTCATGTTAGAGTTAACTTATCAACAAAGAGAACCAGAAGCAAATGAGCAGAAATATACTGCTTCTAGAACTAGAGAGTAGAAGCATCAGCTAGAACAACAAAGTCAATAAGAGGAAAACTTCATCACACTGAAGTATTACTTACAAAAAAGAAATTCAACCTAAAAAAACTACTACATCCTGTTTCTTCAAGTCCAACAAAATAAAGGTATCTGATAATCACCACAGACCAAAAAAACCATGAAGTTTTTTTTTTTGTAGGAAGAAAAAATACATTTTCCAACCTTTTTACCTTTTGAAAGAATGTTGAAAAATCTTTTGTAACATTTCCCTTGGCTGCTTTATTTTTTAAGGCCATCTCCTCAATGGTGTCTTGAAGGAATTTAGCCAATTCAAGTTTTACTCTCAATTCTTTCTTCAATCTTTCCTCCTGTTAAAAAAAATTTGATTTTAAAAGTTCCTTCCAGAAACACATGGACTAAATATCACTTCTGCCCCAGACAAGTTATGTGGAGTAATTCTGGACTTCTGCTATAATACACACATTCCAAGGGGGTATTCACTCTTCCCAAAGATCCCCAAATCATACTGAAAAAGATAAAGAGCTGAAGACCTCACCATGTGCTCTGAAAGTGAAAATTTGTGGGTCTTTTTTGGTGGGTTTTTAAAAATTCTGAGAAAACCTAACTAAAAGAAATAAAGTTTAAACAAAAAAAAAACCACAAGCATAAGAATTTTTTTTAATAATACTATTTTAAATATTAAGTATACATATGAAAAACCTTGTATCAAGGTTTAAGAGTACAAATGTTACAATGTATATTTTAATACAACAAGAAAAATAACATCTCATAGCTTTCACTTCTCCTCTGTAGGAGTCATAGAAAATGGAGATGAGGATAGCAGAAGAGACGAGAGGCTTTCAGCTCTAACAGCTTGGTACCTATACATATAAAAACCACAATGGCACTGGTTCATTATAATATGTTAAAAAGCAAGATCTTCAAAATAAGATAAGGAAGATAAAAGCATTACCCTAACACTGAAAAAAACCCAGACTTTTTCTAATTTCTTTACCAAGGAAATTTCTAAATTTAAAAAAAAAATCACTGGATTATAAATTCAGACCTACTTACCTTTTTAGACTTTGTCTCAAATGTAGAGGGAAGCATATTAGGGAACAACTTCAGAGCTACTGGAAGCAAAAATTCCATAAATGGGACAACAAGAAAAACCAAGAAAGGGACCAGACGAAAAAGATCAGCACATATTCGAAGAAACTGGAAGGGAAAAAAAACATATTGATAAGCTACAATTTAAATACTTATTTTAAAAATACTTGATTTGATCATCCAATTATCACTTAGGCTCACATATACATATTTGCTATGAAGAAATTTTAAAATAACACAGTAAATGGATGTGACAAAGTCAGTTTTTAGTGGTTTTTTTCCAAGTTGCTATATACTACAGAGTGCTGGAGTTTCACCGGGTTTCAACACTATAGAAAGTATTTCAAAAGCCACACTGTGTCTCAATAGGATTATAGGACAAGTATCTCATTTAAACCTCTTAAAAGCACCTGAAAACAGGAGGTGGTCATTTGTTGTCATTAAAGCTGCTTAACTTCTTTTATGCATCTTTATTTGTGCTCCACCGCTTCTTACATGCATGAGCTACTATGCACTAAGTAACCAAGAATGAAAGGAAAGATCCCTCCCCCTCTGCCTTATAACAATTGTAATGTACATTTAAATCCAGGGTAATGAGCCCAGCTTGGTAGACGTTTTTTTTTTTTAAAACCACTGCTTTTCCAGAGCAGTAATCCTCTGAAGCAGGCAGTGTTAGTTACCGAATCTTGAACTGCATGAAATAAATACTGCCCTTGTGATTTCTGTACACTCCCAAACATATATATTAGGCTGTACAGTCTATTACCAATTCTTTCAGTAATCGTTGAAAGCTTAATAACTCTGTTTATATTGGAGAGTGCAGATCTTGCTTGACTCTACCTCATTTTACGAAGGAAAAAACCGGTTGTTGGGAATCCCATCAGTTCCTAAATCAGACGTACACTCCAGTACTCTCCTGCCACAGCACTGTCATTCCACATCAGGATTTGATACACACAGCTGTGAGTGGCAAAAACTGGCCACATAAACGCTATGACAAAAGTAAACCCATGCTCCCCACTCCAGCCCCTCTCCACACTTCATGGTAATCAAGGGGAACAGCAGCAACAGCCAGCACAGATCCCATGTCCTCAGGACTGATTTGCTAGAATACAAAACCTGTAAAACTTCATTCAGAATTTTCTTAGCATAAAACCAGACAAAATCTTAAGCACTACTGTATGTGGAATGCACATGCTCTACAGATTCAAAGTTCGGCATTCTTCTTTGTATATAAAAAAATTCAGTTTCCCAGAAGGGATGCTTTGGTCCATTGTTTACAGGCTCAAGGATTTTTCCATTCATTCCAACAATAGAAGCCAAATGACTAAAATGGAGTTTAAAAAAAAAAGTAAGAAAGTTTGGAAGAAAATTTTAAAACTCAGAAGAAAAGTACATTTTCCCTAAAAAAAAAACCCACCTCAAAAATTTCTGTAGAGTACAGAGTTCTTATATTTACCCAGTCTCTATTCTCAGACAGTGCGTGCAAGTATTTCTACAAAATCCATATCCAAGGAAGCAGTTTTACTACCGGATTAGGCCAACCTAATGCTAACCTGAGACGAGGTATAAAGAGCCATGAAGGTGCACTGGCAGTCACACCACTGATCCAGCTAAAACTGACCCATAAATACATACACAGACAGGGGAAAAAGGATCAGTATAAACCAAGCGGGGGTGGGGCAGGAAAACTTGATTTAAGCACCAAGCTTTTCACAGCAGCACTGCCCTGGATCAGCTTTCACAAATCATGGAACTGCACCCTCGGCTGACTCAAGGAAAACAGCTTTAAGCAGGAACCTAATACAATGGTGTACGATTACACACGCATTATTTGGCAGCACAGCACAAGAACCCTGTGACTACTCTGTATCTGCTGCTATAGCTCGTGTATTCCACTCTTCCCTCCTCTGCAGGGAAGAGTTTGTAAAGCTGGTGGACCTGCCACAAACTTCATTGTGTTTGCCACCTCACTGCCATGTCCTGAACCATCCTGCTGCAGGAGCCAGCACTAGAACAGTGAGTTTTTAAGAGTATCATGTTTTACTTCTTCCTGCCTTCTCTCCTAAGTGTAGATATGTGACCTTGCTGAATCTAAACCCTGCCAGCAATTGTACAAAGCAGAATTTTGGAATTGACTTAGTTTACATAAGCAATAGGTCCCCTCGCATTAGCCATGCTGGAATTGCTTGTTCATGTGGTTAGATTACTTGGATATCTTTCCATTACTGCCTCCAAAGAGGAAAGAAAGGGCAGGCAGAAATAACTCATTTGTCAGTCTGCATGAAGATAAGATTTGTCTAGGACTGTCAGCTCATGTGCAGCTTAATACTTTAAAAACAGTATATACTTCAAATTTTATTTTACATTTTTTAAAGTTCAGGAGGTAATCTGGCACCAAAATGTTAAGACTTCTTTAAATCAGTCAGTATACTACAATTTAAGGTTGAACTGATAAGAAAATGAACTGTGTTGAAACAAACTTGAAATAAGGTTTAAAAAAACCCAACAAGTAAAGGGTTTTGTTCAGCTGCAGGCCAGTTTGCTTCTCACTGA
This sequence comes from Oreocharis arfaki, assembly GCA_013398015.1. Classification (NCBI taxonomy): domain Eukaryota; kingdom Metazoa; phylum Chordata; class Aves; order Passeriformes; family Paramythiidae; genus Oreocharis; species Oreocharis arfaki. The sequence goes on along the minus strand of VZRR01003976.1, from coordinate 3,832,925 downwards.
CCCCAGGTTCCGAGCCTACCATGCCCTCATTCCAGAGACAGGATGTCCTCTTCCTCCAAATACAGAAAACAAAAAAACCTAGACTGAGAAACTAACATTAATATAGTTATTAAAACTATTTTCTCTACATCTCCTACACTGGATTTGCATGCATATAAACACAAACATACATCATTAGATAAGAGACAGGCTACAGCAATGTCAACACGAATTTATTTCTGCAAACAAATAAGTGTCCATTTCATCTAAAAAGAGAATTAATAGTGAAAGTGAACATTTGCACAAACAAACGAATCCAGGAAGGCCAAATGCCAGATCACTATTTAAACACAAGAAAGACAGCCCTATCATCACTAGATGACAAAATCAAAAGGTAATCAAATGAATAAATCCATCTATTGATGGAATATTATGGCTGTTCACATAATTTCTCAGAAGTATGGCTCAGTAAACATGAAAGAGGCAGGAAAATCAATGGTTCCAATCTTCTCCCTGGAGAATGTCTGATTCTGTTTTAAACCATGAATTAATTTGTCTTGCTTGGCTTTCCAAGTTCCCCAAAGCTCTCAATAATCCAGCACAAGCCAGAACTGCTACTTCAAGAAGTCCTGCAGTCCTCACCTTCCCCTCTCCTCAGTTACTCTTTCTGGTACTACATAATCCCCTCTCACGTCAGCACAGGCTGTTACATTTATTGCTGAGCATCGTCCCAGTTGGGCCAGCTGCCAAGCAGACTCTTGTACCAGCACAAGGAAGATGGCAAAACTTAAAGAGCACGAAGATGCTGAGAGCATCGAGCAGCGCCGCCCGAGAGGAGACCACACCTACCCACAGACAGAAACTGACACACGTGCATGTAACAATTTTTGCTACTTGTCTAACCTCGTGAATTTAGGAAGAACTTTTTCATACTGCATTCAAGATGTGATGGGCTTTAATTACACAACAAATTGTTCAAATGTGACCTAATTTTATCACAAAATTATTACAACAATGAGCAGATACTCGTATTTTTGATCATTTACCAGAAGTTTTGAGGCCAGAGATGTGAACCCAGCACATTGTGTGAGCAGGGTACAAACTGCAGGGAGCCACACTGTGCCACAAGTAGCACTGTGCACTCCTGCCCCAGAGCACACACATCTTCTGCTCTCCAGCATTTCTTCTAGAACATCTTTCCAGCAACAGCTGAAATGCTCTTTTTACAAAGGCAGGAAGACAGACTTGAATTTTTCAATCTGTATAAACTGCTTAAACATCTTGTCCTTGAAAACAGTAAAATGAGAACTGTCAAATTAGCATGTCTGATATTTTGCTAATGAACTGAAGTTGAATACCAATTCATTCTTTACAAAAAAAAAAAAAGAAATTAACTACACCAGCTAAATATTTTGCAGTCTTTTTATATATGAGCTTACATTTAATGTTTTTAAATATCCATATAACTTTTCATTCTAATTAAATATGTCCATTTCATCCAAAACCTGAAATTACTATTGAAATATATACATATTATCCAAATTTGAAAGCACTCACATTTTGCACTCCAGCTTTCATCTCCCTTTTCTTTAAAATTATCACTTGCATTTTTAGTTTCATAAATGTAAACAACATGTCATAAATAAAGGAAATATATCTGGGCTAAAATTATTTCAAATATATTTATAACTGAGATAGTACATTATCAATCATGCTTTTCAGCCTGCAGCTTTTATCCCTTTCAAAAGAACCCCATGAAGCAACAAACAGGAACAGAACTGGCACAGATACAACCTTTACTAGCAGCATTTTCCCTCTATTTTTTCAGCTGGAGTGAAAAAGCAGAGAAAGTGACCATATATACGGCACATGGCTGGGAACTTAAGAACAAACCACAACTGCTGCCCATGGGACAAAATAGAAGAATCCTCTGCTGTTCCAACTAGAAAATAACAAATTTATCTTCAATAATGGGGAACAGGAGTAAAAAGTTTTGGGGTAATACCCAAAAACTTTAGCGTCCACATAGTGAGGAGGAAGGAAACACCCCTAGCAATTTTAATTCTAGGAACAGAAGACAACAGAAAGAACTAACTCAGTTCTAATAAAACAGAGCAACCATGGAGGACACGCAAAGGAAATTGGTCTTTACTCAGTACCTGTCTCCGTTCCCGACGAGACAAAGTGTTTCCGTGCAGGATTCTCCAGAGCATCCTCGCAGCTATTTTTGTGTCAATCCACAGCAATCGAAACCCATGGTAATAGTGCTTCAGTTCATCCACAATCCTCTGCCCAAGAGATTTTTTCACAACCTCCACTTCTGTTGGACTATATACAGGACCTCCTTCTTCCAGCTTCTTGTTTTTGTCCTTTAAGGACTTCAGTGACTTTTCAACTATGGAGTCATCTTGAAGGGGACGTGAAGAATGCCACCACCTAACTGGACGATACTGGGGACCTAAAACACCCAAGGTTGCTAGTGGCGTCCATGAGCCAGAAGAGCTCGTTAGTGTAAAGTATATTTGTTCAGATCCTTTAGTCCAACAGCAATAGTGAGCTTTTTTGGAGCAGGCGTAAACAGGAGGGACACCAGTGCAATATTTAAAGTGTACAGTCCTTCAAAAGAAAAAAGCATTCAAGAATTAGCAACAGATCACCAGTTATTTATATACATATATATTTGCATGGATATATATATTTATATATTTATAAAAGGCATAATCTGAAAATTATCTACTGCATATTTAAGGGAAAAAAATAATTTTTGACTCTTAAAACCAATGTGTATACCTGAAAAGAACACTTGTTTTACTTCATGACAAAAAAAAAAAAAAAATTAACCTGGAGGGAATTTTCCACTGTACAACTTTGGAAAAGCAGTTTATTTTACTCCAATTAAATAAAGAGCAGCCACCACATGTGCTTTCCATTTAGAAAGCTACATTTGAAAATTAACATGCAAATTCATAAGTAACATAAAGTCCCTTCTATTACTTCTCCTGTTTGTGCAAAACACTTGAGACAAAAAAAAAATAAAAGTTGTACACTTGAGAGAGGTGCCGAGTCAGAGAATTAGTATCAGAGGCACCTGATTTCATTGGAGTTCCTCTCTTACTATCTCCATGCATCCGGTTTTCCTTATTCAACAGAAACTTTTGCAAAAACTTCCATCACAGTACTGATTTGGGGCAGACAGAACCAACGCTCTTCTACCTTGTTCAGAACTTTGTTCTTTTCTTTAGTTAAATGTAGACTGTAGTTAGCAGGGAAGCACTGCTCAAACAGCCCAACACTCCTTATACACACTGAGAATGAGAAGAACCACTCATTACATGCAAGTGGGATTGTACATGCTTTTATTAAAAGACAGGACAAAAATAAAACAGTAGATAAAATATTTCACTTAAATGAGTTCCATTAGTGTCCCTCAAACAGAAATACCAGTGTTAAGACATCGACAGGACAGAAATGACTGGGGTGTTTTCTTCACGAGCCTTTGTACTACCAAAGCAAAAACAGAACGTGTTTTCATCTTCAGTAAATGAGCAGAAAAAAGAGGTGCAAGTGGCTCTACAGGCTTGAGTAACATTTTAAGGAAAAAAGGTCTATCATACACTTAAAAGTGTTAGCCTCACTCAATTTTCAGTGAGAAACACTTTTCAAACTTAATTATTACATGCTCAAATGAGTTTGAGTTTACTTTAATGGTTTTGTCTACTCAATGTTATTTCAATAAAGCGTTGTACAAAAAAAAAGACTGAATTATTACTTTTTAAAGACAAATGATTTTCTAGTTTAAACTGAAGTTTTAGCATCTGACCATTCAGTGGTCAGACAACTGCTGGAACATATATAGTTACACAAAATAGTCTCTTGGTTAGCTAGAAAACTAGACATTTGCACAGATATTAACTAAAAAGAATTACAGTTTAATTACTTTAAGAAAATAAAGTACATATTCAAAACCAGATTAAAACACTTGCATAAATCAATCCACCCCGACTCTAAGGCATCTCCCAAAAGCAGAGCTCCAGGCCTACAAACCAAGTTCCACCCACATACATTGACACTCTTCTGCATGCCAAGAGGAAGAGAGTTCTGACAGCAGAACTGGTTCTGAGTCTGCAGGGAATAAAAATTTTGCAAGAAATGTGCCTCTCTGAACACACTTTCATAAGCAGAATGTCAGACACACAATTTCTATCCCATCTGTCCTCAGTACTTATCACTACAGTCCCCTGCATTCGGATCTGGGTCATGTGGGGTACAGGCATTAGTTTATTTTAAGCAACAACATTACATTAATAGCAGCTTTGGTTAGAAAAAAAACAAACACAAAAACCCCAAACCTAAACAAACACCCCAAACCTTCTCAATAGAATAAGAAGATTTTCTGTCCCAATATTCTGCTGCTGATTTCACTACAGAATAATAGAATGCTTTGGGTTGGAGGGGGCCTTAAAAATCATTCACTTCCATAAAACCCCAAACCTAAACAAACACCCCAAACCTTCTCAATAGAATAAGAAGATTTTCTGTCCCAATATTCTGCTGCTGATTTCACCACAGAATAATAGAATNATAATAGAATGCTTTGGGTTGGAGGGGGCCTTAAAAATCATTCACTTCCATCCCCTCTGCCACAGGCAGGGACACCTTCCACTAGACCAGGTTGCTCAGAGCCCCATCCAACCTGGCCTTGAACACTTCCAGGGATGGAGCATCCACAAATTCTCTGGGCAACCTGTTCCAGTGCCTCATCACCACAGAGCAAAGAATTTCTTCCTAATATCTAATCTAAACCTACTTTCTTTCATTTTAAAGCCATTCCACCTCACCCTGTCACTCCATTCCATTGACAAAAGTCCCTCTCCAGCTCCCTTGTAGCCCTTTTAGGTACCGGAAGGTGCTGTAAGGCTTCTCTGGAACCTTCTCTTCTCCAGACTGAACAAGCCCAGCTTTCTCAGTCTGTCTTCAGAGGAGAGGTGCTCTAGCCTAACAGGTTTAAAACCATAATTTTCCAACTTCCCAAGAGAGAGGTCTTATATACTAACATAATAAAAATAGATATTTGAAAATGTTGGATGTATTTTAAAAAATTAATCATAATTAATTCTACAGCAAGTGATATAGGACTAACACGTCTAAAAATGAATTGGTTTGTTTGGTATTAGAAAGTTGTGTCTAGAGACACACCCTTATGCTAAAATGAAAACTCAAGAAATTGAAGAATAGTCCCTGTATCCTGAGCAGCCAGATCATAAATGAACTACAGAACATGTATTTTAACATTCCCAGGAAAGGCGTTAGGAAATTCTTATCTGCAAGTATGCCTTGTGAGCCAAGCCCGGAACAGAGAATGGATTCTGCCAACATTCAACTCCTTCAGTTCCATAAGGGCACACAACAGCCGGATTTGTTTTCAGAAGAGGACACCATCACCCAAGGCAGCAACATACAATAAACTCCTTTCTCTGGTTTAACAGAGATACCACTCAGATGCTCTACATTCTTATCTGTCAACTGTGATTTTCAACTAGCTGTGACTGAATGTTTACTATACAGAACTCCACTGGAGAAAGTATGCAAGAAGCTTATCAGATCCCATTATGATTCCAGGGCACACCTGGAATCACCCAAGATAGAGATTAATACTCTACTGCTTTCACTTCAGAAGTGAAACAAAAAGGGAGGAAGTGAGCAAAAAAGGGAAGATTTCATTTTCTTTCTCCCATACACAACCAACCAGGTGAAGCAAGTTATACTCAGACTTCCTTCAATCTGTCAATAACACAAGATGAAGCCAATACTTTAGCATTTTGTCTAGATTTAAACCTACATTCTATGACAGTATGCTAACTGATAGTTCTGAAAAAGTGTTCATTTTTACTCACATTTTGTTTGCCAGCCTCAGGGATGTACAACTAAGACATGCCCGATCTCCCAAGTTACCTAGAAAAATACCAATAATTAGCACCAATTCTGAAATTCAGGAGAACATTTACCCAGGTAGTGAACCGCACACAAATACATGAGTTAGAAGACTGATCTTTACATAGAAATAGCTACTACTGAAAGCACAAAAAAGATGTTGCTTAACACACAGAGTCAAACTCTGTGGATACGTAAGGCTTGTTTGCTCTTGTTCAACTGTCTGAAGACAGGTTTCCAGGTCCCTCAGGCAAGGAACTACATTGCAGAAGAACTTAACTGAAAGCAAATGTAACTTTTTAATACCTCGATGACAACACAGTATCAGATGATCCAAATGGAGCCCTTGCCAAGTGCTCAGGATGAAAATGGCTTTTTGTTTCATTTTATGCAAAACAAAAAAAAAAACATGAGCAGGAACCTAAAGATACTTCGCTACACAGGTGGAAGCACAACACCATTTCAATACAGTTCTATCAATTCTGATTAGCAACTGGTAAAAATAGCTCTACCCCACGATCTCTCTGCAAAGGATAGAAATTGTCTTGAAGAGAGGGGTGAGAACCTGACCCAGAGCATACGAAAATTTAGCTTTCCAGAAAACAGTGTCCCTCAAAATGAACTATATTTGAAACACTACCTCAGAATCAGTCCTAATAAGAGCTAATAAAGTCCAAAAGAAGGGCTGACACCTATATACAGGCACCCTCCATCCAGGTACAGAGACAAACAGCATCCATTCTGGAAACAAATTGAGATCATCAAATCATAAATCATCTAAGTCACATGCTTCAATAAAGGGCCACAGCTGAAAGTCTTCCCGACCATGGAAGAAGCATCAACAAATAAAATGCTACCTAGTGGCTGTACACAAATCACTGAAAGTCATCCCTTAGCCCACTAGAAAGGAATTCATCTTCCTAAAGCAACTTTAAAAAAATAAATCTGGTATCAACACCTTGCTACAGCAACTCAATAGGTAGCTACTACCAAGCGCAAAAAGACTTCTGGACAGATCATAAAAATATCACACAAGCAAGACTTCAAATGCCTTTACTCATTTTGGCCAATGTTTTCAGAATTCACTGTAACCAAAACAAAATTCGAAGGCCATATAGAGTAGGCATACCATAGAGACGCTGCAAAAATCAGGTGGGACAATCAAAAGGTATAGAAAAGAAGTTAACTTATCTGGGGAAATCTTGATAATCAAAGGATGTCCCATGCTAAGTGGGCTCAGAAGTAATTACAGCAAAAGCTGTAGTGTAATCAAGTCAAAGGATTTACCAATCTCAAGTTGTATCAAACTCTAACAGGTACTCATTGCCACTGCAAGGAGAGCCAGGGAAAAACTGTCTCTTTCTGGCTCGAAAAGCAAGCCCTGAGAATCTGTGAAGGCACTGTGGTACTCTCCAGCATTTACAGAAAGAACAGCAGCTGAATTACTTAACCAAAGAGGCCAACCCAGAAGGACATCCCTGACCTCAAGGAGCAGCTGAGCAAAGCAGAGAAGTACTCAATGTCTAGATGGATAAGTCACAGCACAGCAATCTGTCTCACCTGAGTGCCAGGAGGCCCACAAGGCCTCATGTGCCTAAAGCAAGAGTCCTTCTAGGAGAGGACATTGCCTGCTATGGACAGGTGCCCCTAGAACTAAGAGGGATGATGCGGAGCTCAAAACGGGCTTGGAGTCTCTTAGATAAAACTCCATAGCAGCAAGACACTTTCACTTCACATACCTTCTTTCCAACCAGGCTCATTAAATGTTAAGGAAGGGGTCAAAGAACAAAATTCCGAGGTTACCACAAAACAACATGCTGACTAAGCTTCTTGTTGTACAGCGTGTTCAGAGTGTGAACAGGCCCACAGAAAATGTTAATTCCAACTTTGCCAGCTCTGATAAGAGCTCTTTAGGTTTTGCAGTGTCTCTTATAACCACGTACTTAAGAGCAAACCAGCCCTGAAATAAAAGACATACTTCCTTCAGAAAGGGGCTAAGTCCATAATTCTTGCTTCTGGGATAATACAGACATCCAAAAGTGTCTGAACAAGGTGAATGTTGCTTAATCATGCTGAACACTTCATTTAAGAAACTTGCATTAGCTTGTAAGAAAGAAAGGCAGGAGTGCCAGAAAAGCTCTATGTTAACATGTTCCTCATGGAAACGTAGTCATGGGAAATTTTATACTTAGAATTAATAAAACATCAAACCCAAAGTTTTTAATGTAGAATAGCTGTACTATGTTTAGAATTTTTAAAAATAAAATGCTATCATGAAATAAGTCCCTAGAGAAGTGTAATCTTGCAGTACTTAACAGTCTGATCTTCACAGGAATAACATGTAGGATTCTTAGAAGCACTTAGCTTTAACTTAATCTTAGACTACTTAGACGTAAAGCAAAGAAGATGAGCTAAGTAAAGCAAAACAGCACAGAAAAAAAAATCACGCTATACAAGAATACATCAATAGATTAACACTCCAAATAAAAGCATTGGTTGTATCATAACCACAGTGCACCACAGCACACTAATTATTTGATTCTATCACAGCACTTCAGCTTAGGTTGTCTAAGATTCATAACGACCAAAATTGCAGTGATCATTAGCACTACTTTTTATGGTATGCCACAAGAATCAAAGCTCCTAATTTGAAGGTACATGGATGTGCTTTTTCCCTGTTTTAAATAAACTGGATGGTTAGCATACCCCAGGTTTTGGTTCAGGACACTGTCCAGGCTCAACCTAAATAAATGAATTTATAACAGTAGTTAACAAAAACCATCAACTAGAAGAAGATACCACACTTGAGTGACTACCGGTAACCAAGAGGACAGCTGTTCTTTGCAATGAACAAGCATCCCTACGGCGCACCAGGTCTGCCTGGATGTGAGCACGCAGCTGCCCGGCTCTCAGTGACAGCACTCCCGTGACAAGTCGGGGCTCTGTGTCAGTGACAGGCAGTTCCTCACTAACCCCCTGCCATTCCAGCTCAGGGCTCCGTGTCAGTGACAGGCAGTTCCTCACTAACCCCCTGCCATTCCAGCTCAGGGCTCCGTGTCAGTGACAGGCAATTCCTCGCTCACCCCCTGCCATTACGACTCATAACGTGAAGAGCAGCCACAGGCCTCGCGTACGTCACAAGTTATCAGCTGTTTCATGCCACTAAGCTTCACCATCCAGAGACACTTAAACTGCCAAATTATCTTCATTATTAACAGTATCACACGCTGCGCTTCCTTTTAATTTTACTAAGCTTTCAAAGCCACTTGGAAAAAGGCACATTCGTGTTTCCTCCCTAACACAGACTAAGAAAACAATCTCCTGTACTTAAAACGAAGAAGCACATGACTAGTGACAACCTCATTTCACACCCAAGCCACGCCGAGAGCAAGGCAGGCAGGACCGAGACGTAGTAACGCGTTCCTGCACTTTAACAAAAAGCACGTGTTTTTCCCATCCCCAACCAGCCGGCACTGAAGACACACGCGTGTCTCACTGCCCTTAGGGTAAATCATCCCCTCCAACCATGCTGCCGGGGAAGCACATGCGAAGAGGCCGCAGCAGCCGCCGAGCGTGGGCCGGGCCGGGCCGGGAGCAGCGCCAGCCCCGGCGGACAGAGCGGAGGGGACTCGGCCGCGGCCCTTCCCTCCCGCAGCGGCCTCTCCGCCCAGGCCGGAATCCCCCAGACGCCTCCGCCCGCTCTCCCTCCCGGTGCCCTCCGGCCAGGCCCGGCGGGCCGGAGCCGGCGGGCAGTCCGCGAGGAGCCTCACCGGGCTGTGGCGGGCGGCGCAGCGCTCGGGGCAGGCGGCAGNCGGGCGGGCGGGTGGCTCCGGCCCCGTTCCTGTCCCGCCGCCCGGGCCGCGGCGATCCTCACACGCCCAGCAGCGCCCAGCAGCCGCGTTCGCCCAGCACCGCCCCGCGGCGCCGGGCACGCCGGGAGCTGTAGTCCGGGAGCGCACGGTGAGGGCGGCGGTGGCGCCGGGCGGTGGGGATGGCGTCACCGAGGGGCGGGCGGGGCCGCGGTTCTTCCCCGCAGTCGCTTGAGGGGAGCAGCGGGACCTGTGTCGGGCACCGGGGGCTGGCCAGGTGCCGGGGCTTCTCCATTCGAGCGTGGCTCGCTCGCGGCCCGCCGTCCCAGCCACGCCGGGAAGGCCGCAAGGCCGTGCCCGCTGCGAAGGGAAGGCGCCGGTGCCTCACGGGCCGCGCTCAGACCGCTGTGGACACACATAACCCCAGCGCAAAGCACAGCGCTCCAGCACGGCACGGTGCTTTCCACTTTGTCAGAAGTTGGATTGGATGATGCTCAGAGGTCCCTTCCAGCCCTGACGACCCTGTGATCCTGCGGTGTGTGCGGCCCTCTTCCTGCACGCCTGCCGCCGAAGGTTGGCAGCAGCAGTTCCGCTGCACACACGTGTATTGCTTGTGGATCTCGGGATGTGACAGAAAAAACGGCTTTCTGGTGGAGCTATGATGGTTTTGATCGGAAATAGCTCATAAATCAGTCAATTGACAGGAGTACTACACTAGTGCCTGTTAATACTTGGCCTACAAGTAGCATGTTATTCTTCACATATTAGTCGGGTCCTGACCAGCAGTAAGCTCTCTTATCAACTATTTCAGTACTCAGTTAACGCAGTATTATGCAGTACTTTCTTTATTTTTAACTGTATTGGCAGATGCAGTGAATAACCAGAATCAAACTGAAAAAATTAAAATTTAATCAGAGAACACTGACATTTTACAAACTACGTACATGAGGTTTGGGTGTTAATGCCTTCCTTATTCCAGAAAAAAATGGGGGGAAATCTGCTGAGACTGTCTGTGGACAAGATGGCTGCCAGCCCTGCCAACAAGATGGCTGCCCCAAGGATGAGGCTCCAGAGGGACAAGGGAGCTGTGGGATCAGACCTCTCCTGCCTCACAGGTAACTTACAACACCAGGCATTTGGTCACCTCTACACATGCCTCAACCCCAAAGAAAATAGGTGCTACTTAACCTTCCACATAAAGGGTAGCAGAAGCTTTCGGGTCTGACCCAAAACGTGACTGAAAACAGCATCTCATAGCAATAAAAAGCAAATGAGTCTGCAGTTTATCTGTTCATGCTTAGGACTAGGTGAATGCAGGAAATTAATTGGTAATTTTATGGAGTTCTTTTGTGTATTTAAAGAAGATCCTCAGGATTTCTCCAAAGTATGAGAAAATCTAGATGAAATTTATATTACGTATATTTTTAATTCAAAAGTATTCGTGAAGATGGAATATGCAATTGACTGAATATTTAAAAATCGAGACAGTCTTCTCACTATGGCTAGAAATGCTAGTGTTTTTTACATCTAGTGATAATTAACAAATTAATGGATGTTATTATTTATGTACTTAATATTAGAGCTACTTTTAAAATGTTAGGCTCCCAAATGCACTGCAAGATTTTTAGCCAGCTGTGTTTGCTTTACAAGCATTTAAATATGTAGTGCATTTAAATGATTAAAATGATTTAAAATGTGCAACTTGACAATAGTGCTTTATGTTAATGGCAGTCTTGAAAAAAAGCCCCAAACAAACATCTTCCCAATCTACACATCTCTCACTAGATTGGGTTTGTATCTTTCTCTTGTTATTCTTTTTTTCTTTCTGGTTGGCTGATAACAAAACCAAATGAAATGGGGCAACTAATGGCAGTTCCTCTAACAAAGCTGCTTAATTATGTAGAAACATTATATGAAGCCTATACAAGAAGAATAATATGCTCTGAAGTCATTAAACTATTGACAAGAGATTTCAGACAGCAAACAGATGATTACAGAGGTCTCAATACATTTATGCAGACAAGTAACCAGCCTTTCAATAGTTTCATTAAATTCATTAGTATTCAGGGTGGCAGACAATGTAGATGCATGGGCCTTTTCAGAGCTGAATTCGTTATGTTTTTGTACAGTCTTTTGTTCAAGATTTGTTTATACCTGGAAGTTCCAGGGTTTGCTACTGTATATGAAAAGGACTGATAATACACTCTGTGAAAATTTCCCAAATAGATACAGTTTCAAAATACTAATTGATTGTGTGCATTTGCCAAGCATTGCTTAAGAAAAGACTAAGCATTAAAAATTTTCAAGTAGTTGTAGAAATTGCTCCCATGTGAAAAGGCAGAGTGACTGTAGGTGACACATGGGGCTTCCAGAGTAGTCAGTTTTTGTTTCAAAGAAAAACATCTTCTACTCCAGCCAGAGCAACAGCCCATGAGCTCACAGAGAAAACACTTATCCCCAGAATAAATCACAATACCACATAGTTACTAAGGTTTTGAGGTTTTGTTACAAAAAAAAAAAAAAAAAAAAAAAACCAACTGCTACACAGCCATTTTAGACCTGGTTCTTAAAGCAGCCACGTTGTATGGAAAAGTTGTCAGCCATCTTGCTGAAAAATATGTTTTCCAGCAGGAATAGGATGAGAGAGACTAAAAGGAAGAAATACAAAGCCATCTAGATGGATTTAATAAGTATCTGAGAATTATTAAAATAAATGTAATATTTGAACAAAACTAAGATTACTATTTCATGTTAAGTGTCAATTTTTCCCCCCCTGGATATTAAATAGAAGCAAAAGCAAGGTAAGAGTTGTCTAAATCAATGCAAAGCAACCTCCAAATAAAAGGAAATTTTGATGGTCATTATAGGCTGTGTGCATACTGAAATGCGTATTTTACGGCTGTATGAGCAGAGCCCAGTGATATCACAAAGGCAGGACTGTTTCACTTGTCTGAAAGAGGTATGATGCATAAGACCTATAAAAGCACAGAACATGCCTAGGGCTGTGCATTACTTGCATAGACACAATAAAGGAGCAGATGAATCTATAATTCTTATTGAGGAAGTTTAGAAATCTGTCTAGAAATTGGGAGGCAAATGTTGGTATCAACAGGGAGCAGAACTCTTAAGTTTGTCACCCCTTCCCTGAAGATGTATCCCAGGAAGCACTGCTAGATCCTGTTGATGTTTTTGAGGATTGGTAGCAGCTCCCCCCACTCCCAACTTGAGGTGCCCTGTAGCTTGTGACAGTGGCTGTGTGACAGTACCAAATCTGTGACACTCCTGCCAGAGACACAGACACGGCCTCAGTGCCTCAGGACACCCTGATGACAAACGGAGCTGGCAGCAAAGGCAGGAAGGGCCAGGGAGGTGGGATTCAGGACGTGGAGGGGAAGGAGGTGCAGTGCTTGATTCTCTGGGCTGTAAGTGGGAGGACGTGGGAGCATAATTAGCATCTGATGAGTTGGGAGGCACCTTTGCCATTTCACTGCTGCAACATCGTGTTTGTGTATACAGTTTGATTCTACAAGCTTCGTATCAGCACAGGTCCATAGACAGTCCTTAGAAGTAGAATTACGCTTTTAGGCTGTAGAATCTGTTTCCATGGCAACCCCCAGGTTGTCTCCTTGAATAGGTTTAACAATATGGGATTAACCTCATCTTTATTCACCAGTGTTCAGCGAAAATGTAAAGAAAGGGGGCGGGGNNNGGGAGGGGGGGGGGGGGGGGGGGGGGGGAAGACATTACTGTGTAGCAAGTTGCATTAAGTTTCTACTCCAGGGGGAAAACTAGTAGATTATTAATTTAAAAAAAATACTCCCATTCATTATCGGGGATTTTTAGGAGAGATTCATGGGATACTGAAGCCTGTTGCTCTGTCAATGTTACACCTAAAGGTAAAAGTTCAAGTGGTGGCTGGATTACAGATTTGCTGTATGAACGTCCAGGTCACAAGTTCAGTCCTGTCTCTAAATGTGCCAAAACCAAGCGGCACTGACTACACATTAGCACAGAAGCCGGCTGCCCTGGGTGCCTCTTCAAACACTGCCCTGGAAAGCCATGCAGAGAGTGCCTCGATGGCAATAACCTGCTGCAAACAGTCATTCCTGATCCAAGGATAATTAACTACCTGCTCAAATTCCAGTCAAAAAGTGGTATTTTAAAAGATTGCTTAGGCTTGAGCCAAATTAGCAACACAAAATGACGTACAAATAACATATTAGGTTGTCAGTAGTTAAACTTGGCATGCTGACAGGCAAGAGCACAGCGGGGAGAGCAGAAACAGGTAATTTTGAAAATCTTTCCAAATGGAGGGAAAAGCATTTGCAGTTCAGTGAAAACCACGAAGGTTCTCCCTTTTCCCAGCAGATGGAGCTTATGTGAAACAAACAGGCGGAGAAGCTGCAGAACCACCGCAGGAAGCGAGATTGGGGCACTGGAGGAACACATGGGGAGAAAGCCACAAGATTCTGGCCAAGGCAGGATCAAGCAGAGGGAGGGCAGGCAGTGTGCACAGCGAAAGAAAGGGTGAATGTAGCTATAAAAAGCAAACCGATTTAGACTTTGAGAAATACAGAGGGAAGAAAAAAAAGGAGTCTAGTGTTACAAACACACCTGTTAGCTCCAGCTGATATGAGAAAGACTTGAGATTTTGCTGCAAACTCATCAATCCTATATATAAGTAACCTGTTGTGCCTCCAAATGCACCAGTTTGATTTTATGAATGACAGGCTTTAACACTATGCATTTGTTCTGTGCCTCCAGGATTTTTTAGGCTGTAAGGTTTGCAAGTTCCTGTCTGCAGTTAGAAACACAGAAAGCCAACAATCTGATGTCATCATTTGCCTCTCAAGAGTTAGGTCTTTAAGAAAACACCAAATGTTGTGTTACTGTCAATAAAACCCCTAAATCTGCCACCTCTGCTTTTATGCACCCATCAAGAAGCAAGACAAGTGCATGCTTCTCCCCCACCCCATCCCAGATTCTGTAGACCCATTCCTGCACTTCTTGTATATCACAAAATTCCTGGTGAAGTCAGGCAGTGTTACAGGAGTACTGGAAAAACAGGAGGTCTCTGCAAAACAGAGATACCTTTCAGTTTGTGTCCATTGAAGAAACAACCGAAGGTTAGCACATCGTTTTAGAGAATTTTCACTTTTGTATTCTAAAAAGAAGAATGTGCTACTTGTAAGGGCCATTTTAATGGCAGCAACGTAACTTTCTTTAGCAATTTAGCGAGGCTGCTTATGGTAAACGCTTGTTTGGAGTGGAACAGGTTACAGCCAGCACACAGCTGTATATGACTTGGTGCAGGCAAAATGCAACATAGTCCCATTGTCCCCCAGGCATATTCATGCTTTCTCTGCCTCAGAGGAGGTGAGCAGAGCTAAGCATTTCTGTTAAAAGAACAAATGAGAAAAATATTGAAGATGGATATGTTCATTTGCTGAAGCCTGATGCTTAAAATTCCTATGTAGAATTTGGCCCTCTTGGGCCTCTGCTGTCATTACCTCTTTCTTGCTGGTTTTGTGGATGATCTTATCAGTCCTGGCTCATATTTTTCCCTTATAGTCAGCCTGAATAACCCTACCAGAATGTGTCTTTCCAACCTTTGAATTCACTCTCTCTTATTTACCTTTCAGCTTTAAACTTTCTACCTTTCATAATCCAGACCAAGCCTGTAACACAGATCTCACACTTTTTCATCCTGTTCTCCTTGACCTGACTAACACTCCCATCTTCCGCGCTGCCGTACAATGACCTCCCCATTCCAGCATGCAAGCCCACAGCCCCTCCTTTATTCAAGTCAAAGAGCTGCTTTTCTCAAGAGGCCTCCCCACAGAGATAATGAAAAGCAGATTAAGAGATTTTAGAAAGGAGTTGGTTCCTTCGGAATGGTCAGTGTGCTTTCCCTTTCTACAACCATCCTCTATACTGTAAATTTTCCAAATCAATGTTTGTCTGGATGTCTGTGCTTTGACCTCAGCAGGACCTGAACTGTTGGGCCCCAATCCTACACATGCATATGCATGCCACGTCCCTTTGCTATCAGAGACATTCACACAGGGTGATAAAGGAACAGTGCAGTTATGTATTTGTAAAATCAAATCCTGGAGCCTGCCAGGTAATATCATAAAAGTCTTGGACAGAGATAAAAATTACCATTTTAATCTTTGTTTTTGTGAGACAGAAAGAGTGGCAACCTCCAAGGCAAGCGACGTGGCAGCTCTGTTGACAACACTTGATTTGTAGGTATATGAGAATCTTGAGGGGAAATACCTGTTAAAATGTGATGTAAAGCTATAGAAAAACAACAAAAAGCCATCAGCACAAGTACATCCCAGTGGTGCTTTGCCAGTATCCTGCCTTTTTCTTGTGTGGCTGAATTTCAGGCATCAGAAACAGAAGACGCTTTGTCTGGACTTTCCCATGTAATCAGCAACCTCTCTCCTGCCTGTCTTAGGCCTCTATTCACTTTATTACTATTATAGTATCCCCTAGAGACAGGCTTGGGAGGCATTCACCCCCAAACATCCTGCTACCTTCAAGCAATTAGGCATTTTCTCAGTAACACACTATATGCTTTAATCCTGGTTACATGTGTGTATAAAGCATGGCTAGCAAGTCGTGTATGTAGGAAAACACGAAGTTGACGTAAAAGAGCTTTACCATTGGATTTGATCAGTATCCACAGGAAGAAAAGTCCCCCAAAGCAGGCACTCTCCTGTGAAAGCACCTTCAAGGGGGAATTTTGTGTACAAACTGAAGGCTTATCTGGGGTCTGCAAATATCTATCAGTTCATCAGCTGGACAGAGTGAGAGGAGCTCATTGGGACTAATCTGTGCAGCAGGTAAAAGTGAGCCATCCAGCCTCCTCATCAGTCAGGGTGGCAAGCCCCACACTCATTCCAATATGACACTTATCAGTCATTTTCTTTTTTAATCACTAATCCAACAGCTGAAAAAGGAAAAATGCCCAACAGATATCAACAAAAAGCTGGCTCAGCCAGCAGTGCTTCCCTGTCGTGCCAAGGGAACAACCTCCTCCCCTCTGCGAGGCCTCTCCTCCCAAGGAACAGACATCTAACTCTCCCAGAGCGAGAAGCCTCTTTCAGTGTGCCAGCTGGGAATCAGGGCCCTGGGCGCAATCCCAGCACCTGTGCCTAGTTTTCTTACAGAGCACAGCCAGCTGCTCTGCTAGGTCTGCACATGTCCTGTATATCCTATTTCTTTTCTGTGTATTGCTTTGGATAAGCAATGCAGATGTGTTGCTTATATTTGGATTTTTCTAAATACATTGTTCTACATTTACCTTAAATTGGTTTAAGGATCATACCAGAGAACTGACAAATGAAGTCATGCCAGCAGTTATAACTGTTAAACCAGGATTGTTGAGCCGGTAGTGCCCAGAACCCCCTGCAGTATTTTTGAGGGAATTTGAAGGTAAGCAGGATGTGACCACAGGCCACTTTGAAAACTATGACATGGAGTTTGTGAGGAAGAAGTGTTTTTGATGGCTGGTGTTTGTCAGCAAACTTTTCTGGCATTGCACGTGGTAGCAGAGAGTATATTTGACCCTGAGAGTTCACAGGCATTAGATGATTGTTTTGGCTCTGCCTTAGTTCACAGCATGTTAGACTAGTCATTTCTATCTGTGACACCGAACTATCAACTGCAAACTTCCTGTGTGGAAATAATTATGCATCTTTTCCAAGTTCGCATTATGTTCTGTATTCAACAGTTCTTATGCAGAAAGGCAAAGTTAGAGTTAAGACTATTGTCACTGCTAATAGCTTGTCTCTGAAAAGCCTTCATATAATTCAAAAATCCTAGTATAAGTGGAGCCAGAGTGGGGTTAGAACTCTGTGCTGCAACAGGAAAGGGACACAGAGGTCTGGAAAATAATGAAGGTGGGAGGAAAGTGAATAAAAAATGGTTATCATTGCTGCTCATAATGCCATATTAATTAAACCAGTTTATTTGGGAGCAGGGTTTAAAAAAGAAGGAAACATATTTTCTTATAAACTCATTGCCACAGGATGCTCTAAAACCCCGAAATATAAATAAATTGGCTCAACAAGAAAATAGATACATTCAAGGGAGCTAGGCTTAATGAAGTCCCTGACACGTGCTTGTCTAGCTGCAGTGTCCTCTTTGGAAGTTAGGAAATCCCTGAACTACTGATTTTCAGAAGCAGGAATGACACAAATGGGTGTGAGCTACTTTTCCTATGCTCTGTTTCCAATTCTAAGCATCCACTACTACTTCCTTTCTTAGTTTCCCTTGAGGAAACGACATGCCTAAGCCTGCTTTGAATGTTAAAAGCTTCCTCTGTTCTGCACAAATAGAGGTGAGAGTAAGAGACCATAAATGATTACCCATGGGCAGCTAAAAAAAGCTGTGGGATGCAAGTCCTAACCTGGAACCAAGGAGGTGTTTGAGGTGGACTAAAGGGTCACTGTCAGTGGGTCTCAAGGCACTTGACTGAGTCGTGCATGGCTCACCCCATGCTGGGGGCCTATGGCAGTTTGGTTAGTCCTAGACAAGCACTACACTCTTTCTGCCACCCTTAAACTCCACATGTTCCTCTCACCAACAAAACAAACAGGTTAATAAAGGTGGGGATTTTTTGTGTAGAAGTATAATGAAAGCCAGTTCAGAAAGGGAAGAGATCTCAGTCTACTTGGTAACTTACACAGAACGAAACTCTACCAAGGAAAGGAACTTGCATCCTCTCTTGCTTTCTTACCACAGTGTTTCCTCTTTGCACTTCGAAGTCCAACTTCTGCCATTATCCACCTGGCAACAAGTTACAGTTGATCTCCCTCTAGTGGGTAATTAATTACCCATGAAAGCCACAGCAATACTGAGATGTGTTAAAAATCTGCCTTGCACTTGCTTTATCTCCTTTCTTCAGTTGGCTTTCTTCTTTCATCTGTGATCTTTCTCACACATGCATTACGTGTTTTCTTCCTACTCTCTCTAAACTTCATATCTACTCCTTCTCCATTCTTGTGTTATGTGAGCAGTTGGGCTGTTTGAGGGGATTCTGTTTGACTTTGATGTAAGTGGAAATGAAAGTAAAGAAGCACCAAAGAATGAATTTAAAATGAAATAGTCTAGACATTAGTGGTGTTTGCAGAGAGGCATATGTGCAACCCCCAGTATGCTGAAGGCTTAGAAATCTAGGAAAAAGGTAACCATAAGACCTACCTTAAGTTTGTAGTTTAGGTTTTTTATCAGGAGTCAGTCAAAGGAAATTTACGTTTGGGTTTTCTTATCCTTAAAGTTGATTTATTTGGGTTGAAAATCTGCATTCTGCTTAGTAGTTTGTTCCCCTTGTATTTGTTCCATTACCAAGACTTATCAACAGCAAAATACATAAACCAGCTGTGTTCAATCTGAAGTTAGCTCTCTAACAGCAACAGTTAACTACCAAAGAGTATTCCCAGAGCAGGGCTGACGTTAATTGAGAAGGATAGTGCTCTCAAATATGCCAAGACAAGATGCTATAGAAATTGATTTAACCAGACCATGCCTTTTGTCTATGGAACTGCATTTCTCTCCTTGCAGAGCATATAGGCTGGATACTATGGCTGTTACTCCATTTAGATTAATGGAAATATATTAGGGATGAATCTCAAAGGTATTTCCTTTCTTTGACTACTCTGGGAGGTTTGTTTTTTTCTGTGTATGTGTGTGTGCGGTAAAGCACATTTCAAACAAAAACATGAACAAGTCAATATTGTCCAAATTAAAAATGACAGATCTGGTTGAAAGAAATTTTTAGGACAGGCTTTGATAATTATTTCTCCAGTGATAGTAGGCATCATAATAATTATTATCTCTTACCTTTCTGTTTAAAACTTTGAATTATCTAAAAAACCAACATGAAAGACATTGTGCTCCAATGCAAGTATTTTTCAGGTTCCTGGAGGGACTGACCTTTTTCTCAAATCACTGTGGTAAATGGTGTTCCACAGAAGTCACTAATTAGAACCCCAAGAGTCTTTATTATGGGCAAACTGGTATCACAAGGAGAATGAATAAAATGAAGATAAACTGGAATTTTACTGAAGCAAAGTAAGATCACAGATTATTTATTGTGAGCAAATTCTGCTCCTAGAAACACCTATGCAATCCATATATTTACATTATTTTGTGAAACAGCAGCATACAAAAATAATTTTTCTATGCAGCCTATCAGGACTATCAAGTTATTTTACTAACATGGGTATAAAAATATTGTAGCTTTTGCTCCCTTCATAACTGTGTTGTCAATATAACTAATTTCATTTCACTGTAATAAAGATGAAATGAATTCCAATCCTGCTCCTATATCAGTTACAACATAATTTTATTCAGCTGAGACATTTCATAAACCTACTGAAGGTAAGAATTGCAGACAATGCTGAGGCAGGATGTGGAGGCAGGGAAGAGGTACTGCAGAAGAAATTTACAGGTTTTGCCTCCACAGCTTTCCTTGCATTGATATACAGGACAAAAAGAATTCAGTGACTATCAGCTTTCAAGACCAGCTTGTAGAGCTGACCGTAAGAGAATGTTCTTTTGCATCCAAATTGAGTACATTTGTTCTAGAGTTTATTAAGACATTGTAAACAAAGAAACTTACAGTGCCACATCCTGTTCTTTATTTAGGTTGGATGAAGGCTTCATTTGGCATTACGGAAACTAGAATGACTACACTGGGCTAAACGAAGGGGGCCTGTGAGTCTCTTTATCCAGTCTCTGGTCATAGTCAGAAATGAGTGCTTAGGGAAAGAGTATGAGAAATAGGGTGAGCAGAAAGCATTGCTGCCTGCCCTGCCTGCAGCAGTGACTTGTATTTCATTGCTGCTGATAAACACACACAGAACGGAGTCTGGTGGTCTGAGCACAGAGCTGGGAGCTATGAATCCGCTGTTTCAGTCCTGCCTCTGTCACCAAGGTTACTTGGACATCGCTGTGTCCCAGCTCATGTGTGCTGGTGGCAAACCTGCCTTCAAGCCTCTGCTCTGCAGAGGCACACACAACCCGTGCTCACGTAGACACACTCACATTCAGTTTGGTTTTGGTCAAGTCTGGTATTATGGAGAGATTTGTTCTTCCCTAATGAGCTGGTTAACATCTGTGATTGTTTTCTGAAGAGCTGCATAACATCCCAGTGCATTTCTTATTGTGCCCCTTTATATCTTCCCCATTCCTTCTAGCTCCTCTGTTTTTCACTTGGTTATCAGCACTGGCCTTTGTGGCTCTTGTGCTTTGTCATAAGCTTGTCATCCCTCAGGTCCTACACTCAGGAACAGCAGGCTCGGTGCAGTGTAAAAACTCTGCAGGTATTTTCCCGGTGTGGCCCGAGTTTAGGTCAATCCATCAGGAAGCACAGAGAGGCTGACTCTTTCAATTGTCCCTTCTGAAGCTGCCAATAAAAAGGTGATGCTGTTAGATGTCCAGTAAAACCAGAAAGATAATGTTGAAGGCACCTCCTTAAAAATTCCTGTTAAAAATTTTGTTTAAAACCTATGTTTCACATTGCTTCAGGACTACCTGCAATTCCCAGCATGATGAGATTGCTCCTGAATTGATCCTCAGAAACTGAATCCATCAGCTGCAGGCTCACTTCTGGTGAGCTCAGACTTTCATCATTGCTCCTGGAAATCTGTCACCTCCTCCTCCACAACCATCGTTCCCACCTGCATTCATCTACTATCCCTTCAGAAACACCAAGTGGAGGACTGCAAGCTCCACACTCAGGGCACTACTCAGAACATCACGATGCAGGCAGGTAGATAAGGAGTTGTCAGAATTCCCTTTTCCATTTTTAACCTTGCAATGGAGAGCCTTTACCCGTGTGATACCATTGGGGATTTCTGCAAGCTGACTCAAGCTGGCTGGATTGAAGGGCAGATTTGAGGAGTTTCTCCCCAGATCCTTGCACCTCAGGTTGAGTAGAACCCTGGAGAGCTCCTCCTCCTCCTCCCTGCGGCCTCCAGCTGCACGCAGGGCAGGGGTGCACAGGAACTGGAGGAAGCCACATGCAAATCAGGGCTGAGTGGTAACCAAATATGTATGACCCAGGGGGAAGCTGCTGGGAAGTGCAGAGCTAGTCAAAGGGAAGGGAGCAAATAGACTGGAACATACAGGCCCTGGAATATTGGCACGTCAGTGGAGGGCTGTGTATAGTAAATAAATGGAGATATGCATGTTTTAGCAATTTCCCCGGGGTAAAGTGAGCAGGAGTGTGTTCAAAGAGTAGTATTTGCTTTATACTGTCCTGTGAGCACAGGTTCAATATATACATTAGGAAGTACATACAGGGTGTCTGTTTGATCAAGGAATTTAGCCAATAACCTGAGTAACTGGCAGCATACACCAAATCCCATCAGTCTGATCCCAATGCCAAGTCCCTTCTCAGTGTCACAATTTCACAAGCAATTAAAATGGCTACTTAGCTGCATTCTGTTATTACGAGCAACATCACTTGTCAAGTATTTTAAGTAGGAAAAGTGATGTTAGTTATGCATTACTCCCCAGGTAAAAAAAATCACACCCCCATGTTAAGCATGCACAACAATATACCATTAACCTGTTTAACATGATAGCTTGAAGGAGTGGTATGTTTTTCTTTTACATTTCTACAAGTCCTCTGTTATTACTTTAGTCATTAAAATTTTTTCTGCTATAAAGAGGATTCAATGATTGTGCAAACCAGCTTCATTCCTAGAATGCTATAATTTGACAATTTCAAGGCTTTTCAACTCAGACCTTTGCATATATGTCATACATCGCATTGCAGATTTCATCCAATAGTCGAAAATGTACTCTGCAGTATCATCTTATCAGTATTCCAGCACCATAAGCTTTCTCACTGCAAGCAGAAGACTGTTCATTACAATGAAACTGAAAATGGAATAACTGAAGGATTGATTTATATGACCTTCACTCAGGAATGTTCTAATTCTGACATAATCTCTCTGACTGAAATCCTAAACACTGTGTAATTTTGATTTATTACCCTTAAAAGAAGGAGCCTGTATCTATAGATCAACAGAATACCTGGCATGAAGAAGAGTGGTGCAAAAGCTCAGGAAGACTGCAAGAAAATGCAGATTGATCATGTGACTTTACTCCAAACAGTGTCTCAGCCAGCAAATCCACGAACGGGGCTGAAAGCAAGTGGAAAAACATTATGCGGATGTTTTCACATATCCACTCTGTCACTTGGAAATCTCTCATGATTATATACATTTTATAGCAAAGATAAGAGCATATTAGTAAGTTCAAGCATGAAACAGTCTGTTTACTAAAGGCTGCAGGAAATGTTTATTAAACCATCTAATTTATGGCAAAACAGGGACAGAACTCGATATACTCCACAAAAGGCTGCTTTAGCAGGCAGCTGTTTCCCTCCCACACCGACAGTGTAACCCACTCTGTGCTATTCTGTCCTCACATCCGCTACCACGGGAGCCAGGAGAAAGCTTACAGGGGTGTGAGGGCACGGTGGACCTGATTGCTCACAGGTGAAAGCTAGAGCACACAGCGGCTCTACAGTGTGCTGCTTAAAATTAACAGCTGATAGCTTTAAAGCAAAGCAGCTGGATCTAAATTAAGTAGAATCTTCTTGAATTGAAAGGTGAATCAGGCTGGTTGTCACCTCTTGGATTTTTTTGGTGAGGTAAAAAGAATAGTTAGAAGAAAGAGCAGATAGAAACTGTTCACAACAAACTGGTTGATAAATGTACATTAAAAGCCCACTGAACACAGTCTTAATGCCTTGCAGGAACTGAAATCAACAGGTCAATTTTAAGCAGACTAACAAAAAGAAATCTGCCCTCCACTCGTGCCTTTTTTCTGTTCTTGATGTTTGGTGAAATGAATGCTTGCCTCCTTCCCTCCCACACACTCAGCTCACAGTTCCCACTTAGCCATTTCCCAGTCCTATTTTAGACAAATCTTTATCTTATCATGCTTCTCCTGCAAATCCTTCTCCTCTAGAGCACTTAACATCCTCTTCTTTCATAAAATCCACCTTTTACAAGTGGTACCTAATCAGTCTTACTTTATCCTAGCCAGGAAATGGAGGGGTTTATTTTAGGAAAAAAATACTGTTATTCAGTGAATTTTGTGGCTGGTATGAATTGTTTAATTGTAGCAGATGGTAGTCTTCTCTATGCAGGAACATTTGTCTGCTTCACTGCACTGCACAATGCATATTATTCTCACCTGTGAATGGGCCTGTTCCTTGTTACTTCCAAAGATCAAACATTACACAATTTCTCCAGTATGGAACTACAGTCTGAGCTACAGCTACTGCAGCCACTGTAAGAGCATGACAGCCTCAGAAAGATTATTCCTTCCTTCCTGAATACGTTTGAGTGGATATACCAGGAACTAAATTTGTGCTTAGGGATAGCAGGAAGTGCCTGATTCTTTTTATGTACTTGCAGAAAGAGAGAGGAAAAAAAAAAGGGGAAAAGGAGGAGATAAAAAGGAGAAGAGAAAAAGATAAAAAGAAACAAGAGACTTGGGTGGAATTTAGGACATTTATTCCCTGAACCATATGGACAGTTTTCAAAATAATAAAATAAAGTAGTTATATAAAAAAACTGTGTACTACTAGAATGACATAAAGGCTTGTAAGCAGCAGACAAAAGAGGAAAAAAACCCGTGAATATTATTTCTGTAATCAATTAATATCAAAGTGCAATATGGTGCATATCAACATGCAGGAATACAATGCAGATAGTATGTGATTCTTTGGACTAGAAAACTTAACATAAAGCCCAGTTCTGCAAACCAGTCCTGGCATACTTGATTTTCAGCACGAGCTGTTTATTGAATTCTCAAATGAATGTATTTATTGTTAGGAAAATCAAAACAGCAGAGGAAGTAATATAGTCCTAGATTTCCCCATGGTGAATTAATTAGCGGAGTCAGTTCTGCCCTCAGCCTGGTATCTCATCCACCAGACAACACTCACTTCCCAGTCTAATGACAGATGATTGTAAAAGCTTGACAGTGTTTTGCCAGTGCTGGTAAGGCTGATAGGGATGGGAGTGAAGGGCAGTTTGGCATCTTCTTCAACCCATGGCAAACTATTCAGTATGAGAGATTAAGAACTACTTTATTAGGATGATTATCGTTACCCTCAACAACTATAAAAAGCTCCAAGTCAAATGGTTCTGACTCACTTGTTGAAGGGTAATACCATCTGTGGAGGAAATTCTGGGTATGGGCTGTCACCAGTGGCTAATCCCCCTGGAACAGGTGCACAGCAGTTTGCCAGTCCCACATCACAGCAGGGCTGGGAGCCAGGGCATCCAGCTCATAAAAAAGATGCCCACTGGAAAGGAGGTGGAACAGAAGAAGAAAAGGCCTGTCTTTGCATTTCTTCTGAGTGGCTTCCACTTGTAAAGTTTGGGTGCCTGGAAGAATTTGGAAGCCATTCTCTGCTCAGTGTGCATCAGCAGTAATACCCTACCTGTCCTTCCCCAACAGCGAGTTCTCCCAGGCCAGAGCAGCAGCTCTTGAGTGAAGTACTTTTGCAGACAGTATGTTTGTAATTGTAAATTCAACAGATTCTCTATAAACTGGTGACTGTTAATATTTGAAAATGTACCTAGAATGCCTAAATAGCAGATCAGTCCAACCTGATTAAGATCAAGAAGCATTTATCAAGTCCATTCAGGACAGAAGGCAGAAATACTGCAAAATTTACTTTCAATTGAATGAGCAAGGAATACAGACTCAAAATCTCAGCTCTGGCAGATGCTGAACCCCGTGTCATTTGATCTACAGTAGCATTTGGGTGTCTGAGCAGGTCTGCTGAAACAGAAGGAAACCTTTCTCAAAAAGATTGTTCAGCTAGTCCAAACTGGTAGCTTCTGAGTAAGAGAAAAACATTTTCTTACATTATAAGTAATATACATAAAATAACAAAGTCCTGTCACTGAATAAGATACACCTATTAAAAATTACACATTGCAGAGTTAGAAAGGACCCTATAATCAGACCTGCACTACACAGACTAAAAGACTTCTTAAAGGGATTTTTTTCAATCTGTAATACAAACCACCTTTCAATATAATATTTCTGTCCAATTAAAATAACTCCATTGATGTAGAGTCTATAATAGTTTTATTATGTTTACAATTTATTGTAAACTTATTGTATTCATTATTGACCTGAGCTGTAAAAAAATGTTAATACTAGTAATTATTAAACTTGAGAACAATGCAAAAAAAGATAGCAAAAAAAAGGAGGGAAATTAAGCTGCTTAAATGTCTGGCTCCCATTGATTGCCAATAGCTGCTAGTGTTAAATTAAGAGGTTATTTTATTGTCCTCTGCAGCCAAGCTCAGCCATGCTCCATTCAATAACCAATAATTTATGTCTTTGAGTTAATAATAATTATAATAAAAATATTCCCCATTTTCTGGCATGCTGTGTTTATTTTAGGATATTAACACAGCAATCCAAATACAACACGTAAAACTCCCTCAGGGTTTTCTGTCTCACATCCCAGACCTTCTGTTTCTTTATAAGCTTTAACAGCCACAGTTAGAAGAGATATAAATAGTCTGAAGCACAAGAGAATCTCTCTTCCCTGACAGAATCTTTATTTACAAGCTCTACGAACCTAAGCAGGTCAAACAGTCCCTTGCTGGCAGGTTAATAAGGCCCACCTGCCAAATAAACCCACCAGTGAACTCCACAGGGCCTACATAAATCCAAAATGCTTGGAACAAGATTTTTTCCCTAGGAATCATACTGAGATGGGATGCTTATAGTTCAAAAGGGGGTCATCTTTCAAACTCCAGAGTGCTTGTCTGCCTGGCACATACACATGAGTGTGCAAAAGGTTTGGAAAAACCATGGGTCTTAACCTTCAGAAGACATCATTATTTAACATTTTTATTTCAATATTGCTTACAGGACACCCACATGCTGAGGGCTTCTGTACTGGTGCCATATGAACATGTAAGGCTTGTAAGTCTGTGCCCTTTGGATTTTTAAAAAGGCAAGTATAGTTGGGTCATAAATTAAATCTTTAAAATTATTCAAGACTTAACGTACAATTAATTTGCCTACAATGCCATGAAAAGAAAATGAAAGAATATGATAACTGGTTATTTAAACCAACCTAGAAGTTAATTCTCAGAAGCCAAAGTAAGTTTTTAAATGAATTTTGACAATTATCGAAGTGGAATTCTGTTCTGAGACAAAAGCTGTTCAAACACAACTCTTGGGTAAATGTTTCCCATTGAATCAATGACTTCTTTATGTTCTTTCCTGAATCAGCTAGGCCCAGCAACTATCCCAGTGTGGGCATATCCACAGACTTCTGAAGAGGCCCACTCACTGTATTTATATTGCATTGTAAAAAGCATCTCCAAAGCATCCTTCAGATTTCTATTTGCTGTTTTTACAGTCAGCAAAGTAGTAAATTCTGAGAGCACACCTCATAATTTATTAGGATGGCACCAGACAGATGAAGGCAGACAATGGATTGTAGCTGGGCAGCAGAAGCTCTCTGGCTCAAAACACTAAAGCAGAACTCGTGATCCTCTCACAAAGGAAGCTGGTTTACCTTTGCACACCAGGCCGAGAATACAGCAGTGCCTGAATTCAGGTGCAGATAAACATCCCAGCCTTAGAGGTGGCAGAGGTAATCAGGAAGGGCAATATGCAGCTGGAGGGGCAGCGTGTGTGTCATGGGCAGGGATCACAGGTCCCACTCTAATGAGCCAGTGAACATCTGATGAAGTTCTTTAATTTACTGAGAGGGACATATCCATATCAGGCCTACAGGCCTGCCTGTAAAAATCCTTGAGGACAGGTTACAGGTAAATCAGCAAGCACATACAAAGGCTTGCAGCTCTTCATTCCTGCAGGTCTACAGTGGGCTACACCAGAGTCCCCAGAGGCAATGGGCATAACAGCTGTATTGGAGCATACATGATTGGGGTTGCAGAGACTACTTATCAATAAGTACATCTATTTACCAGAGTGATTCCAAATCTAAGTCAAATGGAACCGTTTTACACGTGTAGGTGAAGCAAGGAACACTTGTAGAATGTGCATTTAAGACAGTATGTTGGGGCAAACCACTTGGTTGCATTTTGAGAGCCTTGAATGCCTTCCTTTGAACGATTTGAATGTCAGATTACCAGAGAGAATGCTCAGTTTCAGGATCCTGGTACTGCAGCTCCTGGTGATGTTATCAGTGGTGTTCTTTTACTAAGAAGCAAAAGTACCTCTTCTGGGCCCTCTGAAGCACTTCTGGGGTGACACAGAAGTTGGGGTTTTGAATCACAGACTCCTTGATTCTAAATGCCATTTAAGTGCCTCCTGTGAAACCAGTGCAAACAGTTTATTCCTGCTTTATTCCTGCTTTGAAGAACCAGCTCAGGCCCAGAAGATGCACATAACACCAGCCCTTCAGCAAATACTACATGGCCAGTTGCTGTAGCAATTGCAAAAGGAGGAGTGTTCAACTCCGGTGGCTTGTGTCCATGGGAATGATGCTATTCTTAGCACAGTGGTACTACAGCCATGCCCAGCTTCAGCGTGAGACAACAGAGAGTGGGTGAATCTTCATGTAGGCAGTGTCCTACACCCTAGCCAAGCCCAGGACCTCTTCTCTACTGGGTGCATTCTTCATTTGAATCACAATTGAGTTTGGCTGCTGTAAATGCAGCTGAGACAGCCCAATGTTTTTCTGCTATTTGTACACTGGATGCAGATTTGGCACTGGAGCCAGAACTGCCTCTGCAGGGTCATTGCTCCGTGTAGAGTTGAGCTGCTGACAGTGGAGCGCAGTGTGACTCCTGCAGGCAGCCCGGCAGCCCCTTGCTCCCTGCCAGGGCTGGCTCACCAAGCAGGAGCTTCTCAGTGCTGCACCGACTGGCACCACGCACGCCCCGCCTCATTAACAGTAACTGAAGCGAGCAAACAGAGCTTACAGCAGTGAGCATATCCAGCTCTAGTGTAAGAACATTGTAAAATGCACAAGAAACACATCCCACTCCTTTCAGTTTTCACAGCAGTGACAGCACAGGTGATAATTTAGCAGATAGGCCTGCATTTGCAAACCTGCTCATCCTGTGCCTCACATCCAGTTGTTTCAGCCCTCATTTGTCAAGTACATTTGCACATACTCAACACCAATGTAAAACAAGTGCTAAGCATCTTATATAAAGTCTCTAAACAGTTCTTGAAATTAGTGGATATTTCTGAAAACGCCTGTCAGTGAGCATTTTTCTCAAGGCATATATACTGAGTAAATAGGATATGATCACAGCTACAATTTCTCAGTACAGGAAATTGCCAGTCACCAACATAATTAGAAACAGTTCATATGATCAAATTAATCATTCAAAAAAGAGCAATTACTGTTAACAGAATAATGGCATGCCTTAAAAAAGAATGAAATTAACCTTTAGGACCGACATAGTTACCCTCACCACTCTGTACTGAGGCAGCAAAGATTAATATATGTGCAAAATAAAACACTGCATTAGCATCTGCTGAAAACAGTAGTAGCATTATCTATTTGGCCTATTCAACCCTTAACAAACTTTATTCTTCAGCCCCAGCAGAGAGTAGAAATATCAATAGTCACTTCTCTGCCAAAATGAAAAAAACCCCACTCTTCAAGACTTCCATTGCTATGTAACTTACCACATTGTGATTATTGCTGACCAATAATTACATGAAGATTAAGCATAAGTCAGCTATTTAAAGTGCAGAAGAATTTAACATTCAAACCTACATTACAGCTCCTCAAAAGCTAAGACTTAGCTTGTTAAGGCTAAAGCTTAACTTTGTAAGATCTAGAAATGCATGCCAAACATATTGCAAAAAACTATTATTTTTGCTCTGTTGTGCTAAACATTAATTCTGATTATAAATGTATTTTGAAATTTATACTTCTAAGTGAGATTATGTTTAGCAACACAGTAACATACTATGCTATCAAGATAGCAGAGTTAATATGTTTTGCATGCTCAAGATGTGTTTCTACATAGATTAGATTTACTCTGAATGTCAGCAATGTTTAAATTAAGTCATACTGATGTTGAAGATAATTAAAGACATATAACTTCTATAGATAAATTTATTGATTCACTGAAGTTACTTATACTAAGCTGAAGCATGTTAGCTGCTGAGAACTGGTATACAGCTGGTTTTTATCATCCCAACACTAGAAAACAGCAGGGACATTCTCCTCAGTTTTCCTTTCTCCTGGCCTCTGTCTTGCCCTGAAGATGTATCCCACTCCCTCATGTCTTCAACTTTCCTCTTCCTTTTGCTCCCTCAGTTACACTTCCCTTCCTTCTGCTCAGCACAAATGATGCAAACACAAATAGGTATTTGCAAGAAAAGTGACATTTACTCCATTATTTTCCTATCTGAAAACATACCTGGTAAACAGGCTGGTGTATAACTCGTAGTATGAAGAAGACTCATTTAACTGTGTTTTTTCATCAGGTAATCATATTTTACTCTGATCAGTATTTAAGCCATAAACTGTAGCTGCACTTTAGATGGCCCTCATTGGGACAGTGACTAATTTTGTTTCAAATTCTTGAAGTAGATTATTTTCTTTTTCCCAAGGAATCAACTTTCTATTAAAAAATACTATTACTCAATTTTTATATGGGCTTACACAAAACAAAGTCTGAAAAGCCTGTACCTTCTCATTTTCAAGATAACTTAAAAGTGATGCTAATACACATCAAATTTTTCAAGTAATCATTTTCAATGAATTTTCATTCAACTTAATTAGCAAATGTGTGTCTAAGTTCTCTAGAACACATTTACTACTATCATTTTATTATGAATATGCTACACTTGATATAAAATATTTTGAAACACTGATTTTAAATTTCATATTTCATTCTTTCTTAATTCTAGATCAGCAGCTTGCTGTGTCCATATTAAACACCATCCAATATGCTGCATGGTCAAAGACAAACACATACATGCTGATAAAGATTTTTCTTAACAGTTGTGATGACACATGGACTGACATGCTGAAGATGTGTCTCTGTCTAGCTATACTTAACATAGCTAAGGAGAGGTTCAGACAGGTTGAAAACAATGATTACTCTCTGTTGATCTGAAGAAAAAGCATGGACTGCTGGCAAAAGTCAGTGCAGAGGCGATGGGCTGACAGCTGACAGCGTGAAAATGTCATGGTGATAGTAGGGAAAACACTGAGCAGGTATTTCTGCATCAGTGCTACACCAAAACAGGACAACGGGCAGCATTAACTTTACCAGTGTATTCACAGTTTGAACTGTAATGTCTTCAGTGTTCACCCCTAATACATGGAAAAGTCTGTGAAACAAGAAAAAACTACATCTGTAGATTCTATATGGCCTAGTACAGTCCTTATCTCATTAAACACCTTAATACAATAAACACTGCAAACATGCTGTGCTGCTCTATGAGTATGGGAAGATCTCATTAATACATGGACTACACTTATGTAACTTCAGTTTAACACTGCTTTGATTTAACATTGCCACCAAGATAATCTGCATTCAGGGAAGTACTAACTAGACAGATTATTATACAAAATCTTATAAGAAAAATAAAAATGGGTACAAGAAAGGAATTTAGAAAGCAATTAATCCTTAGCATCCATACAGGAGAGAAATGTAGACACAAGGCTCCTGCCAGAGATCTACAATGAGATTAAACTGACCAAACTCTCCAAGGAAGGAGCTCTGCACTGTTGCACAGAATAGTGCCACACACACACTGCTTGTTCCTGAGCTCTGCCAAGCATAGAGGAACTACAGCAGTGCAAGGCCTTGGCTTGTCCAGCACTGACTGTCCCTGTGGCAGCAACAAAACAAAACTTCCTTCACCTTCAGAATTCCAGCACATCCTAGCACATGCCTAAAGCCTGGGGCACTTATTCAGTTATTGCTGAATAAGTGATCTTGAAAAAGTGCTTGAATTGCAAATTATCTTTCGGCCTAGTAACTAATTAATAATCTCCAAAATACTTAAATATTTCTAAGCCAGTATGCTACCACTACATTTATTTAAATGCCCTTGAATTGAACAGAGGGATATCAATTGTGATACTGTTTAACACAATATAAAAGGTGAAAGTAAGAAGCAATAAAATTTTAGATACCAAATGAAACAGGAGTCACTAATAAATGAATACTTTTATCTGCTCTAGGTGTGCATCTTTGATGTTTCTTGGATAGGCCATTGAAACCGAAACTTAAAAAATATTGGTTAATTTAGAATCACAAGGAAATACAGTGAAAAAACAAAATCTCAAAGAGGTTCAGCCTGGGAAATTGTGACTACTAGAAACTGATTAGAGGACCTTTCCTTTAGCTCCTTTATAGACATCACTCAAATGTAATGCAGCATGCCTGTGATTTGTCGGCACAAGCTTGTTCTGCACTGCATGTACATTTACACCTTGAGAAGTTAAAGTTTTTTTGAACTCAGTTTTCAGAAGTGTCATATAACTATACCTCCTTGCAAAGCCTCTTTATGTACTGCTGTGGAAAAATTAGATATCTTTATTACCACAATAAGAGCTCAAGGAAATGGCCAATTGTTTTGAAAATCAAAAAACCTGCGAGCACAATTTTTATTTAAAGGGTCAAGACATTGGAAAAGTTTGCACCAGTGTCTATCCACAATATATAACTGGTAGTATTCCAGTTAAAGGTGTTAACTCTCAGCATAAGCTTTCCTGGAAATCTGCATGGTGGGTCTATCAGGAGGTAATTACATGGTTGCAAATCTCAGTCTCATAGACAAGGCCAGCGATCTACAGGAATTGTAAGGCCTAAGGGAAGATTTGTCACCTTGACCATGATAACAAAATCCTTCCACTTATGCCTTGAAGAACTGACACGGAAGGCAAACATAGGAACTTGTGTTATCTGTAGGATATTATGCATTAGGGGTAAGTACAAAATGAAAATCTGTTTCTCTTTTGTAAGTCATACAGAAAGATGAATTTGTATCATCGGGCCTGCACACAGAATTTATTCCCAAGTACATAAAGCATTGTATCATGCCAATTATTCATAATTCATGTTTCTTATGGAAGTTTGGGGGTTTTTGAGGGAGGGAGAAACAGAAAACACCCCTGCATATATGGCATGCTTTGTACTTTTAGTATGTTAAGTTTTATTGTTCAACTATGGAAGAAAAGCAAACCTGTGTATTCCATTATGTAAACAACAGGATTCACATACTTGTATTTCTGTTTATTTGTATTGATACTGGTGTCTCTACTTCTAATTAGAAAGGATCTTTAGTTTTTCTGTGACTGCATTTAACTGAACCTTAGAAAAGAAGCTGGATAAAACTGTCGTGACTCTTAATCCAAATAAGCTATTTTAAAATTTAATGGCACTTTATCTTTCTCCTTAGTGCTGTAAACACTGACATTCAGGAGCTAAATCTTACGTCTAACACCTTGAAGATAGTGTAATTTTTTTTTTTTCCAGAAAGGCTGTAAAACAAGTTAAGGTACCGTTATCATTACAGACAGATCTCCTCCAGCCGCCTTCAGTTTAATCAGACGATTAAGATTTTCATTACTAAGTACTTAGCACTAAATTCGCACTGTTCAACTGCTAACTGCCGTTCAGCTACCATTAAACACTCAGCTAAAAACATCAACAAACTTTAACATATGAAAGTAAATTAAGGGTTACGTTAAAAAAAATAATTAGTCTGAGCCTTTCTGCAACAGATGGCCTAATTTCACCATTATCCATGAAGTATGATGCTGGTGTGTTCCCCTCCCTCAATTATCATCTGTTTACCTTTGGCAGGAGTTGCGACAGGTCCTTAGTTACCAGGTTAATACAGTATCCATAGCACCGAGGAACTCTATTCTCCACCTTGTACACAAACACAGGTTCTCAGTGCTCCATAAATCCTTTATTAAACCCCTGAAAGCTTGGAAAACCTGGCCATTACCTGCTTTACATTATCTGGTGCAACGGTTCATGAGAATATTTGTTCCTATTGTAACATGACGGCTATTTAACGATTTGACCTAAAAAAAAAAGAGAAAAAGAAAAAAAGCTGTGTTTTCAATTGGCAAATTGCAATCACATGTACTTATTTTGATGCACGCTTAAAAAAAATAAAATAACCTAGGCCATACTTCCAGAAGAGACAGCCCGGATAATTCGCAGCCAGGCACAGTTCGGCTCTTACAACCATTCGACAGCCTCCAAATTGTGTGCAGTTGTACGGAAAGTCAAAACATTTGGCTTAAATCAGGATTTGCAGAAAGCGCACGTGTACGGTGGCTGAGGCCCGCGGTGAGGAGAGCACTTTTCAGCTGGCCAGGAGGAGATAAATAATAACATAAAGATATTTAAAACTAAACGTTTTTCACCGACCTCTGTATAGTCCCTTATTGGAGGGGGGGACAGGGGGCGGGTTTAACACGTTCTTGCGCACCTGGGGGCGGCTCATGGCCAGCATCCCCGTACCCCAGGGGAGGTAAATAATAACAACAACATAAGGGGTTTTTTTAAAAAAGCGTTTCCCACCGGGGTGGGCGGGCCCTAGACCTGCTCTCGCCCACCCGGGGGCGGCAAGCCAGGCTCCCCCGAGCGGGCCTGGCTCCACCTCGCCCCGTGGCCTTCCCTCCCCTGGCACCCCGGCCGGCGTCCCCTTTCTGCCGGGCGTCCCCTTTCTGCCGGGCAGCCCCGCTCCCGGCCCCGCTCCCGGCCCCGCCGCTCCCGGCGGCCGCGCGTGCGGGCGGCTCCGCGCGGGGGGATTTGAAACGGCCGCTCCGGGGGCCGCGCGGCGGCGGCGGCCAATCAGCGCCGCCGATTTTT
>VZRR01003976.1:3678568-3797910 GCA_013398015.1 Oreocharis arfaki | reverse complement strand
TGCCGCTGGCTGGGCCTGACTCTTGGGTGGCGGAGGAGCGGAAAGGAGCGATGCCGAGCCGGAGTCCCGGCTGTTGCAGCTTCATCCTTTCCCCCCTGACCGCCTCCTCCTCCTTGGCGCTGCGGGAGGTCGGGGGCAGCATAAAGGGGTAAAGGAGAAGTGCCCACCCGTCTCACCTCCCTTCCCTGGGGAATGGGGGATCAATCAGTGCAAATCAGAAAGAAAACCGGAGGAGGGGGGGACACGACCGGTGAAAAGGGGAAAAAAAAACTCCCCAGGGTTTAAACCGCCCCCTTAAGGGGTCGTGAGGCTACCAATGTCCCCCCCCGTGGCGGTGAGGGTGTGGGGAGGTGGAGGCTGTTCCTGCTCCTTCCCGCCGGCTAGGACTGAGATTGTACGGCAGCAGGAGTGAATGTAACTCTGGAAATGTATGGAGGGGGGAAGCCATGTTTGATTTATTCCTTCACTAAACACTGGTGTGATGATCCTTCTACTTACACCCTTCTGCAGTCCATCCTGGACCGGTATGGGAGGAGAACCTTGTTAGGAAAATGGAAAGAAAACATTCCTGTGAAGGCGTGCGGGCTCTTTGGCTCAATCTTCATTAAGCATAAGAGGATAGGGCTCTTGTAACTTGAATTGGTATTTGTGTGGTAAAAGAGCCTGGGGAACTTGTATTCCCAAGGCCATAGTTACAGCTCATCTGCTGTGGCTTTACCGCTCTGGGGGTGGAGAAGGGAATTTGCCATACTTCTTGAACATATTTATACTTGCTGTTTGGTTTTGGCTTTTTTTTAAATATGTCGGCTGAAAGGAGGAGTAAACACTAGTACAAGTACAGAGACGGTAAACACCATATTTAAACAGATTTCAGAGAAAATTGTCTTCTTGCTAACGGATACAAGGCAAGCAAGAGGCGGGTATCAGTCATTGCCCCTGTATTTTGTGTGTGTGAATATTTTCTTATTGGCATTTGCATTAAAATTGGTTTATAATGACTGTTAAATCTAGGAGCTAGTGCTGCCCACACTGAGTAAGCTAAATAGGTCTGCTAAAAAAAAAAAAAAAAAAGAAGGAAGATATGTTTGGCTTCTAGCCTTTGCATACATCCAAGGAAGGTAAACACTAGGGTGGCAGTGAAGTTTGTAATAGATTTTGCAAAGAGTCCTTGCTGGTGACTCAAGCGGACATATATGTGTGTGTATATACATATATATAGTTACTAAAATTCCTTACACATGGGAAGTATGGCTTCAGCTGCAAAAATAAATTAGTTCTTTACCAAAATGTTCATCTGTTAGTAGAATATCTGTAAACTTATTGCTGAAGCTATTATTTGCTTATTTGCTGTGGGAATTTTGCTCAGGAAGTGCAGCATATCAACCTTAATAAAGTCCTCAGTTTCACAGTGTGGTAAATTTGACTGTGGATTATTTCACTGTTGGATGAAATAATTGAATTAAACCACTGTTTTGCAGGGCTACTCGGCGCTCAGTACTTTACAGTATATGCAATTTTTGGTTGCTTCAGTAATTACCTATATCCCATATATTAAATCATACAGGGATTTTTGTCTAGTATGCAACCATCAGAAAATCTGACAGGTTTTTTCAGAGTGTGACTATAAAGACTAAATATTCCTGGAGAATGCATGTCTAGTTCTTGTGGAGGTTGTAGGACTCTCCACCCTCATACATGCTTGGGAAAATCCAGGTATTAAATGTACAGTAAAACCTACTACTTCATCAAATATTATTTGAAAATGTCAGAAAAAACTAGATCATTATACTTTAAGGGTCTAGATTTAAAGTAGTCTAGAAGATGGAAAATAAAAATAAAATATATTTCCTTTTAGTTCAATAGGAACCCAACACATGGCTAGTAAGAATAAAAAAAATTGTGTTTTACTGTCTGTAGACTTACCTGCCTTTTCTGAAGCAACTGATGGCTTTGCAGGTGAGATTATTGCATTTAAATTACTGCCTGCATGCAGTAGACTGGATATTACAGCAAAACCATCCCTGCTTGGGTTTAGACTGGAAGCAAAAATGACTGCTGATGGGTGGCTTTCTAGTATTTGAGTGGTGAATATACATGTACATGTGAGTTTGTGTCCAAAACACTGCACTAATAAAGTAGCAAAAGAATGGCAAGAAGAGATTGTTTTTCAGTGTCCTATTGTTTGCGGCCCTTTCACCTCTCATTTTTGCACTGGGCCTGCTTTTTGTTCCACCAGTGTCAGTACATTTCCCAAGTGAGATCTTGTTTCTCCAGGCTGATAAATGGGAGTGTTTCCTTGTGGTCGATCAAAGCCCATTGACTGCATTGGGGCTCCATGTGCATAAATGTTCACCTGCTCTGCTCAGATTCCTGCATCAGTGATCTAGTGTGTGATGAGGAGAAGATACAGGCAGAATTCTTGCAACATTTTGGTCACTGCTGGTCATTCCTGCTTACATAACTACACGACATTTCTTAGGTTTAAGCATAGAAGATGGTTTAATGCATGAAAGTAGCAAGTATTTCCTGTATAGAGCAAGGTAAAGGGCCTGGCCTTTTCTGGGAAAAAAAAATTAAACCTCTCCTCGGGAGCAGTGTGCTGCACAGCGAGAGGCATCCACTAAGTGGTATTGCAGAAAACAACAGATTCCCTAACAGTCAGTAATCAGGCATCAGTAAAGAAATGCTTGGGTGGGACTAATAATAATGCAGTAGATGATGATGACTGCATGTTTTAGTGCTATGTTTGTGGCTATACTATTTGAGCTCTTTCATTACTTTCCTGCAAAGAGAAGTGAAATGGCCTTATGGTTGAGTAGATGGGATAGCTCTGGTATAATTCCCAAATCTAGTCCTTGGATGAAGGAAGAATGAAGACCATAGAATCAGAGAATGGTTTGGGTTCGAAAGGACCTTAAAGATATTGTAGTGACAAACCCCTGCCATGGGCAGGGACACCTTTCACAAGACCAGGTTGCTCAGAGCCCCATCTCAAGAGGTTCTAAGTGGATCAGTAAGTCCCATGTTTTGAGGGACCATCATTTTCCAGTTAGGCTGTAGCTTTCACAGAGGATGTACTGGAATCTTGGTGGTATAAATGAGAAGTGGAGATGGAACATGGCCCCAGGATAAGTGGTCAGGTGATGAAGTCAAGAGAGAAAATAATTTCTCATCAGAGCTTGGCATGTGAGTCCAGATTTCCTTTGGTGCATAATTGGGGAGCACTTGGGAGAAAGGGAGCTGGTAAGGACAGCCTTGTTGATGTGCCAGTAGTCACCTTGCTGGTTGTAAATTCATGTAGTTGTTTGAATGGGTTGGTCAGCTATTTTATACAGTTACTGGTTACTTTGAAGGTTCTGATTCTGAGAACAGTTTTGAAGGAAAAGAGACAGACTACTTAAATTCTCCTGTCATTGTGCCTTCAGATTAGCTTCTCTTATGACCTGCAGTCATTGGAGGTAGCTGTATAAATGTATTTGCCTTTTTCATGTCATTTTACACCAACAGAAATTACTAAGATGATACATCAGGTGTTATTTTTAATGTTTTTATCAAATTTGGTGACATCTATAATAGTTAATTTATATTTTCTAGTGTCAGCAGGAGAGAAGTTTTTGGAATGTGTAGAAGGAAAATGTAGACCATACTCTATTCTGCTGCCCTTTTGGTTGAATAGCAAGCTACAAACATACTCAAAGTTCATGGTGAACAGGAATATATACTAATATATATTAATGCCTTGTGATGATAAGTAATGCATGATGGACTATGCATTAACCTTCCTGACAAGCAACTCTAAACTTTAGCACCCGATAATCTGTTGATTCTCTGGTGCATTCATTAAGCAACTTCTGTCCAAAGAATACAGTAGATTATACCATAAACCAAGTTTTTTAAAATGCATTTTATGTGCAGTAAACAAATATTGTGAATCATGGTTGAACCAAAAGTAAGGTTTCTACTAGCCTTGCTAATGCTAAGAAATAATACCATTGCATGGAAGTTGTTCATATGGTACCATGGTGTGATGAGCTACATGTGGAAAGTAGGTGTTTGAAAATGTTTTTGAATGTTTAACAGCAATCAAATTGCACTTAGTGAGTATGGAAAAGTGAAATACTAACCTGATGTACTTCAGAGTTTTCATACGTAGGGCAAAATGACTTTGCCCTGGGGCACCACTGATGCAGGTTCTCGTATTTGCCTTACTGTGAAACTAGTGGAATACATAAGAGACTTAAAGCATGCTTTAAATTGCAAGGATTGCTCAACAGGTGATGGCTCCATTTCTAGTTTTGTTCCCATCCTTTTAAACTTGTCCTATTTTTATCTTGGTGCAAGATAGCAATTTGATCTTCTTTTGAACTTTGGTATTCAGCTCCCCAGCACAAATTGGAGCTATTTTACATTCCTGTTTGGGGTAAGGATACATAGGTGGCAAATGACTGGAAAACTGCAGCATGCTGTATTATTGAACTCGACTTTCATAGAAGCTTTAAGATTTTTTCCTCTGCTGTCTATGAAGGATGCTGTTGGTTTTCTGTGTCTCTTTGGAGGAGCATAAGGATGTCTTGTTCTGTTTGCTGACAGAGATGACCATTTAACTGTCTTTGTGAAACCTCTTTGGCTTGTGCCTTATACAAAATACTAAAATATTAGCATCTCATATCCATGCTAAAATACACATAAAAATGTGTTTTATACAGAATCACAGAATACTCTGAGTTGGAAGAGACCCTCAAGGACCATTGAGTCTAGCACTGAAGTCAATGACCTGTATAGGGAGTGAACCCACGTTGTTGGAGTTATTAGCACCATGCTCCAACCAACTGAGCCAAGCTCAGGGCATACAAATCATCTTCAAACATATTTGGCCTCGAGGGCTAAGATCAGAATTCCATGTTTTCTTTGCCAAAGTTAAAAAACGTAACACGAGTGAGTTCTGTTCTGTTCTCTGAGTTCTGCCGTAGTAAAGAAGAGCTACACCAAGGAGCAGAAGATGAAATATTCTGTGACAAAAATATTTTCGAGAGAAAAAGGTGAGGTTAAGGAAGATCTCATTAGAAATGTGATTTAAATGTAATTTGAAGTATTCTGAAAAGCTACTGATGAAAGAAAAAAAGAAGCATTAGAAAGGATATGCAGTAATGCAGCCTTCTGTCAAGGTGTTTGGGACCCATTTCGCATACTTATTCATTCTAATAAGCAGAAGTGAAATGTTCCTGCTGTGGCATGGGTTAGTCTGTGGAGCTGAGGTTCCCAAGATCATGTATCAGATAAATCAATCGTGAAACTTGCCAGCCTTGGTGGGATGCCATTGGAGCAAAGATCCTGAATGCACTGGCACTCAGAAACGTCTAAATTGGGGAGTTATCTCTGTAGTAAAGAATGCCTAGATTCTAGTCTGATAATAAAGCCAGAGGGATTTAAGCCAAAGTATGAACCTTGTAGAGCAGTGTAGGGTGGAAGATATGAATATGGATCATTTCCCAATATGGAGTGGTTGCCAACAACTTTCAGTCAAATACTTCAGAATGAAATTAATGTTGTGATTTTTCTGTGAGTGCAAAATGCAGACTATCAGAAGCTTGTTTATAGTAGCACTCCTGAACAAACTAGAAACAAATGCTGCAATTAAATGTGCAATGTGACTGAAATTCAGCAGTAGTGCAAAAAACAAGTTCCGGTCTTAAAATGTGTAGCAGAAAGTGCATGTGCAATATCTGTTCGTCAGGTGAAAGCTTGGCTCAAAATGGTAGTGATAGCTGGGCCTTCAGAAACTCTGCAAGTAAGGAGAGCAACTAAAATTGCTTAACACTACTTATTTCTACAGTCAGAACTAGATTTTCCCATGAGAAGTATGTACAGCAGAATTTGTCCAAAGAACTAAATTTGATAAGACAGTGAAGCAGTGCACAAAGCTAGTACTGTGCTGAAAGGAAAGCAAAAAATTGCAAGAGATACCCACTGTAAACCTCTCTACACAGAAGTTTTGGGAAGTGGACAAGAAGGAATTGGTTTGTTAGACAGGGAAGTGTTTTATCTTTCTGTCTCCAAGTGGAATGGGTGAGGTACACTATATCTACAGAAACTTAAGACTCAGATTTCAGACCTTCTACCTGTAACAGTTACACTAATCACTTTCTGAGAGATTTTTGATGTAGATGTAGCAAAAGAAATAAAAAAGGAATTAAGAACCCTGAGAATGGTGGCAATGCGTTTTGGCAGGAGCATGGTAAAGCTCCAGTTCAGGGAAATACTTCAAGTAATGTCCGAACCAGAAAGGCCACTTCATAGCAAGTATTTGGATTTGTTTGAAGAGTGTCTAATGTTTGAAGTCTCAGGCCTTGTTTGAGTGTTCCTGGCATACATCTGCCAGTTCCCTCTGTGTGTGTGTTTTGCTTCAAGGTAATACATTGACAGAATTATTAATGTAGTTGTATGTAAATGGTTATGGCCTGTGTGAGCAGATCAGAATTAGCACAGTATGGCCAGGATTAGGTTATAGACAGTTAAGTTGTTCAGATGTGGATGTGTGCAGTTTTTGGTGAATGGTGCTTATCTGTAAGTAAAATTCTGTAGTGCTGTGGAGTCATAATTAATTACATGTGAACTTTACCTAATGCTATGGGATGCAAAATTGAATGTACTGGGTGAAAGAAATCTTCTGTTTGTACACATTACCTGTCCACATTAGAGAGGTGCATTATCAGTGCCGTGTTGCTGCTTCTGTAAGCAGCAGCAGATGTGGCCAAACACTGCTCTAGGATTCTTATGCCCTCTCTGTGTACATACAGCTGGGCCTTCGCAGTGTTGGCAAAGCCTCATATATCACCAGTGTCACTGCTGCTTCTTAGAACAATTCCTGCACACCAAGTGTGCTTCTGGCATTTAAATGCACCCACTTGGATGAACAGGTTTTAATGCTGTGATAGACAAATATAGCAGACTTGTCAGGGTCTAGGCAAAATGATTGTAGCCTCTGGATTAAAGTTAGTTGCTGTCTGGTCAGATATGGGAAACGACTTCTGTAGAGGTGTAGCAGATAGCATTTTGTGAACGCCGCTGTTTGATTCATTACTTAAAACATTTTGTGGTGTCATCCCAGATTTGATCTTCCCTTCCTTGAATTCCCTCAGAATTTGCATGATTGGAAATTTTCATGATTCTCATGGTGAAGCTTCAGGCAATTGCAGTGCTGTCACAGCTTCAAATGGGAATAAGAGCAGAATCAATGGCCACAGTGAAGAGGAAACAGATTATAGTGTGTTTATCTCCTGCAGTGAATGTTATGTAAGCCAGATCTTGAAAGTGTGGTGCCTGGAGTAGCGGTAGGGTGCTGACAGAAAAAGGCAGTGGGATTAAAAACGGTGTGGGAAATTAAACTAGTGTTATACCGGGTGAAAAAGCAATATAAATAAGGAACTCTGCATCGAAGCGCTGAGCTGTTTGAGATGTGTTTGGTTCTTTGTTCCCAAGCTGCACAGATGCCAGCTGCACCACTCTGGCCCACCTGAAAGACAGGGAGAGACAGCATTTAATTGGTGAGCAAAGACCTCAGCTGAGGACGTATTGACTTGGTGAGTCCTATTATTCTAGAGAAGTTACCATTCCTTTTGGAGCTCTCCAGGACAAAGAAAAGTCTTGGGTTTGGGGGCTGCCTTTTAGTATTTATTAAGTATTGGTGGTAAGTCCATTAGTTCCTACCATTTTACACAC
Organism: Oreocharis arfaki; assembly: GCA_013398015.1. Lineage (NCBI taxonomy): Eukaryota > Metazoa > Chordata > Aves > Passeriformes > Paramythiidae > Oreocharis > Oreocharis arfaki. Next base: position 3,790,191 of record VZRR01003976.1, on the reverse strand, counting down.
CAGTGTTCCTCCCTGCTTGTGTGCAGAGAAGCCGTTCTTTTCTGTTTGATCTGTGGTCCCTCCACAGTGCTATCTGTAGTCTCTCTTCAGATAGAATTACAACATCTTAGAAGAATTTGATTTTACTCAAATCTGTCTCATTGCTTCACCCACCTCTAGCAGCAGGAGTGGAACTGACAACATTAAATTTCTGCAGCAGTGGAAAAAAGTATTTCTTCGATTTTGAAGAAAAGGCACTCAAGGGGAGGAATTCTCTTACAGAATCTTGTAGCCTTGTCCTCAGAAAAGGGTTAGTTTCAAAAGCTTTTCCTGAGGAAGCGCAAGAAGTCAAGTCAATCCGTTTTGTAAGCTTGCTTTCTGCAGTAGCAAGTGGCATTTAAAGGGAAGAAATGACTTTCCATTCTACAATTCTTAAGTGTACAAGTTGGTATTACCTATTGTCTTGATAAGAAGGCAGTAAATTCTTGTTTAGGTTCGTGAAAATAGACCGTGACATTAAAGTTCTGAAATTTTATCCATCAGGGGAAAAAAGCAAATCCAAAACAAATTTTAAAAGACGGATACTTTTTTTTTCCCCTAGAAAAATATTTGGTGGCAAGTAATAGTGGTTAGTAAGTGTAACTGTAAGTACACTAACTTTTTTCACAGAGTTTTCAAAATGTGCTTTATCTTGTTATATCTACTGCAAGATTAATGAAGTCTTTACTTCAGGTGCTTTTACATTAAAAATCATCTCCTTTGGAGAAATACTTTTTTTTTTACTTTCCTAAGATTCGTGGTAAATTTTTAGAAAGTTTTGGTATATTTATTTTCAATTTTATCTCAGCTGCTACAGTAAAGAGATAATGCTTTTGAATTTTCTGGATAGAACTGGTTTGTGACAACTTTGGCAAACTTGCAATGCAATTTGTAGTTGTCTTCTTCTAAAATAAAATTCTGCTTAGATCCTGTAGTAATTTTTCACTGTTTTAAATAGTGAAGAACAGTTACAGTGTGCTACGCGATAGTAAATATTTATCAACTCCTATTCGATGTTTTAGGGATTTTATATAAAATAATGTGAGTAAGCATACTCAAGTTTTCAAATGTATTAGCAAAAATGTGTTGTAATCTTCTTAATCTCTTTAAGTATTTTCTCTCATTCTGATCTGAAAATAGGAATAACCTTTTGTCTTAAAATTGATGAGACAATAGAGAACACTTAACAGAAGGCAATCTTAACACAAAAAACCAGCAGCCATCTATTAGCTTTTTTGTGTCAGCTGAAAGCCTGATTTGTAGGTAATAAAAATAGCTTTTGTGGATAAAGTTCTCTTACTGTGAAATTGTATGGAGGTGTGTCATCCCCCCCTTCTTTCTCCCGCCTTCCTGTGCCTGCCCTGAATAATTTGCCAGAGTAAGAAAACCCTTAGACAAAACAAAAGTGGTATTTAATAGAGATGCTTGCTGGTGGTTACTTAGTTCACTCCCTTTGGCAGAATTGGAAGGAATGGAGTACTCCATTATTTCTGACACACCAGAAAAGCATCTCTGAAATTACAGCAGATGTGGAAGAAATGAGTAATAAATATCACATAAATGATAGTGGCCTGGACAGTGAAGGAGGAATCTGACATGCACAGTAACTGTATTTGGCTCATGACTCCTGTCAGATGATGAACTTTCAAGTAATTAATACATGATTTAAAATGTCTGCAAGATAGTTTGCCTTATATAGAACCTATTCTTTCGGTATGAAAATGTGTACAAAGCCACTGCAAGGATTGTCCAGTTGTCATTGTCTGATTAAAAATTCTAGAGGCCTTTGTCTGATAAGAAATCTTCTTTTGTGTACTGAAAGCTGTTTGTTCACAAGCCAAAATATCATGTTTATTCAGCAGACTCCTGGTTATAATGTTTTTTTCCCCTTTGTTAGTGAAAATGGTACTTGTTGGGTCACCAGACATTCAATATGGGACGATACTGGCTTAAGCTCATTAGCTGCTACTAGCGTGTGGTGGTGCTTTTGTCCCCTGCCTTTCCTTGCCCTCCCCCCACTTTCCTTTTCAATAGATACAGAGTCATCTAGAAGAAGATAAGTGGTTGCTTTTGCTTCTGTGTGATACGGTGGTCCAGCACAAGAGCGCTTGAATTTAGCTACCAAATCTAATTGTATGCTCAGCTGCTTCAGGACCTTACTCTTACAACTTGAATCAACCAGATCTTGTCTGTGATCTATCTTCATTCTTTCATGTCTTGTCTTCTAGATCTCCTTGCATTAATTCCAAATTCATAGCAGCACTGCTTGGTAATCTGTTGATGGTTATTTTCTCCTTGCCTCTTCTTTTCTGCTCTGTTGTTCTCTTTTCACAAAGGGCCTGGTCCTTTTTCTTCTTCCTTATGGTGTTACCATGAAGTTTTGTATAGTAAAGGTGGTGCAAAATTTTGATCTTCTTTCCTGAAACCCTTTGTTATTCCCATGTGTAGTTTTGCTAACTTTCATTTAACCAGACCCCACAACATAGCTTATGTTTTGCAAGGAAGACTGTGATGTGTATCAATAATTTCCATCCCACTGGTTGTCTTAGAGATGGTGACTAACATGTAAATTACTGTCTACAAGTTTCATCTCCCCGGTGGGATTGTATTTTCTTATAGGTACTCATATCTGTTGTCATAGCCCATTATTCTGCCTCTTACTTTAAGCTTCTACTCATTTGGTTCCATTAAATCTCTGTACAAACGTGGTCTATTTTCCATGTTTTATAATCTGTATCTCCTGGTTCTGATATATTACAGTCTCAGATTACTGCCTTCGTCTTCATTTTCCCATTTCCTATTGTCCTGGGAACGTTAACTTCCTTTTACCACTATTACTCCTGGATTTGTTGTCTCTAGGCTCCAGTGATTTGAGGAGCCTTTTTCAATGCTTTCAGCTGGTTTTAGTGACCTGTATTAAGTGAGAATCATTAACTGAACCTTCACTCACTGAAGTTCTTGAAATCTGTGTATCTTCAGATGGATTAGGCAAATCAAGGTAACTGCTAGAAGTTCATGGTCTTTCACTGCATGGCTTTTTTTTTTTTTTTTTTTTTTTGTGAAATGGAGTGAGTACTGTTAGGTTTATTAGCTAGAAAGAGAATAACTTTATTTCTTTAAGCCATAGCATTTCACATAGTTGTCTACTGGTCATTGTTCAGACAAGGCCTTGCCCAGTTTAATCTGGCTTAAGCAAGGAGTTGGAATAGATGATCTGAGGAAATCCCTTCCAGCCTAAGTTATTCTGTGGCTATGGCGATTTTTATGTTTTGAAATTCTTGAGATATCTATTTTAATTCATCCAGTGTCCTGATACTGACTGCACCAGTAACACAGTCTAACTGGATAATTTACTCTCTCTAAGTAAAGTAGCTTTTTTGGAGGTGTGCCTCAAGTTTTTGATGGCTCTGTAGTTTAAAGAAGTATGTGATGAGAGTAAGAATTATTATTAAGCAGCACAAAAAAGATTCTGGATTACAGAATGCAGACGGCCCGATCCAGAAATCCCCCGCCTGATACGCAGTTAATGGAGCCATCCTAAAAACCGTTCCTCAGCCGGGGTGAGCCGCGCCGAGCCCGGCACCCACTGGAGGGCGCTGCGGCCGCACGGAGCCGCTCTGCTGCCTCCGGCCGGGAACTCGGAATGCACGTGCCCGAATCAAATCTCCGCTTTACTCTGGTGAGCATCCCTGGGAAGGAAGTACAGATTTAGCAACAGTTCGGTGTTTTGGTTGTTTGGTTTGGTTTTGGTTTGTTTGTGGGGTTTTTTTTAAGGAGATCTGCACTCCTTAACTGTAAGTGTAACATTTCCCAGTGGGTTTGCCTTTTGCCCAGAGATTTATAGAATTTGTCACTAGCTGTTTCTTAAGAGAAATATGATTTCAGTTAAATCTGCTGAATCACAGCTTGAAACACTGTCGTATTATTAACTGGGTTGAGAGTTTGTCTCAAGTCTGTGTTTTCAGAGAAGAAGATGTGAAAGGACATGAAGTCTCTTTTGGTGTAGTCATTTATTCTGTTCTGGTAGAGTTTTGAGTTGCATTTTATCTCTGATTCCTCTTAAAGAGAGTTAATATAGTTGACTGCTTTCTACCTGTTTTATGAGAGATTTTTTTGGTAATTCAGACTTCATCTGACGAAAGAAAGATTAGAACCATTTCTCTTGCAGATTTACTTGGAGTTCAGGTACACTTGCTGTTCCTACTTTGTTTAATGGCAGATTTTCAGCCTGCTGTTTGTGCCTGGAGTAAGTATGGTTTTCATCTCTCAAATGAGTCTATATAGCTTGTGTGGGGAGATACCCTTTTATCTTGTAGATATTTTAGAGCAGCGTGTTAGGGAGATGGGAGCATTTGCTATGGAATGATGGAGTTACAATTTTAAATTTTTTTTGGCATCTTTGTAAATGAAAAGGTTTTGTGTTTGTTACTTGCTTTGAATTCAGGCTTGACATCCTTAAGAAGCTTTGCCAGGTTTCAGCAGTGCTCAGTTATGAATATGTTTACATTGCTAGTCCTGATGTAGAGGTATCAAAAACACAAGTTGGAGGAATATGCCAGTTGTAAGCATTATAACCATGTGCATTAATAAACAAGGTGGTGAGATTCAGAAAGTGATTTCTTCCATAGCAACTGGCAGTTCAGTAGTTATTTATCATGGGTTTTACTGCACTTTTTTTGGAAGCACATGAGACTAGATTTGATAAAATTTTGATTCGATGTGACAGTGCTTGGACTTAATCATATATGAAATTGGTTACCTTGAGCATGCATATGATGATGATTGTGCTGAGCTTTCATAATATTTATGATGGCGTATTTTTCTATATCATGTATATACTGGACCTGGTAATATGAAGAATCTATGCATGTGAATTTTAGAAATTGAAACCATCATCTTGCCGGGTTTAGGAGCACAAAGGTCATTATGCTAGATTGATTTGTTTGCTGCAATGGTATAATGTTGAAGTAGGTAGGGTTAGCTTTCAGAACCGTTGGAGAGCCTGTCTAGGACAGCATATAGTGCAGTTTTAGCTTGCTGCATGCTTGCAAATTTCTATATGACAAGTGGGTGTTAGATTATATTACTGTTATGAAAAATCTGAAATTCCAGCAGTTGCTTTGATCATTTAAATTTTGGCCTGTCTGGCCACTGGCCTCGAGGATTAGCCGTTTCCCAGTGGGCTGGTGTTCCTGGCCCAAAAGGCTCACCCTTTATTCGTTCTTACAGCCAGAACGCTTTGGGATATGTTGGTGACTGTCTGAGCTGTAGTGCTTTTGCAGGAGGTGTGTTTTGATGGAAGATTGAAGGTCTCTTTGTAGAGTGAGGAAGGGAAGCTTGTGATGCTGCTGTCCATGGTGTGGGTGCTACAGGAACACATCCTGTGGGGTTTCTATGCTGGCACAACCTCTTAGAAATAAACTCATCTGGTTTATCTGGTTGTTACTAATGATAGTATTTTAGGTCTACCTCTTACTTGTTTTAAATAGTGCAGTACCTTTGTGAAATTATTGTGGGCAAGACTCATGCTATAGATGGTTAACAGATGGTTAAAATGAAAGCTGTGATTTTGCTTTCTGCTTTTGATTCAATAAAATTGCTGATTCATACATCTGTTTTTCTTGCACTTTTTTTGCAATGCATATTAACAGATACTGAGGCATTTTGGTTGCGAAGATTGTAAACAAAGCTTTTTTTAGTAAAACTTGAATGAAGTACATTGAGTTTTGTATTAGTGCTGATGTCTGTCTGAATACTTAATAGCTTTTGACATTTCTTATTAAAAACATTTTCTGTATTTTTGTTTTAATATAGCAGTGTAAGACTGGAAACATCTGGGCTGAATGGACTTTAGCATCAAAAGAAGTTCTCAACTCTTAACTCAAAAAATTAACTACATCAAAATGAAGCAGGTACCAGAGATCCTTGGAAATACCAACGGGAAACCTCAAAATTGTGAAGTGAATCGTGAATGTTCTGTCTACTTGGGCAAAGCACAACTTTCTGCCACTCTACAGGAAGGTGTCATGCAAAAATATAATGGCCATGAGACTCTTCCATTTATTCCAGCTGATAAATTGAAAGATCTGACCTCTCGGGTGTTTAATGGCGAGTCCGGGGCCCAAGATGCCAAGCTGCGCTTTGAATCCCAGGAAATAAAGGGAGTTGGAACACCCCCCAACACTACTCCTATCAAGAATGGCTCTCCAGAAATAAAGCTGAAAATCACTAAAACCTACATGAATGGGAAGCCTCTTTTTGAATCCTCCATTTGTGGAGACAATGGTGCAGATGTGTCTCAGTCAGAGGAAAATGAACAGAAGCCAGCAAACAAAGAGAGGAGAAGCAGAAAAAGAAGCATAAAATACGACTCCTTACTTGAGCAGGGTCTTGTTGAAACAGCGTTAGTATCAAAGACTTCAAGCACCACTGAAAAGAAGGTAGTACTTTTTTAGTGTATTCCGTCTTTTGTTAAGTTTGTTAATCATACTGGGATTTCAGTGTTCATATGCTCACCTTCAGGCATTTAGTAGGTGCTTCCCACAAACGGGGAGTCGTTTTCTGTGACTCTCTCTGCCTCAATAAAGGACAGAATGCACTCCAGTTCTGGTCCCTGTTTCTTCCCTAGGATAGGAATACCCCATAAATTCTGTTTCCGTATCAGTGAAATTAGCCTCCAGAGCAAATCAGGGCATGTGGAAGTATGTGATGTATGAAACAGAAATTTCTAGACATGTAGCCATATTCCTGGTTCTGAATTAAAGAACAATGTACTCAGCAGTCAGTTGGCTGATCAGCTGGGCTCTTTGCCATCAGATTTTGGCAATGGGAATGTAGTCTCTCTGCATATTTGCCATCTGAAAAGAGCTGGTTTTGCTTGCTATAACCTAGTGACTTGTTTTTATTGAAAATATCTAGATCTTGTATTTGGTGTCATTAATTTTGTCGTCAAGCTCATCTGTTTTTTCCTTCTTTTAAACATGGGCAGAAATGACTATTTTTCTTTTTTCAATTTGCCTTACCAAGCTGTAAACAAGAATGCTGCTGGGAGCCCTTTTCCCCGTTTATTTAGCTTTTGTTGCTAGACTCCATTTAAAGGAATCCGGTTTGCAATAATTTTATCTCAGAGGAAAAGCCCTACATAGCAGGGATACTTCTATGTATATTAAGTTTCTCAGTGAATAATTCAGAATGGTGTTGTATAACAATGGTAAATGTTAATGAATGCTTTGGCTTGTTAAAAGGTCCTGAGTTTGCACACCTTAAACACAGAATGTACATTACGGTTTTCTGTCAACTGCAGCTAATCACGGAATCGGGGGTTGAAAAATACCTCTAAGATCATTGAATCCTATCATTAACACAGCCCTGTTGATTCTTACTTTCTCCCAAGGTCGCACATACAAAGAAGAAACACAGCTGCTGTATTGCTGATTTTATTTATCCTTCTTTTCAATAAAACTAAATAATGAATGAGTTCACAGAACTGTGTAGATGTTTTTCTAGGTATCAGAAATATTTATCATTTGTTTATGGTTTGAATGTATAATTCATCCTTAAATTATCAATACTGATGTTTTCAGGAACATTGTTAAAGAGTTTGTTTTCCTTCATTTTGTTAAGGAGAATGTTTTAACACTAACTGGTTCAGACTTGTCTGAATCATTACTCAGAGGTAAAAGGTACGAGTACAGTCAATAGTTCAAGTAATTCTTTGTCCAGTTCATTGTTAATGAGGATAAACTGGACTAAAAGATGATATGTTTAATAGCATTGACAACTGGAGCATATTTGTGTGGATTTGTTAGTTTGGTTTTTTCAGAAAGAGGAGGTGATATTTAATATGTCTACCTATGCAGTTTATTCAGAAGCCTTTTACATTGATTGTCCATTAAGAGTGGCCTTTAATTTTTTCTGTAGTGCAGTTCGTTTAAAATGAAAAGAAAGGTTTGTCTGGCTTCTTTGAGTTGTCTTTTCGGCAGAAATCGTTAGGAGAAAACCTCGATAGTGCTGTTTCCCAGAGTGGTTGGGACTTGGTGGTTGGTGAGTGATAGGGTTATTTGCTCCTGTGCCAAACCCCTGAGCTACCAAACTGCCGAATCAAGGCAACCACCTGCTTGATCTCAGACCTTGCAGTACTGCAACCCTGTTCTTTTCAGAGTATTTGAAACAGGGGGTCATGCTTCTGGCTTCTTTATTTCCTGTCATGGTGCACTTTAAAGCACAAAGGTCAAAAGGAAAAGTATTTAAAGGTCGCAAGATGTTATTTTATGCTATAACTCCTTTGTTGTAAAAAACCTGGGGCGTTTCTTTCTCTCATAGGGGCAGTTTGCAACTGTGCAGTTTTAAAATAAGGAAAAACAAATACGAGGGAACATGTGAAGGAGATTTTTCAAATGTTTGTCCACATGTAATTGTCAGGCTTGTGACATACATGAGTTTTCTTTCATGATAACTGTAATATCTTAGTATCAGTGTTCTTGGGTTTCAGGCTCTAGTTGTTATTTCATGGCTAGCATCCAAAGTCTTAATGTTAGTGCATCATACTGTGGTTTTATGTAACTGATTGTGGCTGCAAAGTGGAGACTAGGTAAATATCCTTGGAGTAAAAACGAATTAATTTTGCGCTCAGATACCTGTTTATTGTAGGTTACATGTTAATGTAGAACCTGTTTGTCTGGTTTTATTTTTTGGCTGGTTTCTCTCTCAGTTTCTTCTTGTTCAACCTCTTACTCTTTTGATTTAGCAAAAATCACCATGGTTTGAATACTGCCTTTTGTGTAGGATAATTATATCTCTGTCTGATGGACACAGCAGATTACTATTGCACTGAGGTGAGAGGCATATCGTGTAACAAATGTTCCAGTGCTCTGCTGTTGGGTGTTCTTGTTGTTTGGGCATTTTTTCTTAGCACAAATGAAGGCTATTTGAACCTTTATCTGTGAATTAGTTTTCAGCTGGGAATAAATGTGATCTGCCCAGCTCTGACGTGAATTAGTTGTCTGTTGATAACCAGCTTTTCCAGGCCTCTGAGAAACAGCTGTAATGCTTTCCTTTTCCCAGGGTAAAGGAAATAAAATGGGACAACCTGTGGCTGTTTCTTCCTCCCCTCCTGCTTTTCACCCTTCTTCCCTCCACCCCAGTATCTCTCCACCTGAGGAGTTCACTTTAAAATCCAGGCCTCTCATGGTAAGGCTTGGTTTAGCAACTTCACTAAGCACTGCACCCCTGAATGTTCTGTGTCTTGGGTGGTGGGTATCCCATGTTAGAGGTTTGAATCGACGCCAGACCCGTGGGCTCCGGTAGCTGCTCGTGTGCCAGGGTGCTCTGGGATTTGATTTTGTCCTGACTGCTTTTCGAGTCCCTGTTTTCGCTACCAGTGAGGAATGAGATTTTCTTACTCATTGCTTGTGTTAGAAGTGAAGCAATCCTGTTTGGAGGAGAAAGGCAGAGGTTTATTTCGTATATTAATATGAAGTAATCCAAGTCCGATCCCTAGAGAATCCAGAGTTTCTGTACAGGAAACAGAGAGTACATACGTGTGCAGCTCTCATGCTGTGGGTCCCAGGGTAGGTCTGTGCTCTCTGACCCTGGGAGCAGCCCAGTATGTGATCCTGGCACATCTGAGCTCGTTCTGCAGAAGCTGGGATGGGCCTACAAGTGGCAATTTGCCCTTTTGGCTGGGTTTCCTGGCCTGGCTTCCCAGCACGGGTGCAGTAGCTCACAAAAGCAGCAGCACTGTGTCCAGAACAAACCTGGAAGTCCACACACTGCTTTACTTGCTAGTTTAGGGTTTCCAGCTGTGTAATGCATGTACATGATCCAAAAACTATACCTTCCACATAGCTTCCTATCCACTTTTCTTGTAGCTCTCTTCTAATATTATACCAGAAACTTGGCAGGTTTTACTCTCTCTCTCTGCAGGATATGGCCTATAATGACCTTGCAGTAGCTACATGGGGGGCAATTGCAAATTGCTGGAGAAATTCCACTAGTCCTTGTCATATGTTTATGTTTCCATTTCATCTTCACAGAGAAAAACTCTTCTGGCCAGCTCCAGTTATATCCGATATCTACATGCAGACAAAGATTTAAAAACCCAGTAAGGGTAGAACAGAAGCAGTCTGAGGATGATATTCTAATTTGTATTTGTGACTAAATACAGGAAGCTGGGGACACTGAAGGTGATGATCTTGCTCTGATGTTTGCATGTAATCAGTAGAGGCCAGCACCAAGCAACAAGTTCCCTTTGTAAAATTGGAGAATGGATCTCATCAAATGTTTTATTATCATGTTGCAGATGGTAGAGCCAGATCCAGAGATTGCTTGTTTTGTCTTAATTGCACAAATAAAAAGAAAAACAAGTAAAATAAGTATGGGTTTCCAGGGGAAGGACTTGATTGTTTCTTATCATCAGTTGTTAGGAATTCTTGGTAAAGTACAATTACTGTACGTGTCACAAAATGTGCAGCTAAGCTACCACAGGAGTCAGGATCTGTAGTTGTAGAGTAAAATGAACTCAATTATGTTTTTCTCTTTAATAGACTAGTCTTGAGTTATCAGAGCCTGTCTTCAGGCGAGTGATAACACAGGCTATCTGGCTGATGTCACCAGGATCCCAAAGGAGAAGGAGTAATCCTAAAAATCTCTTCTGGGTGATCTCTTCAGGAACAAGAGAATTAACTTTCTACCCTTTTTGGAAGAGTTTCTGAACTACTGTTTTGCATTAGCTCTTAGTAAAGGATTAAGTTTAGCTAAGCCTTGAGAACTTGTTAGTGCTAAGCAGCTCATGATGTGCAGCATTAATTGTTACTTCAGAACTTCAAATTGTTTTTTCTTAATGCCTTATTGGAAAAGTGTCTTAAAGAACTACTTGTTCTTTGAGAAGCACCAAAAAGCATACAGCAATATACTGGTTTGAGGGGAGATTAGAAGCTGTAAGTATTCTCAGAGTGGCTACAAAATGAATTGCAGAAAGCCTGAGTATTTGTTCAGGCTTTCCATACCAGACTTCCTGTTCTTGTATGTAAAAGTGGCTGAATCAAGTACATTTTCTACGTAAAACTGTTGTCTCAATATGTATTACTTAAATACATTTTTTGCCCTCTCCATAAACACATTGGTGGGAGAATCCAAATCAAGTATGAAATATCTTGAAGTGTTGACAAAAATACTATTTAAGAATAGCACTACCAAGTTGGATCAAGGAGCCATTTAATTCAGCGCCTCAGCTCGGGGTGAGGTTCAGTGGAGGAGGCGTAATGGAGGGTACAGACATGGCAAATCATGGAGTGATGCTCTTTTTGAATATATTCAGCCTCCAGCAGTTTGTGACTCAGGTTTCTGGAGCTGGTGACTTTGTATTTAATGGCTGTAGATGGCTAAATTCATGGAAGGAGACCTTAGGTTCTTTTTGAGCTGGTGTGAGCTTTTTGCATCCATGACATTAAGTAACAGGGCAATAAAGCAGCTCTTTTTCTTCTTCATTTGCTACCTACTCATTTTGCTAGATTCTCTCAAAAAAACAGAAATGGGAATCATGGACTACTGTTACTGATTGTTGTATAGACTTCTCACAAACCAGATCTATTTTTAATTTCAGCTTGACCAGTTCTAGTGTTGTTCCACATATTATAGAAGCCATTCCAGAATGCTACACTGTGTTATCATCCTGTTTCTGAGCTGTAGTGCCCTTTGGGTTCTGCTGTCTCTTGTCTTTTTTTTTTTTTTGAGAATAAGGAACCAGAAGAGTAGAGGACATTCAAAGTACAAATGTCTTGTGAATACATACAGTGGCATGTTAGTGATTTCTATATTGTTCTCAATTTATTTTTTTTTCATTATAACTAATACTTAGCATATGATTGGTTCCTGACTGCCTCTGAACACTGAGCCAGGTTTCTGTAGAAAAGAGCTGACCAGGTGTAGCTAAGTCAAATTCGAAGAATGTCAGCATCTCTTGCATTGTTTCATATTTATCAATCGTTTGTGCATTCCAGAGCTTTTTCTATTTTATTTTGGTCTTTTGGGCATTATGGTGGACATGACAGATGAAGTAAAGTGGTGAGCAAGCCATCTTTGGAAGAACTAACTTCCCTTTACGTGTCAGCAGCAGATGGTGTTGAGAGATTAATGGCAGTTTCTGGTTTTAGAAGCTGACCAGATTTATTCGCAGTCATTTAACAGGTAATGTCATGATTTAAATGATTTAAACTCCCAGCTTCTCCTCTCCCTCCTCCTGTGTTGACCACTACACGTTGGTTTGGCAAGGAATTTGCTGCTTGTTTTGACTGGGCTTTTTGTCCAAGATATGGCAAAGCCTTTCTGTTGATCTGCTCAGTGTTCTGCTTAACCAAAATAATGCATGTCTATGTCTCGCATGCAGCAAAGAATTAGATCTGCAGTTCAGGGCTGTGTTACTTGGATGGATTTACAGGCAGATATTTGGGAAACATTAGTGATCTGTACCAGATGTAATTTCTGGCCCTTATAGCCTCCTTTTGTCAGGAAAGAAAGATACTTTGTAGTAACCCTTCAGCAAAGTAGCGAAAGCAAAATATTTTGATCTATCTTGGAGCAGTGGTTTCAGCCTCCTTTACAAGTTTCCTTGTTCTAGGGTGGATTTTATGTAGGGCAGATGAACTTCAGGACCTCCAAAAGAGGTCTTTGTTCGCAGACACTAATTTAATGTTTCTATTCTGTTTTATGTTTCTGTTCTATTACTGTCTTTCGTTATCTTTCTATTATAAATAAATAGGTCCAACTGGGCTAACGTTTATAGTTTTGCTTTTTGTGAATACCTAAAGTACCTACAGGAGTTGTGCTCCTCTGCATTATAGAATGGCAGTTGCTGAAACTGTAAGTTGTAAATAATAAGAAATTAATTCCCTTCTCAGAAGGACCATTTATCAAAATTACTATTTTGGAAGCTCACTGGAAGAGGGAAAACTGAATCTTGCTTATGTCTTTGTAAAACAAGCCCTGCTGTGCTTGTGTGAGGAAGGGAAGTGAATCTGTGACCTCATAGCAGCAACTAATGCTAGAAAAGCTGGAATTTGTTTCTTTTTTGCTGTTTTGTTTGTTTGGTAAATAAATGGCAATGTGAGTGTATGTTGTGGATGCTTGTAATGAAGTGAAACAGTTTGGAATCTTAGTTCTGGGGGAATTGACAGCACTTTGGTCATGGGCATCATGGTTTTGTACTGCAGAGACTACCCTATTTTTATATTCATATGGGCTTGGGGTTTCCCAGGTTTTCTGTGCATTTTTGTTGCTGAAAATAAGTGATGTTTCAGGAATAAGCTTCAGCATTGCCAAGTCAAGGTAACGTCTGTCTGTTCAGGATTTTGTTGGTTGTCTTCCTGCCCCCCCCCCCCCCCCCCTTGTCTCAGGCTCATTAAGCACTGATTTGTCATTTTAGGGGTCTCATCTCTAAAGCAAAGTAGTACTTGGACTATGTCAAAATATTAGTTACCTAACAGAGCCCCTTTATGCCAAATCAGCATTTGTTCTATTTAAGCTTAGTCAGCTGCCTTCAGAAATGTTCTTGTTATTTAAAAAAAAAAAAAAGAAAAAAAAGTACAGGTAAGTCTCTGGCTTCACCAGAAAACAGTGACCTGTAAATCTGGAGGCCTTTGGCAGTGCTGTCTGGATTTGGGTTCCTCTGTTTTCTAATAATATTGGGATTCAGAACATGTACCCATGATGTTCTGGATGTTTGTGAGCTGCCAAGGGGAGGATACCTGTTCAGGAAGTGTCTTGGGAAAACTCTGTAAGGGTGTAGAAGAGTGCTAAAGATAAGGTCCTGATACAGATTCTGATCTTGAAGAATGTGAAACCATGGTACATGCAGATAATGAGCTACATATGGATATGGCATTCTGAAAATCTGTAGGTATGCTGAGATGATTTAGCTCTCATTCTGTTATCCTGTGTGAAGTTCATATGGAAATTGTTCAGAAATAGTAATTTCTCATGCTAGAGATCCTCATGGATCTACAGTTATGTTTTTACAGACTTCTGTAGCATCTTGTATCCACACTGTCTTATATACCCAGATACCACATCAAAAGTTTAAACCTTTGAGGGTGGGTGAAGGTTAGAGACACAGGATGTAGGCAGAAATCTTTTTCTATTACTCAGTATAAAGGGTGGGCTTATTCATTCTGATCAAACATTATCTAGTTGAAATTTCTGAAACAGGGAACCTTTCATTAATAAGCCAGTAACTTAAAATTTAAGAGGTCATCTAAATGTAAATGCAGAAATTCAGTAAAACAGCCGAAAGAAACTAATCTCCACATTTTTACGAAAGACCGAGGATTGGGAAGTGTTCCAGAACTCACATTTTACTGAATCTGTGAGTGATTGAATCTGTTTCTCTTCAACTCTTTACTCGGAAAGAAGAGTTGTGTCCTAGTTACTAGAATATCATGTTAAGTTTATGTCTGAAATACTTGCTTATGTAGTGTTTGGGTAAAGGAAGACTGCTGATTTGAGTAGGCAAATTTGCTTTTAAATGGAATTTTCTCATCTGCTAGAGACTTGCTAATGAGGGAATCAAAGCCAGAAAAAAAAGAATTGGAATGGAACCCAGAGTTTACTGCTTGATTTGAAAGACAAATTTGAACTTCTGTCTTGTTTTAAAATCCATAACCTACGTTATGAATCCCTGTCTAAACTTAAATGAATTTTATTGTCTTTTGTTTGCTTTCCCTCCTGGAGAGGAGGGTCCTGCATGGTGATACTCAACCTGCTGTCCACAAACTGCTTTAGATGAGTTTGTGGGACAAAACGGAGGAAACAAACTTATTGTCGTACAACTTTATATGTGGTTTCAAACAGCCTCAGCCAGCACAGAAGAGTTTCAGTTCTGCAGTGATTTTCTTCAGCATTTTTTGACCTTATTTTATAGCTTTACCATCTAAGCACATTGAGGGGAAAAAAATAATCTTGATTGTGGCAGGAAGATGAAAATATACTGTCTTCTGCAAACATTATTTTTCATCCTGCCTGATTTGACCCTCTTTTAGTGATAGGAGAAATGAAGTAAGTGGTTAGTAATAGAAGAGACTGAAAGATAACTTGATGAAATACATTTAATGTAATTGCTCTCAAAACTGAATTTGGAAGAGTTTAGTTAAATCTCTCATTTTTTATAAAACAATTAGAAATCTGAAAAACTTAGCAAACCAATTTAGAACAGAGTTTGTTTGCTTTTCTGTTTTGATATAGACATTTCATGTCCTCTTCCCCCTCAGTAGTCTTTACCTCACTGTATATTTTATGAGGTTGTTGCAGATTTAATTGTGCAGATAGGGATGCAATGGCCTTTTGGGAGCTGCAGTCTTTTGAATGGTCTGTTGAAGTGTCCTCTTCTGTTTTACTGAAGATGGAACATAAAACTTCACCAGTTCACTGCTTCTTTCTTTATGGTTCCTCATCCTTCTCCATTTGGTAGTAATAATTTCACATTTTCCCTTAATCTTGTGAGGTTCTGGTTTACTCTTCACTCTTCTGCCTGAAACATTCTCTCTGTAGGCAGTGGTTTGCCAAGTATGTAATTGCATAGCATTCTTCCATTACATAGTAAACAGACTATAACAAGTGAAAAAAAAAATTAGTTTTATTCTTAATGTGTTCAGTTACTTGTCATTTACTATCTAAATATACTCCCCCACATCCCAGAAGGTGGGAGCTATTTGGATAAACACAGGGCCTCTCAGGCCCTTAGGGGATAAACAGATTTACTATCATGTGTGAATTAGAACCTTAAAAAAAAAAATTAAAAACCACTTAGGCAGTTAAGGTTGTGAAGACACTGTATTTTTATAGACAGAATCACTTAAAATGAGCACTGGCCATTTCTTAACAGACTTAAGTTGCCACGCTTTTTATTTGAAGCAATAGTATATGCTGAGGAGTTTGCACTGCTTTTGATCAGCTGTAGTTGTAGTCTTGGGGTTTGAAGTGATTTGAGTTAATGAGATTTTTGTTGTCAGTCACAGAGTGAGCAGCAGCCGTTTCTCTGTCTGGCATGATGGGGGCCTCACTCTTTGGGTCAGCAGCTGCATCCCTGGGTTCCTTTGGCTGAAGGCTGAATGTTGATTTATCTTTTGCCGTACAAAATTCCTGATTTTTTCAGGAAACAAGAGCTTTTCTAAGAGTGTAATTCTTATGGCAGTTTCTTCAGGAAGGAAGGCACGGGATTGTTGTCCTGTTTTCCGGTTTTTGGGTTATAGTGTCCTTAGTTGTTGGGGAATTCAAGTGGAAAAATATTACAAAAATAATCTGTTCTGTTCTGTTGCTCCCTTCTTCTCCAGACAAACCAACCACCTCTCCTGAACCTCTGAAAGGAATGACGTTTTTTCTACAACCATTTCCTTAGTTCTCTATCTGTGCTGATAGACAAGACAAAATGTTTTCACTTTTATTTTCACTACACAAGTCCGTGAGAGACAATAGGAGTTTTAATTGACAAAGCACAGCACAAGTAGATAGCAGGAACAGAAAAATCATGTGGGTTTGATCAGCAAGCAATCTTAGCTTTTTCCGTAGTAAATCTTAGCTTTTTCCATAGGAAAGAAACAGGTTTGCCTAAGTTTCTGTGTTCTAACTTCAATTCAAAATACATTTTATTTGCGTGTATTCTGTTTAGGGGCCTTGATGATCAAATCTTGAAACTAAACTTGTTTAGTTTCTTTGTGATGTGAGTAGCTTGGTTTTTATCTTGGCCTTCAACTGGACCTCCAGCCGTCTGTGTTTATTCAGGGGCCTTCTGTTAGAGTGAAAGTGGAAGTTCTTTGGTACAGAGTGAAACTGAATTGAAAATGAAAACAGAAAGGGAAATACCAGATATCTGCAGCTTAAGCTGTTCAGTATGTACTTCCTGGTTATATTACACAGGAAACAGCATTTACTGTCTTCACTTGTCTTAATAGTTTGTACTTTTTTGTCCAATATTAAATTCTTGTGATGTATTCTTCACCAGTTCATTACACTGTTCTTTGTCTAATCCCTTTGTGAAAATTAACAGAGGAAGATTTTTTAATGATTTCTATAGCTTTTCAAGTTTATGTAGTGAAGTAGTAGCTCTTTGATGCTCAAGGTAATTTGCAATAATTTTGAAGGGTTGTAATTCCTTGCATATGTAGGCACACGAGCATATGCACACAAAATAGCTGAAATACAGACAAAACACCACTGAGTACTTTTAAAAGGGATAAAGTAATCTCAATCTGACACCACGTAATAAACCTTCTAGGTGTTTTTTAAAAAGTTATCTTTGTCCCTTGTTTACTAAACACATATGGTGTTTTCCTCACGGAGTCCACAAACAGACCTAAAGCTCTCAGTACAGTAAAGATCCTGTCCATAAATTAGTTTGGTTTTGGTCAGTTTAAGATACTTTTAAGGTTTGAAATTACCTATTATTCATGGTGTGTTCTTGTATCATCATATCTGTTAGGCAGATCAGAATTAAATGGAAGTTGATTGGATTCTTTTGAGCAAGTGTAGCCAAAGTTAATTAAATAATAGTGTTTTCTATGGCCAGGCCACTTCTTTGGGCTGGTAGAATGCTGACAGCAGTGTTGTAAATTTTTGTCAATCTGCCTGTCACTCATTGCTTGTGAAAGTGCCGAGGGAAATGACGAACAAATCTGTCATATGTTAAGGAAAGAGGAAAGGCATGTTGAATTTTATTTTATTTTTCAGTACTTCTCAGCCTATTGCAGCTGCTGGCCCAGATGAGTTTTTGAGGATGCTGGTTCTCTTCAAGGAATAATTTCTCAAAGGAAAACTCAGTTTAAAAACTGAGTTTTAAAGGAATTTTAAAGGAATTACTCTATTTTCACACTCTACATCCTCCTGGACAAAATAAACTTAAAATCCATCTAGCTGCCTTTCCAAGCAAATGTTCCATTACTCCAGAAGGTCAGGAGTTTCTGTGTCTGCCATACAGAGTAGTTCAAAGCCTGTGGAATGGTCTGTGTATTCAGTGTTAGGACTGGTCTGTGTGGGAGCCATCACCTGCTCACCTCAGCCTTGCCCATGTATGTAAATTCTCTGCAGTCTCGTGTTTTGAAAGGGGAACAAAATCCTCAAATTCCTTAAAGTAGAAAAGTAATCTGATCCCTAGCTGTTTCCTTCTTGTGTTTAGCATGACTGGTTTAAAGTTTGGGGTGAGGTGATGGCTAGGGTGACTGAGGTGGGAGTTCCCTCAGGCTGCAGAGCTTCCCTATAATTAAGGAAGGAGGAGTGGAGAAAATTCTGCAATTAAATAGTTTTAATTCTGGCAAAACTGCAGTAAAAGGTAATGGGATGGTGCATACGCAGGGCAGTCCAGACTTACTTAGCAGTGACAGAAGCAGAGTGTTCTGTGTTCCTGCGCAGCACGGGAAGCCTGTTGACATTAATGGGTAGGAGATCTAGTGAGATCCTACTAATTACAAGTGAGAACAATTTCAAGAAATAATAAAGTCATGAAAAAGACACAAGGAGCCTGTCGTGGTTTGAGCTGGTTATGTGTTAAGTCTCTACGAAAGCTGTTATTTTGCATAAGGGGATATTAATGATATTGAGGGAAACAAACATAATCTGCGAGGCAAAACAGGTACACACTTGGGTACATGCAGTGATAAGAAAGTTTTATTACTAACAGAACTAAAGATAAAAGAAATTACAGAAATTAAGGCAATAAAAACACACTTTCTTCTATCTCTTCTCTATTTACTAAACTTGTACAAAGGATGACACAGCATGAGATTTTGGTTAGCAATACAGGTTTTAAAAAGTTTCTCTAATATTTGTAGGAAAAAGGAGGGTTTTTTTCTGCTTAAACGTGGTTTTTAAACTGGCACTAGCAGACAGACCCGCTCGGAAACTTGCTGCCATGCAAAACACCTCTCCCATGAAAATTGTGAAGTCTCGTTCACACAACATTCATGGGCCACATATGGGGCGTCTTTCATTTAAGGATAAACTATTTTTGCTTGAAAGNGACACAGCATGAGATTTTGGTTAGCAATACAGGTTTTAAAAAGTTTCTCTAATATTTTTAGGAAAAAGGAGGGTTTTTTTCTGCTTAAACGTGGTTTTTAAACTGGCACTAGCAGACAGACTCGCTCGGAAACTTATGTCATGGATACAGAATTCTGTGCTGTATTTCGCCATTCTTTTAAAAGACAAACTTTTATCAATAGAAGAAAACGTAAATGTGCCAAGTCTGGCATAGATAAACCTTGAAGGTTTTGTCTGAGCCTGTAATTTTCAGGTTTTTTATCATGATTCAGTATTGTAAAAGAATTCTGGGCATTTTTAAAATTTTGTGAAGCACTTGCAGACACATGGGAATGCAATATTCACTCCTGTACTGCCACCCCTTTTGGATTATGCTACAGTAAGAAGCACTACTAGAGCCTTTTCATTATTCCAGCCAGCTCCCTCTCAAACTGGAGAGATCTCATAAATCTTTGTAGCTTAGTTGCACTTCCTGAAGAATACAGGGACTCATAAATTAAAAATGAGTTTCAGAATCCTGAGTAACTTTCGCATTTCTGAAAAGTTGACTCATTGAAAAAAATTTCATCCTACCTCTTCAGTTGAAATGCTGAAGTTGGTTTGTGTGTGTAAGGATTAATGTCTTTCCAGACCTGCCCCTGACGTATGAACCTCTTAATTTTTAGCTTTTAAGCATAACTTTTCACATCGTGTTTAACTGCTAGAAGGAGCATTTGATTTTTCACATCTGCTTGGAATCTTTTAGGTCTGTTGAGAGTCCTGGACTTCAGGCAAGCTCGCAGGAGGGGTTTTCTGACAGTCTTAGAGAATCCTCAGAGAGCCAAAAACCTTGAGACATGGGAACATAGCTCTAGCTGGAGTCACATGAACCAAGTCTGAATTCATCAGAAGAGCTGAATCACTGGATGAGTAATTGTCCCTAGCAATCAGACAACACAGCTTTATGTATGTTTACCAAGCAGAGCTTTAAAAGCCTTGAGGAGAGGATTTCTGAGTACGTTAAGTTTTAGGGGTTTTGACTGGATATACCTCTATGTTTGAGTTGCAGATAAATCTCTCTGCAGTTGCATCACGTCAAAGATTTTAGTTTGCATTTGGAAAATAATGTTTAATTACTTACGGTACTATTTTCTGGATTTGAAAATCTGTACGAGGTGAAGTGATCTACTCTGATTCAGCATAATGCTCCAAGTACTTGTTTCTAAATTCTAGATTTCTGCTTTCTTAACGGTCTTTTTTCTTTCCTCTTGCTACTTTTAATTAATTTTAAAACATAATTTTGCTCCAGTGCTAACATTAAATCCAGTGAAAACCTGAAGCTCCCATCTGCCTTCTGAATGATGAGCTGGTACCACACAAGATGAATGATACATGATGCATATAAGTTTAGTACTAGAAAATTAAAAAGGAGATTCAAAATATGTGATTTTATAAAATATGTGATATGTCTCTAATGAGACACCTTCTGTGCTTTTTTACAGAGTTCATGCTTACCTAGATAAAGGTGCACTCTATTTATATCAAATGGAACAGATGAAGCCAAAAAGACAAAATGCAGCTAACTCTGTGAAATTATTTTAGTTGGTGAATAGATGTTTGTGTTGCTGAACTTTGTTATGATGCAGTGAAAATGTGTTTGTCATAGGAGAACACAAAACTGTCTTGTAGCTAAATCTATGCATTGAAGTGGAAATAGTTCCATAATTGTTTTCCAATACCTAAAATAGCTTTAGAGCATCAACGGAGCACTCACAAACTTTTACTGCTAGAACTGGAACAGAAAAAAAATCTCGCTAAAGAATGTGGGGAATGGTTCATGTTACAAGGTCTCTGTATGTGAAAAAACAGCTGAAAGATGGAGGGTTTGGGGTTTTAAAATTGGTTATTTATGTAGTTTCTAGTCAGACATAGAGACAGTATTTCAGTCTCTTCTAGTCTCAGGGTTTTGTTTGGTTTTCGGTTTTTAAGGTTTTTTTAAATCTAGGAGTACATTTGTGTGTATAGCACTTTGCTTGATTAATATTCAATGCAGAGGGAGGTTGACTCTTCCATGTCTACATCCAGTGCTCATATAATATACGTAAAATCAAAGTAAGCCTTCCTGTTGGTCTCTGTGAAGTTATTTGAAAAGCTAAAGGCAAACCACAGCTTATTTGCCAATATTTCTAATTAAAAACAAAACCATAACTGGAATGTGGATTTTTTTCACTGTTAGAGAACAAAAGTTATGACTTGAAGTTTTTATTACACATGAAATGCATTTATTCTATACTAGCAAACATGACAGCACTTTATTCTTATGAACTATTTCTTATTTTCCTCTATTACCGCTGTATTTTTTCACATATAACAGGAGTGTTTAACAGAATACGAGCTGTGGTTAGGCTTTTTTCATTTTACTTTGTAATCCTGGTGCATGTCTGAAGAAAGATGATTATCAGTTTGGCTTTTTTTTTTTTTTTTCTTTTTATCTTTTAAGGCTCCTGCTAAGAGAGATCCAACTCAAAGTACCATCAAAGAGGAAAAAGTCCATCTGTTGAAGTATAACATAGGAGATCTAGTGTGGTCAAAAGTGTCTGGTTTCCCATGGTGGCCATGTATGGTTTCTGCTGATCCTGTTCTCCATGCCTACACTAAACTAAAAGGTATGTCAGTGCTGCTATGAACATTCAGATTTTTTCATGTATACATAATGGTTGCTTTGGAAAAATTCTGTTCTTCATCTGTTCCGTTTATGAGCAACTTGTTGTCAGCAGGAATGTTAAAATCATGTAAATGCTATTCTTGAGCATATAGCAGTGTGTCTTTTTAACTCTTGGTTCTGTGAAAGATACCAGAATTGTGATCTGTAAAACTGTGTGGAGTCTTGTTTAAAAAAAAACCCCAAACCTGATGGTGTTTTCCATTACTTTTGTGGAGATGCTTGGAGAATTGATTCAGGCTAGAAACTTTATTAACGCTGATGGGAATTAAATATTCCTGATGATTATGGTTTACTAAAAGCAATCCATAATGCAGGCAGCTAAATTTTCTCTGATTCATTGAGTCAATACTGTTGTCTATAGATGATATTGGTTGATTTTAAATGCAGGAACTACCAAGTGTTAATGAAATTTTTAGGTATGAACCTGTACAATTTCTTAATCTCATTTGCACCTTTGTTCTCTGTTCTGATACCTGAAACTTTTGAGGCTTAGTAGCAATAAATACATAGAGTACACATAAAGAAAGAGCTGGAAGGGCTGAAGGTAGTGAAGCATTGGAGTGGATTGCCCAGAGAATCCATAAGAGGTTTTTAAGGACAAATTGAACGAATATCTCTAGGATTATAGCTACATTCAACACTGGTAGTAAACTAAATGGCTTCTTGAGAACCCTGTCAGTCATTCAGAATACAATTGGCGGAATGGTTATTACTGACTCCTCAGTCAAATTTTCCTTGTAGCAGTCTTTCAGAGTTTGGATCAGGCAGTCCCTGTCATTTTTAGTCTTCGGATTATTAGGTCTATTATGACATAAAGAGCTGGATTTTGAGAGTAGTAGAGCTGTTTACTTGTTCCTAACAATTACTCTGTTCCTTGAAAGGAGCAAGGTTTATGTTTCATTATCAATCTCCAAGGTAGCTCTTTGTCAGAAACTATAGAAACAGACCCAGCAAAACCCTGTACCAAATGTCTGAATGCAACCTGTGGAGCACGAACAGAAAGAAGGATCCATGTATCTCGTAGTGTTAATATTCCTCTCTTCAAAGTAGTGTGGATGATGGTTATTTCTCATATTTGCTCTGGAGTTGGCTTGGGCCTGCATTTCCTTGAGGAGTTTAGTCTGGGTCTGGGCAGCCATCCTAACTGCTAAATGCCGCTCTGATGGGTATATTTCCATCAGTAGGTATTTCCAGTCTTACCTTCCACCTACCTTCCACCTGTTGTTTGTTATTGAGGCACTATCAAAAGTCTCCTCTTGCCAACAGAAAAGTTCTTTTATCGTGGAGTTGTAGGAATACTGAATTACATCTGTATTTCTCATTTCTAGGCTTAAGGATCAAGTATTTGTAAGCAGTCTGAATTTCTGGATGTTGATACTTGATTTGATCTTTCCAGCTGATTAGGCTTGATAAAAATTAATAACTTTCAACTTGTGGGAAGTACATTTTTGTGTCCTGTCTCTTGCTGTGGTCAACCACAGATGCTCAGATACAGAGAAGCACCCAGGAAGTGGTGGGGTCCCAGAACACTCTCCTAAACTGCCAACAGCTGGTTGTTTCAGGATTCTGTGGGCCAAAAATTATGTCTGTCTATGTAACAACTGTTAATTAATGCCATTATTTTATCCAGGAACATTGGTACAAATTCAACTCTCAAAGGATACCTGAAGATTCCCCACTAGGTTCAGTGACTCTAGTGGTAGGCACTGTTATTTAGTCTCCTTAATTAGGCAGTTAGAGCTGTCCAGCATTACGTTGCAAAGGGACACAGTGTCTGTCTGCCTGGCAGTGGGCTGTTGGCAGATCTTTACAGGTGGTTGTAGATGTAGTCTGTGGCATCCTGGTAAAATACAAACATTACTCTTTATTTCATCATGGACAGATTAAGTCATCAGATCTCTGTAGTCCCTAGTTAAACAACATTTTCTTGATGAGGACAAAGTAATTACTGTGCAAGAGAATTGTTTCCATGCAACACTGGAACATGTATTAGACTAGTGATTGGATGTGTCATATTTAGAATCCCAAGGCTTTCCCTGTGCCATTCCTCTAGATTCTCATATTTGATCTCAGATGAGTCATTATTGTTCTTGTAGTTCTCATATATGTTTTTATATATGTGCGTATGTTTGTAATTGTTATAAAACATTACATATATATATCGAAGTTTTTGCCCATACTATTAATTAAGTTGATTCCATATTACCCTTCCCGATGCCACGTTTTACAACAAGATTAAGGCCCTATTAAAATAACCGTTGGCTGAATCACCAAGGAAAGAAAGTTCTTCCTGAGTCTAGAAACCCCAATAATAGTGCAAGAAGCAATCAGTTAGATGGATTTGCTGATTAAGCCTGAAGACATGCAGTGTATGAATAACCTAGAGGAATCTAGATGTAATTTGAAGACACCTGTAACAGAGGATTGTGGCTGTTATATTCCTTCTGGGTGTCCATCCTTACCTGAGTTCCTCTGCTGTCCAGCCTACTTGTTAGGCATACTGATGTGGTGTCACTGGAGGAACCACAGATTCTGTAGGGAGCATAACTGGTCTACCAGGATTAAATTTGCAAACACAGAAGTGCAGGTCATCACAGTTGAAACCTTTTATATTTTTAAACAAGACCTTAATTTGAACACTTAGACAGCAAATCTACAAGTTCTAATGAACAAGGTGTTAGAGGACATCTTAAGTCTGATCTCTTACCTTTGCCTTTTAGAATTTTGTTAATTATAAACACTTTGATGAATTTTGAATGTAGTGTCTTTCCCTTTTCTGTAGAATAGCTGAGACCTTTGGAAGGGGAAGGTTGTATGCCTATATCATACCACAGTGAGACAATATTCCTCTAGTTTTTCTAGGGAAAAAAGAGAATAATTTTATTTTTAGAAGAATAAATGTTTCTTATTTAGGTTTCAGAATTGTTCTCTTATCCTTCCACTCTCCCTTCTGCCAGCCAAATCCTTTACTGATTTCTTTGATTCCTGAAAAATCTTGATTAACATGAAGTTGTGATTGCAAGGGTTAAAACCACCTGAAGTATGTGTCTCTGTTTAAGAATATTAAAAGATAAAGTTCAGGAGACTCAGGGAGGAGGCTGAGTGCACAAGCTTTCCAAGCTGTGGAACTGCCTCAATGTTCATTGAGAAATGAATGCTCAATGCATTTTCAGAAACACCCAGACCTACATGTGAGTTAATATACGTGGAAAACTGACTGGTGATTGCAACCTCAAGTTAATTTAGCCAAGCATGTTCTTGCTGGGAATTAAACTATTGGGCTTTTGGGTCAGACTTCATACATTATATCTCAGAGACTTTCAGTCTGGTTTAGTGGGTTTTTGAAAGGTTATCCAGTTTTATTGTGCATTTGTTATGGCAACTGTAGCAGCTTACAGACTTCAAGTCTGAAAGTGCAGAGAACTACCAGAGTTGTGTCTTAAATACACGTGTTTTTAATTTTCAGGACAGAAAAAGAGTTTTCGTCAATATCATGTTCAGTTTTTTGGAGATGCCCCAGAGCGAGCCTGGATATTTGAGAAGAGCCTGGTGCCCTTCAAAGAAAAAGACCAGTTTGAACAATTATGCCAAGAGAGTGCAAGACAAGCCCTCACTAAATCAGAGAAAATAAAGGTAAGAGGTTACCAAACCAGGCAAGATTTGCAGCGTTTTATTTTTGCATTACAGGTATGTACAAGTGTAGCAGACATAAAAAGATATTATGGAAAGCTTAAATACAGCTTGTTTTACAGGAGCTTGCAGTCTTATATTTCATTTACAGATGCAAAGGATGGGGTGATTTACCATTATTTGTTAGTCAGAAAAATTAGTACTCTTCTGCTTTGTCATGGGTTTATGCACCGTAGCAGTACTATCGAATACAGCTCCGTTTGAACACTGAATTACAGATCTGTGTGACACTTTCTTGGAATTGTTTTGTGTTAATGTCGGCATTTTGAAATGAAAAGTGGGCAGATTGCTCACACTGTTGTCTCCTCTTGCAGATGCTAAAGCCTGTGTCAGGGAAGCTGCGGCCACAGTGGGAGATGGGTGTGAAGCAAGCCAGTGAAGCAGTGGGCATGACAGTGGAGGAACGCAAGGCCAAGTACACCTTCATCTATGTCAGGGACAGACCTCATCTTAATCCTCGAGTGGCAAAGGAGGTTGGCATTGCTGTGGAACCCTTGGAGGAGATGGATGAGTCATCCTACTCAAATGAAGAAACCACTCCAAATCTGAAATCGATGAAGGAGTCTGGCATTCCTAGCAAGAGGAGGAGAAGGACATCAAAACTGTCTGCTGCTGATGATATGCAAGAGAGCAGTCAGTTGGAGGATAAGAATACTACTCCTCAAAAGTCATCTGAACAGGCAGAATCCAAAAGAGGGATAGGCTCCCCTCTCAATAGAAAGAAAACTCCAGCGTCTACTCCACGAAGCAGAAAGGGCGATGCAGTATCTCAGTTTTTGGTCTTTTGTCAGAAGCACAGAGATGAGGTTAGTCTCTTTTAGCTGTTATTGTTGTTGATTGCCTCTTCTAATTTCTGTACTTGAAGAAACTTCTTTACTTTATTAAAGAAAACTTAGTTATTACTGCATAATCCATAATATTCTAGGTTTGACAAGGTATGCCTGTATCAAATCTTATTCTAGACAAAAATAGAGGAGGGAATGTAAGTGAGCAATGTAAGCAAGATGATGATGCTGCCTTTGTACTTCAGGCACAAGTTGTGTTAGTATCTTCCCACATAAACTAATAGTCCTTTGTATTAGCCATATTTTGTCTTTAATGTATGCATAATATAATAGATATGCATACGTATATGCTCAGGCAAATAGAACGAAGATTATGCTGTTTATGGCAATCTGCTTGTAGATAGCTTTAGCATTCTTTCTGAGGACATGGCTCAATTCCTTCTGGGTGTTCCGTTATCTTTGAACACCTCAAAACCTCCTTTCCTTACCTAGAACATTTTGCTGAGCTTCTGTGAAAGCTGCAGATACCTCTAACTGATCATCAGGGCAGAAGAACCTGTCTTCCCTTTGACTTGATTGGAATTTGACTGGCAAAGTGGGGGAATACCAATTTAGATATTTATGCTTTTTGCCTTTCATGTTGCTTTTAAAATAGCAAGTTTGTGCCATTGGTGGAAGGTGGAGATTGTACCCAGTCTGGTATTTGGAGTATCCCCCTCCATTAGGCTTATCTGGTTCAACTTGCATGGCTTTCACCAAGAGTTTGTTTTTTGGGTTGCAGATGTTCTCTTGCTTTAGAAAGAGTGATTATGTTGGCTAAAAAACAAACCTGGTTTTGAGCTGCTTGTATTGGTGGCATTGGAGAATTTAGTGTATGACTGTCTTAGTACTTGCATGTAGAAACTTAGAAAAAAGGAAAATTACAGACCCAGAAGAGGCTCTCTGTCCCCTGTCTTGGGAAGGGCTGGAAGTGAAAGGGATGACTGAAGACTTCTCTTTGGGGCCTCTGGTAATGTCAAGGTCTCTTAAAAGTAGAGCCATTTCTTCTGTGTCTTGCTTGGAGTCTGGCTCTGTGTGGTAGCAGGACTCATACATCGGTTTGATTTTATTATTATTTAGCTGCTGGAGAGTGTTTGTCGTGATTTAAGAGGCACACTTCCCACATCCCTGAGGGAGGTGCTGAAAGCTTGGAGTGCTTTTGTGGTTGTAGTGATGCATTAAGTATTTTGTGCTGTTTTCAAAGGAGTAAAGATGTAATTTGTACTATTGGCATTCTTATGTCCTTCCTCTGTGAAAAATATAAGCCTAGTAAGCATTGGAAGGGAGTGTCTTAATTGGAGGTAAAGGTGTGATTCGAGTGAGAGGCAGACAGCTACACTGTTTACATTAATTGATTTGGGCCTTGAGTTTGTTGTGAGGAAAATTAAGGAATAATTTCACTAATAGGGAGATTTTGGAGAAGACTACTAAGCATTTTCCTTGGAGGCTTTATTTGCAAGGGTCTCTTCGCCATTAAGAATTACGGGTGTCTTTTCCTTGTCATTTCACAATACTCCTAGTAAGCTGAAAGTTATTTTTATTCTTACTTTGTTGAGACTGGAGGTAATGTAATGTGTATCTCATTTATCTGAGTAAATCTAGTTATTTCTTGGAGAATTAAATATGACCTATACATTTGTGACAACAGTCAAAATGGATGCTAATTTCATTTCTTGAAGAAGTGGGATTTGTGGGAGGGGGTATCTTGTGGCTTTATGTTCCTCCCTTTCAGTGATATGAATCCAGTTATTGGATTTTAATCAAACTTTGAGTAGAGGCTACCAAAGGTAGTTGCACTGCTCAAGCCTTATGCAGATGGATTACGCCAGACAGAAGCAAGACAATTCTGCTAGGAGAAAAATTAAAGCATGTATTTCCATACTAGACATTGACTAATTCCAGTGGAAGGAAGGTGCTGCAACTATTTTAACACCTGGGAAAGCATCGGTCACACTTGCATCCTGTTTGATAACAGGAAATGAAGTTTTAAGACCCTAAATTCTAAGTTATTAGGTTTAATCATTTCACCTTATCAGAAAAGTTGTATTAATTGTGTTTCTGTTCTGTTGAGTGGTGTTACTCTTTGGACGATTGGCTTTCTTGACCTAGTTTTTATTTTGCTATGTGTTTTCACATATTTTTTTCACGATTTTCGTGAATCGGTTGCATCACTCAGATAGGATTTTGGAAAATGCTGGGTAATGAGGTGAGAAGGATTTCATTTCTGTAAAAGTGCATCGTTTTTTGACTTCTATGATTAATCAAATACAATTTTCCTTAAGTAGAAGTAGGGGTATGCTGAGGAGTTTGGGAGGATTTTTTCTTTATTTTTAATACTGGAAATTTTTTTTTGTGTTGAATAAACTTCTAGAAACTCTACTAAACTCCATGTTGATGGGTATTATGTGTCCTGCTTATAACATTAAAAAAGATGCACAGCTTGTGAGTTCCTGATGTTCATATGCATGATACAAAAATGATGAATCAATACAGGAAAATGTTGCATCAGATGCTAACTTGTGTAAGTTTCTCTGCTGAGATAGATGTACTGACTTCTGTGATTAATGAGTTTTCCTATGAACTGATGGATTTCTTTCTAGGCAAGTGTATATTCCAGTATTGCTTGCCTGTCAGTTGTGGATATATATTAAACTTCTTTGAGAAACAATACAGGTTTTTTTGAATGACCACGAGACAGGGTCTATATTTATTCCACTTACTCCACTTTTTGAATGTTAAAAGGCAAATAGATACTTCCAAAATTAGTCTTAATACTTCTATTCAAAAGTATTAAGAATAAGCTAGTGGATTTTTTTTTTAAGACACACAGAGAGAACTGGTTATTCAAAGCAAAGCTGGATACAGAAGGTTTTACTCTAGTGCTGTCTACAGCAGAAATATTAGATAACTTGTTTGTATCCCATTTTCCAAAGTGATGGAAGTATGTTCGCCATTCTTTCCAATGGTCACCTTTTTTTTAATTGAACCCTATTTCTGCATGTATAGGTGGTTGCTGAACATCCAGATGCTTCAAGTGAGGAGATTGAAGAACTGCTCGAATCGCAGTGGAACATGCTTAGTGAAAAACAGAAAGCTCGCTATAACACAAAGTTTGCCATAGTGACCTCCCCCAAATCTGAAGAAGACTCTGGTAAACGTAAAACTGTGCTAGTGTACTCTAACTAAATTTGATATACATAGTGGCGTTAAACTAAGCACATATTTGAGACCCTGTAGGGAAAACAGCTTTCACTGTTTTCCAGTTTTAATTCTTGGTGTTTGTGCCAATAGCAAAGGAATGCCAATGGTTACAATAAACGCAACCCATGAAGTCTACATTTCTTGCTCATTGTTCTGAAAAGTTGTTATATATGTAAACCTTCTGCTGTTTAGACATTGCTGATTTCTCATTCTTCTTCTGCCCATAAGCAGCTGCCATTGCATCCACTGCTTGTTACAAGTGGATGGTGGGAAAGGAAGATGAAGTGTTTGTGCTAGTAAAATTTGAGATGTTGTTTTTATAGAACAGTTAGAAATGGTTTAAAAAATTTAATCAATGCTACATCTTTTCTCTGTATATACCTAAAGTTTATTACTTCACATCATCATCAACTCAGGAAGAACTATTCCAAACTTTATTCTGAAACCTTCATCCATTTGGCATTTTGCTGTGCTACTCAAAGTTTTTAGGACTTTGTACAAGATTGCAAATAGTTTTTTTTTTCTCCTTTTATTTTTGTTGCTGTTTTCTGGTGTTTGTTTTTGATGAACAGTCTTGATTGTTTTCCAAAATATTGGAGGGGGTTTGGAGTCACTTACTTGAGAAGGGAGGAGGAAGATAGTTTGCCATTTGCATGAACTTTATCAAATTTAACTAGCTGTCGTTTTTCAAATTTAAATAGCTTTACAGCACTGTAAGAAGACTTACTATGGAAGTATTAGAAGCCAACAGGTGCTGCTTTGGGCAATGACAAGAATGAGAGGGAGTGTTTGAAAGTTTGTGAGACTTGGAAAAACTTGTATAAAAAATGGCAGTCAGTTTTGTTAACTATCTGTGTGTGTGTGAAATAACATCATTTTGTGGAAAATTGAGAAGTTTTTAACTTTAAATTTTAAGTGTTAAATATTTGGATATCAGTTTAAAAAAAAACTACATTCTGTATCTCTCAAGGTTCATCATTGAAGAATATTGGAGAGGCCAAACGTAAAGTGTTTCAAGACTCACCTAAAAGGAGATCAAGATCCAGAAGTAATTGAAATTTGTGTTGTGTGCAAATAGCTCATCATTATAAGTAGCTATTGAGTGTATTTTTTTATGTAATCGCCCACGTATCATAATCTCTTTATTTTATCTCAGATGTTGTCTTCCTTGACGTTAGAACTTTAATGGATCCCAAATTAAATATCTTAACACTGTAGTGCTGAATTTTGTTCACCTTCCTCAGTGTCATATTGCAAGAAATGTAATTGAAATTGTACCTGTACCAGGTGTTTCTAGTACATATATTGTGTACATTTATAGTTTGCTACAGATGAAAATATGTCAGTTCAGTTGTTCCCCATCTCAAATCCTCTTATCTTAAACTTGGAAGATTATTGTGAGATTTCTTTTGCTGGCTTTTTGTAAGTAGCAGGTTCTCCTGGAGCCATTTCAGTCTGCTTTGTGGATTCAGTCTGATCATAGAATATGTCCTAGATTGTTTAGATAAGTACATTAATTTGAGAATGATCCATATTTTCAAGTTGCTCTATTTTTAATATTTACAGATATTTGTTCCCAATGGAATAGAACGCTTGTAGCTGTAGGACTATTTTCAGTTAACATATTTGTGCCCCCGGAGCTCGCAATTTTCATACTAATAATACTCTGTGGCTTCATAAACTAGAGAGTACTGGAGAGTGTAATTATGTTGTCATTTCATCTTGATGAAACAGACCACTTCCCAAATCCTCATCTGTCTTTTTGACAGATCTGTCTTTACTGCAAACAGTAGTGGAACCTGTGGCAGGGGTATGTAGATTACTCACTGACCTTTTGTATTTAGCAGCTGCTTGAACTTTACAGTGAACAGTCATCTAAATACATGAATAACTTTGTGGTCTAAAATGGCCAACGTGGTTCTGTTCGTAGGATTCTGGTTCATAAAGGGAAGGGATCATACGGTCTCCTGTAAAATACAATCCCCTTGTTAGAGTCTGGAATTGTTATACTAGAAAGAGAATTAATCTGTACAGTTGGTGATATCTTGTCTTTTTTAGAGGCCCCTTAATAGATGTCACCCGTATCTTCATCTGTATTGTTTGGAGAACTTAAAAGTAGGCTTAAGGAGGAGACTTAGAAATTAATTTTAGTGATAAGATACTGTTACAAAGTGGCAGGAGAGTTAAAAGCTGTGTAGCTCAATCACATGCAGTCTGATGATATGAAATAAATGTTGGGCAGTAACATTCAGATCTTAAACTAGTGCTTGTATAGGTAGACTCATCTTGGTAAAATAACTTGAGTATGAAGCAGTTGATTTGGATGTGTTCTAGAGTTAGTCTTCAGCACCAGAAACCAGACTCTGAGCATTAAGAGGTCATCAAACTGTATTAATGTTTAACTATGTTTTAAAAATAATGGCTGAAAGAAAAGTACCTTAAATAACTAGATCAGTTCAAAATAATTTCAAAGTGGGTTTTAGATTATTTTTCATGTAAGTTTCCCCCATCCCCCATCCCAAGGTAATTTACATGGAAATAAAAGAAACCAAAAAAAGAGGACAAAGGAGCCTACAGAAGATTTTGAAGTTCAGGAAGCACCTAGGAAAAGACTCAGGATGGATAAACAGAATAATCGGAAGGTAATTATGTCGTTGGTTTGTTGGGGTTGATTTATAGCAGCACCAGTCACATTGCTGTAGTTAAGTTTGTCAGCATTTCCATTTTCAGGATTAAAAAAGGAATGTCCATATATCGTACCAAACTGTTGTCAATATTCAGAGATACATGTGAGTTTACCACTGTGGGATTTTTTCCTTTGGTTTTGAGGATAGAAGTATGACAAGTTGCACTTGCTGCTTAAACCGTTTCCCAAAGGAATGTGCAGAAGGAGTCATGACCTGTCTGTGTTATGCTTTGTAGTTCTTTTTCTTTCCTCCTGGTTTGGAGTTGGTTTTACCAGAATGTAAAAAAAAAATACCTTTAGTCAATAGTTACTTTAGACAAAAGTCAGAAGAGAGGAAAGCAAGTAAAGCAAAACAGGAAAACTACTTTTCATGAACTGGAAGGCTATGAGACATTTTAGAGTGGCATGCTGACCCATTTCTTGGGTTAGGAAACTGCAGTAAATTTCTGTTTATGCAGTGAAAGTATACTTACCACACAAATCACAGGCTCCTTTTCTGATTAGCTTGCTTGTGAGAATGAGAATTTTCCTTACATAGGTCACTATGTATGTGGGCACAGCACAAATCTTGTGGAGACTTAGGCACAGGTTTCGTCAGGCATGTAGAGCAGTGAATTTCATGGGTTTTACTTGTGTGGAAAGCATAGCTCACACGTGTGTGCAGATGTGTTGTTGCAGTGTCCTACTTTAGTGTGAGTACTATAGACCTAAACTCAGAACTTCAATGGTACAGCAATCAAATGAAACAACCTAATAGAAGGAAAGGTAGTAGATTTATTTTTTAAATAAGTTGTGGGGGTCATATTTGTAGGTATCAATTTGTTTGGTAGGCTGGTCATTTTGCTACTTCTGTTGATATTGTTGATATTAAGACAGCTTGTTGTCTTAGAGTTTAATATTAAAAAACAGAATTTCAGATAGGCTTAACAAGCTGATTAGCAAGGGAGAGAGCTACTTCCTGATGTTGTTACCCTTGCAGAAAGAAGGGCTGAAACTGGTTTTTGCATTTCTTGCCATAATGGTTTAGTCATTGCATATTCACCTGATTTTCTAGGATCAGTTTTTCTAACCTTTTTAAACTTGTCTAATTGATTTGAATACACTATAATACACTAGATCTATGAAATAATGAAGTTTACCTATTATAATTAATTTCTGCTATAAAGTCCTTGTTTTGACTGTTCTGGAGTTGCTTTCTTGTCCCACCAGCATTGGTACACTACAATTAGCCTACATTCTCAGGAGTAGGATGGAAGGTGGTTGCAGTGTAGTTCATGCATGGGAGGTTCTGGTATCTTTGGTGCTGTGACAGGTGGGAATATATCAGCAGGGAAATAAAGAACTAAATAAGGTGAATGATTCCCATAAGATAAACATAGCACTCATGGCACTGACTTAGTAATGTGTATTTAAAAAAGTGGTGTTCTCTCTCTGGCTAGTTTATCAGAACTGCTTACAAGGGGTCTGATGTGTGTAAATATTAGGTAGTTTGGAAACTCTCAATGCCTATAGCAGGGTTTGTGCTCTACAGAAAGGTCAGATACGGTTTGCAATTTGTTTTAGGAATTATCTCTTAGTCTTTTTCCTACCTTCACAAGCCCAAGGCACTTCCAGCTGTATGTGCTGCTGCTTAGTAGAACATTCAGTGAATGACAGTGGAAAACATCTATGTAATGATTCAAAAAAGCAAACACTAACCATACACCTTTCTGCTATTCCCAGCTTACTTGCAGGCTTTAGTTACAATCATTTTGGGTAGGAGGAGTTTTAATTTCTTACATTTTACTTCTTGCACAAGAGTTGTGGGTTATACTCTCCATTTGTCCTTAATTCTTATTTACAGAATCAGGATGTTTTCACATGAAGTAACCAAGTCATAAGTACCCATATGGAAGTTTTGAAAAAACTGATTTGTTCATGGTTGCTTTTATGATGTATATAAAATGCACATTAACAAAATGGGGTTCTGTAAAGTGTGCTTTAAATTTAAGCATTAACTATACTGTACATTTTCACGGAGTCATAGAATCCTTAGGATTGGAAGGGCTCTCTGGAAATCACCCGGTCCAACCCCCCTGCCAAGACAGGGTCATCTAGAGCAGGTTACACAGGAATGTGTCCAGGTGGGTTTGGAATGTCTCCAGAGAGGGAGACTCCATGGCCTCTGTGGGCAGCTGTTCCAATGCTCTGCCACCTCAAAGTAAAGAAGTCTTCCTCATGTTGAGGTGGAACTTCATGTGTTTTAGTTCATGGCCCTTACTCCTTGTCTTGTCACTGGGCACCACAGAAAAGAGTCTGGCACCATCCTCCTGACACCCTCTTTTCTTTCATTTTTACACGGAAGTGTAACAGTAATCTTAGAAAACCAATACTGGGAGCCTCTGGTAGCATTGGTGGTAGGGCAGCTTAGTCTGCCTCGAGCTCAGTAAAAGCACAGCGTGCCACATCTGTGGTACAGTAGCCATTCATGTTTATTTTTACAAAGGAAATAAGTTCTCTGGCCTTTGAGGTGTTCGCCTGCACATCTTTCTGTGGTAAAACTGATCGTCAGATGAAGACTGTGAAAAAGCATGTAAAGCATTGGAAATGTGTGTAAAGCCTTTTGTTCAATAGAGTTGTGCTTGCTGATCAGGTGAGCCTGTGTCAGGGTTAAGCATTCCAGGCTACAGTTTTAGTAACTTGAATGAATTTGTAACATAAGAAATGGGGAAAAAATAGTGGCGTGTGTAAGGAACAATGTCTTAATTTTGACAAAGATTTGACAAAAACTTCCCCAGTTTTTGGCCTAAACTTTTAATCATTAATTCTCATTCTGGAGCAAATTTAGGTGCTCTTTATTCTCCCTTGAAAATAGTGGTTTTATTTTGGAAATGCTGAAACAATCTTAACCATAGTAATTTTAAAAATGGCACTGCTATAAGTTGTGGAGTTGAAAGCAAGCCTCTCTGAGACTTAGAGTTCTGCACAGGGTTTACTCTCAAATTTATGTACTAATTCTGCAGTTTACTTTTAATAATTAAAGGTTTTAATTTGACCAGTTTGTACGAAGAGTAGTAAGGATAATTTACAAGTTTTGTGTTCATTTAGCACTCCCCTTTTGATATGCTGAATTTGGGATGGATAAGTGGGATGCTGAAATACTGTGTTCTTTAATATTTCTCATTTGTTTATGGGTTTGTACCCTGTGCTGTAAATGAGTTTTAAAATTCACTTAAGTGGGGCTAGTTTAACTACAGTACCATTCAGATATTTGTAAAGACACTTTATTTTTAATAACATACATCCAGAACTAATTGCCAGTTGTATCCAACCACTCATAAATTAGGAGTTTTTTTATTTTTTCATATTTTTTTTTGTGACAGAGGGAGACAAGCAATGACAAAACAGCAAAAACAAACTCTTCTAAGGTCACAGAAACCTCCTCTTCACAAAAGAACCAGTCAGGTAATGTGGTCAGAATAAGTTTTAATGTAACTTTTTCAATTAAATCATTTTAAAATGCCCAGGTTGTCTGAGGCAGCCGGCTAAATTCTGCTGACTCAAGGAGTAGTTGCAGGCACTGTGCCACAGCTGGGGGGGAGCCCTGTTCCTTCACTGCCCTTCTGCAGCTCGATCCTGTACTGAATTTGTGTGTTGCTCATTGAGAGCAGCAGTTCACAAGTTCACCGTGTGATGGCACCAGATTAAAGCTGGTGCCCCGAGATCTTGGCGAGCAGGGAACAAACCCTGTTGCTCCCATTTGCCTGGTGCACTGGCCCACTAAAACAAGTGCAGTGACCATCAGTGTCATCAGGTACTCTGGGGTTTTAGTCCTTCTAAATGATGCTTGATGGCAGGCAGTGTGGAGCATGAGAGGGAAGTTTATAGAACCTTGGATCAAAATGCCAAAGTCAGACTTGTTAATGATGCTCAAGGTAACTTCTGTCCGAGCATGTCTCTTTAGGTGTTACAATGATATGCCAAAGACCAGCGAGCTTCAGCAGGTTCTGCACGGTGTAGAAGTGATGTGCCATAGCTAATGTGTGGTACTTGGCTCCTGTGTATAAATTTTCTCTTAACTAAGTGTTAGTGGTACTCAGATTGTGACGAGATCACATAGGCCTTCTGATATAACTGCTACCTCTGCTTTAAAGGAGTCTTAAGTCACAAGGTATTTTGATTTTAATAGAAATGAGATGATAAAAAAATTGGGAAAACATATCTTAGCATGTATTTGAAGTATGGAAACCTCTTTTTTTTTTAAGATCAAGCCAAAACACATGGTTTCAGAAACTTCATGTTCACTCAGTCCTTCCTATGTAGGTGCCCAGAAGACCTACCTAAATAATTCCTTCCTGTATCTGAAGGAATGTTTTAAATGGCTTCAGGGAGATAACATTTTAAAGTTCCAAACTTCACTTTGTAAACCAAAATTATTTTACAGCAACGAAAAATCTGTCTGATGCATGTAAACCTCTGAAGAAGCGAAATCGGGCTTCAGCAGCAGAATCTTCAACTCTTGCTTTTAGCAAGAGTTCATCTCCTTCAGCTTCCTTAACTGAGAATGAGGTAAAAAAAAAGTGGTGTTTGCACACAGCCATTTAATGACAGAAATTATCAGGTGTGAATCTTGTTTTAAAAAAAAGCAAAAATCAAAGGCGAATTCTCTAACGTTGGTGCTCTAAACAAGTTACAGTTTTGGCCTCTGTGAAACCTGTTAACGTGTGCATTGCAAATTCATTTATTGTAACACGAACGTCTGATTTGGGGACGTCGAGATATTATTGTGGTTTTTAATGTATTTACCAACAACGTTTTAGAATTGTAACCTTCTATTAGAGGCAAAGTAAAATGCCAGTGTGTTCTGTATTTTCTTCTACAGACTTTTATGTAAGTGTACTACATTAGTTACATTATGTAACTCAATATTGTCATGTTGCCATAGCTTTTATATCGAAGCAAATTTCCTAATCCTCTGTTTGATCTAGAACTGGACAGTCTTCTGAGCAGAGCCCCTTTTAACTCAAATTAGTTTTCAGGCTGTTTTAGTGCTATTTCTCTGTGATGCAAATAGCTCCATCCCCAGTAGAGTTAAACAGGCAGTGAAGGATGTATCTTTTTGATACTTGGTAGTCATATTCTTAGCTCTGCGTATTTGGAACTGTAATTCTTCTCAGTTGACATACAATAAATGAAATGTATGTACCAGAAGTGTATCCATACAATCCATTAAACCGTTCCCCAAATCATCTACACTGTTAAAACCAATCAGCCAAAGAGTGGCAGCATGAGGGTGAAGTATGCATGCTGTTTGCAGGTGGGTTTGGATCTGTAGTTGATAGGATTTAGTAAAATATCCATAGACAAACAGCTTCACCCAGTTTGTGTTACAAAAGCTGTAGAGAAAATACTTGCCTGCTAACAAGGGAGTAGGGCTTCCAGCTCTCCTAGAGACTCTCATCTCCCCTAACAAATGCATGAGGTGCTGTAATGAATGCAGTTAAAATACCTAGGCAATGTTCAGTAAACAATTTACCTTTGGGTTTGGGAAAAAAAGATTGCATGTTAATGGCCGTATATCTTAACTATAACTGGAAAAACATTTTAACTAAAAAAACCCAATAAATACTCCCTCCTGTACCCCAATAAAACAGCAAAGGAAGTTCCACAGGAAATATACTCCATAGCAGCAGCCAAGTAAAGTAGTACCTACTTTGTTCTCTCCATTGAGAGGCTCCCATCTTTTGGCTTACCAGCTTCTTCTGGATTTGCTTTACTGATGGGACTTGCAGC
Organism: Oreocharis arfaki; assembly: GCA_013398015.1. NCBI lineage: Eukaryota > Metazoa > Chordata > Aves > Passeriformes > Paramythiidae > Oreocharis > Oreocharis arfaki. The sequence continues at coordinate 3,752,276 of VZRR01003976.1, read as the reverse complement.
CAAGTAGCTGCTTCTATTTGGGACCATCTATTCAGCCAGACTAGTTTAAGGAAAAAAACATCTTTTTTGGCTCAAAATATGCATCTCTAAATATTGTGCACTCAGGAGAAAGATTCTTCTCTTTCTAAAGATTGTGGTTATAAAACAAATTATCCAGAAGTCTTTCTTAACAAAAGGCTCATTTTTGTAGGATTTTGTGTTGTGACATAATGGTTCACATGTGAGAAAGGATATGGTTATATCTTACATATGGCTGAGATGGAAATTCTAAAATTTAGCACTAATTTACTCAGCTATTGCTAAACAGTAAAAGATGTGAGAAAAGTTAACATCATACATGCTCACAGAACATGGATACACAAACTAGAAAGTGAATTAATTGTTTTCGAAGGGTTAAGATATCAAAAAGAAGTCTTGAACAGCATAACAGAAAACACACCTTGTTAAATAACAGATTTTGGGGGACTGAATGCAGGGGCAGTAGATTAGTGGACTCAAATAAGTCCTTAGGTTGGTTAAAGCTACACTGACCTGAACTTGGACCAACTAAGGATTGGGCCCAGTTTGTTTCCTGTATTAGGTATATTTTGCCTTTAAATAAAACAAAAATGTCAGGCATGTGTTTTTGAAATTAATATTGACCTGCTCTCCAAAACAAGGAAAGACAGAAATTCTGGATTGCGTGAGTGGCTCTAAAAACTTTTTCCCCTTTTGTATTTTTATTTAGCACTTGTCTAAATGGCTAAATATGTGTGTGTCCTGAGAGCATTCATCTGGAGAGAAACTTTCCCAGTATTAAGGGAAAGGGTTTAAAAAATAAACACAGTCAGGTAATGATGAAACCCTTGCACAGCTAATTGAATAGGATGTAATTCTTCTCAACATTAAATAGATTTAATGATTAACTTTCACATTTCTGTGTTCACTATAATACTTCTAAGTGTTGGTTTAGGTGCTCTCATATAGGAAAAATTCTCTGTATTCTACAAGCACATACATCTCCACAAGGTGTATATATGAGGATTCTGGTCTCTTTTTTTCCCCTCTCCTTTCTTTTTCTCCCTTCCTCTTTGTGGACAGCTTGTTCCAGAATGGAACCTGGATGTGACTGTTATTTGTCAAGAACTGTTGTTAGCTGCACACCCCTTAAATGTTTGTCCTTTATAACCAGGTTCTAGGAAAGGTGTGCTCAGTTCTTTCATGTTTGAAAGATGCATCTTATTTGACATTTTAAAAAATATTTTGAATGCTTTTTGTTGATATTGGGGGATATTTTTTTAATGAGGTTTATTTGAAATACTATAAAATCAGGCAAGGCTAAATTTTCAGTTGATAAATTACTTCGGGAGAGAGATAGGAGTGGGGATGTGGACTTGTACAAACAGATTTATAGACGTGACATATTAGAGATTAAAGGTTCACTCCCTTCAAAAAATTGGGCTTTGAATTTGTTTTAAGATGGGTGGACAGAAGCAGTAAAGTGTTTATACAGGAATAAATGAATTTCATACCTGCATTTAATTTTGAAACAAAGTAATTTTACTTCTAGGCACTTGACACAAGTAGTAATTTCTTCCAGTACTTATGTGAAACACGATTTTGTTAAAATATGATTCTTAATGAGCAACTGGTAGGGCCAGATGTGAAAAAGATACTCAACACTTTGGAGTCTGCAGAAGCTCGGACTAGTTTTTTACTGGCTATGTAAAACTTGGTGTAAGCATCCAAAAGCACATATTTGTGAGAAGAGATACAGGTGGTGTACTTCAATTTCTTTTTTTACCTTGGCCCTCCACCCCCCAGTAATGTAGTAGGTGCCAGTAAGAGTGTAATCAGTATTTTTTTAATAAATAAAAAAGACTTTACATTACCATTACTGCTGGATTATTGGCACACTTGGTGTGTTTGCATGAAACATATCTGCTTTAGCTTTCCAGTCAATTTTTGTGATTATGTCTGGCTTCATTAAACTGGATGAATTTGTTGGCAGCAGATAAGTGTCAAAGTATTGTGCAGACCTTAGGTAGTATATACAAACTTTGTCAAAGAAACTGTAATCTTTTCTTAAGAGAGGACAAAATAAAGCACATGTAATACTCTCTAAGTCAGCCAGCCTGTCGTTCATCACACCCTCGAGTCTGAGCTGACCAGCAGATGGCAGCTTAAAGAAGCCTGGGAAAGGTTTGAAGAAGTGCTTTTATTTTAATTTCATCACATCTTCCCAAGAGGAATTCTTTCTTCCTTCTATAACACCCAGTGTCAAAACAAGCTCAGTTCCTGGTTATAGCTACAAATTCTTATGTTTCCAAGGCCTAACAATGCAAATTATAAAATGCAAGCCTTAATGCTCTTTTTCTGCATATTAAACAGTATTTTTTTCCCATTACTGATTTGAGACAGATTTCATTTATCTGCATTTTTAATGGGTATTAGCATGTATACACAAAGGAGAAAACACATACAACTCTTAAAAGGTAAGATGTTTGATTGAGAAGGCAGCCGTGAGACATGCACAGCTTGCAACTCAAAAAGTACATCAGCTCCATTTATCAGCCCTGGAGTCTAGTTGTCCTAGAGTATACAACTGAAAATTCTTACTGAAGGTAAAAATAACTGGTTTTTTGATCCTAAGAACGGGAAGGAAGAAGGGAATTCATGTTATTTTAAACAAACTACTGACCTAAAGACAAAACAGTTGCAGTGAACCTTGCGGGTTGTTAAACAAGATCATTGTGCTTCTAGCATTTCGTTGAAGCTTCCTTCAAATATAATTTTCTCTTCTAAACATTGCATAAGGATAAGTTAGTATATAGCATCACCTTACATCCTGTGACTTAGCAGACAGTGGTTTCCTGTGTTTGTTTCTGTATGCTTATGGATTATTTTTTTCCCATTTGAAAGCACCAGTAAGCAGTCAGGGGTACGTTTTTGTGGAACACTGCAACTAGTTGGACTTGTTGCTTGCTAAACCTCTGCTAAAGCCTCTAACATTTTCCATGACCTGCATCATCCACCAGACCATGCAGTTTTGTTACAATGGTTTTATTTTCACATGGAAAAAAGTTCTAAGCTTCACTTTTGTTCTTTGATGGCACATTCTGTGTAGAAAAGTAGGTTTCTTATGTAATTTTTCTCCTCTTGTGTGTTACTTAGGCTTCAGAGTGCAGAGAATCTGTTAACTGAATGTTTACATGATGCAGATTTTTATTCCACATCCCCTACCAAAGTATCATGAGTATCTGTAGGCAATTTTATACTGTTTTAAAATGTTCTCATAGTTTTAATTAACTTTCCAGGCAAATTCAGAAATGCATAATATCCTTATCTGAAACGTCTAACTCCTGCTAATAATAAAAATGAAACTTGTCCCAGGCTGTCTTTTTTTTTTGCTATTATAGTACTGTGTACACTTGTGGCACCGCATACTTAAAGGATTTATCTAGTCTAGCAGTATGGGCCAAAATATCACTCTTCATTCAGTTCAGGAATTCTTATATGAAATAAAGGAAATGTTAACTGTAACTCAATTGGCTCTGTCAGTTTTTCTGTCTCTGTGTGGGTGCACGATAGATTGTCTTCTGAATACAGCCTGACCTGTTTGTATGTTGCTTATTGCCTTACTCTTACATAAGTTGTTCTGAGAGTAAAAAAACCCCAATGCTTTAGCTGCTAAGATTTTGTTAGTAAGAAAAAAGTATGCAGTTGGGTTTTATCTGTTAGAAAGGCTAAAGAGTTTATTTATCAGAACATGCATACTCCAAGCTTTCTAGAGAGAGCTCTTGCCCAGCCCAGCCCACTTCCTCCTGGGTGACTGTGGTATAGAAATCACTGACTCTGAAGTCTTGACAGGAAGTCTGAGATTGTGGCACTGTCCTGAGTGTTAAGGAAAGTGAAACTTAGTAGGCAACAGCATTCAGAACTCATGAAGATGTGCCTCTTAAATTGCCTGTAAAAAGATGCCATCTGTCTTTTTTATATGATATGTTCATATCATATGATCATAGTATATATCATGGGGGGTGACCTGAGAGAGGATGCTGTTTAAGACATCTCTGTGAAAGGGGCAGGTCACTTCTTGTGAGCCCTTTCTTTTATGGATCCTGCTGCTCCTGCAGTGGAGGAGACTTGCCTGCCAAACAAGCAGGAGAGAATAATTTCCTGCCATGCTTTATTTTCCTTTTATATACCCCTAGCTTAAAGATAAGTGTACACAGTGGGTTGTGTTTCCTTTTGATGTCCTGCAGCCTGCATTATAAAGCAGGTGATGCTCAAGTAAACCAAGGGGAAGTGGGAGGGGTTGCCTTCTTTGGCTCTCAAAAAATTTGCCCTTTAGTTGTTTTTGTTACTGCTTAAACAGAACGTGACAGAAGAACATCATTGTCTTGAATGACTAAGACCAAAGCTTGTATTCTTAAGGCTTAAGAAGGCTGTTACACAAGCATATATGAGTAATACAAGAAGTGCTTTTGTTCGACTGAATGAATTGATAAAAAGTGAGTTTTCTGAAGAAGAAATTTTTTGAACAAAAATTGCGCTCTGGTAGCTGTAAAAGTCTAAAGAGGTGTGTGGCTGGTGGAGTAGCAACTGTTGGAGCCTGTTCCAGTGTGGGCACCATAGATGCTCAAAGGTTAGCAACTTTTTCAGTCTAAATTTCCAAATTTGTTTTGAGCCTTCAAACATGGCAGGAAAACCTTGTCTGAATTGGATCTAGAGAGGGGAAGTCCCAGGGAAGCTGATGAGCACAGAAGTGTCGATGTTGTTCAGTCTGCAATTGCCAACACACAGTGAATATTATTTGGGACTTGCTTCTGCTCCATGAGACGGAAGGTTTTGCCTTAACAAATACTGATGCTCTGGTCCTTTAGGACAGCCTTTAGCCAGGAGGGACTTACAGGGAGGAAGAAAAGATGCACCATGACCCCCCTCCCCACCTCCCAGGATAACACTGAGCCAGCAAGGATGCTTTCTTAGATCAGCTGTTAAAAATGAAGACTTAATCATAAATCTAAAGCAAAAGGCACATTTAATAGCCAGGTCACCAGCTGATCAAGCAGAACAGTTGCATATTTTTTTGTTCTTACTCTGGTAATTTCTTGAATTCCCAGGCCCCGGATGGGATGAGTACAGACACTTTATTTTCAGATCTAGAATTTCTGGACTTTTTTTCCTTGAAATTACAGAGCAGTGATTTTGCTGGCTCTGGTAGTTACTCTGATTTTGGAGCTGTCTGAAAGAAGGAGACAATTTTAAGTGGAAAAAAAAATATTTTTTCTTCAGGTAGGTGGAACAAATGTCCACATCAGTATTTGACTTCATCTGCTTCTTTGAACCACAGCATGATTTGAATTTTTAAATTCCAGTCTATCCTTTCACAGATTCTTAGCTTATATCATGTATCAGTATGATTGGATGCCAACTGAGAACATGTCACTACTTTTTTTTTTTTCTTTAAATAAGTGACGTTTCAGCCACCCAGATGTGGAAGTAGCGATACCATTTGCGAAGTTCACCCACGTGGTTCTAGAAATATGCAAGCTGAGTGTACATACCAGCTCACATTTAACTCTTTTTTGTAAAAAGCCAGAGGGAATGAAGAATTGCCTCGCGTTTCTGCTGAGGTGTGTTGGCTGAGACTGGAATCAGGTACCTGGTTGTAAAAAATGCTTTAAAAAATCGCAGTAGACTTGGATGCAGGGTTTAGATGTACTGTGAGAAATGTTTCCTTATGTTAGTGCTTATCCTTCCACCCTTGAACGCTTTAATTGGTGGTGCAATGAGCTGTGCAGTTAACTCGGACTCAGTGTTGCAGCTGCAGGATTCGTGTTGCAGCTGCAGGAAGTCTTGCAGGAGGAAAAATATTGAGAATTGATTTTGTACACAAAATCTGTGTACAGAATCTTCTGTCAAACTGACTTCCTGCCCCCCCCAATCATTTTGGAGTGCTTCAGACAAAAGACAAAATTAAAAATATAAACATATAAACTCAGAAAATGCTCATAGCTGACTCAGTTTAATTCCTTTCAATCCTCTAGTGTGTTTTCTTATTGTAACTATTGTATAGAGTTGCACACATTTCCTCCTCTAAGCCTGCTCAGCAAGCTCTGTGAAAACCAAACACTTATTTACTGAATATAATCATGCCAAGGAAACTCCATTATTCCACCGACAGTCCTTGCATCCATATGCACATGTAGGTGTCTTTTGCACATAACAGGTAAAAGTAGTCCAGGAAGCAGGAAAAAAAACCAAATCTTGTCCTTATATTTAGCAATTAAACAATTACCCAGTGTTCAGCAGCGCTTGCTGATGTAATCTGGCTTTATACATCAAATATTGCAGTATGCAAGGCATGTTCATTCAGTTAAGAATTAATGCTGAAGATGGCTTTTACAAGCATTGTTATATAGTCTTTCTGAAAATAGGTTGATGTTTGTCTGAAAGAATCCCTTAAGCACTTCTTTTGGTTATTGTGAACAGGGAATCTTAGCATATAGTTCAAAAGAAAATTAAAAATACTTTGGGGGATTTGAAGTCTTGATATGGTGATCCCTGTACCCTGTTGTGAGCCTGAGTAACTGTTCCAAAAATACAGTAGTGGTATAAAATGTATGCTCAAAATATCTTGACATGAGTAAACCCAGTTCTTTAATGACCCATTGCTACAATTTCTGTCTTTTCAAGGGTAAAAATACAATACTAAACACTAAGAATTCACAGAGATGCCAAAATTTTGTCCCAGTTTGACTCAGTAGTGAAGTATTTTTTCAATAATAAAGCTATGGGGAACTTGGAAAATGCAGTAATGTGTCCCTACATGTTCCCTTTTGAGCCTTACATGTGTAAGTAGTGAATAATGACTGAGACACGTGGGAAAGGAAGGATTTCCTTGGAAGCCTGATGGGAAATTGGTCACTTCTGTGGGTGGTGATGGTATATGGAACCTCACTAATCCGTGAAGTAAGTTCTGGCCTGCCCCACATGAAGAACATTAATTGTTTTTTAGGCTGTTTTCCTCCCTTTTTCTCACTTGTGTATGCAGGTGCACAGTTTCCAGTAGAAAGAGCTGCATTTGATTTCTGATATACCACCCTTGCTCAGTGTTCAGGCAGTGAAGTGTGAAAGCCTCTACAGGCAAGTCCTCACAAAATAATGCTGACATTCAGTGATTGAAGGAAGTGGGAAGGAAAGCCTGGCTGATGTTCTGTATGGGAAGGCTGATGGTGCTTGCAGTGATCCTCAGGTCAGCAGGGGAAGGGTGTCTTCCACGTCACAGCAGCAGTAATTGCTAACGAGAAGTGGAGATGATGCTAGAGTTCAGGTACAATTTCAGTGCAGAAGCTTGGCACTTGCTAAAAATCTGAAGTGAACAGTCTTGGCTTTTTTTAAGCTAAATTTACACTCTTTAAAACAGTTCTTTGCCTTTATGAGAAATAAGAAATAACTCCAAATGTAAAGCAGAATAAAATAGGTACAAATTGCCAATTAATACGTTTTGCCACTAATCTAAATGTTGATTACTTTGAACCTTGGCCTGAATATCAAAAGAGTTAATTATATACAGTTTCCTTTGCTAGGAGGATTATATTACAGAAATAAGGACAAGACAAGCTCTGGCACGATTGCAGGGGAAAGATTTATATTTGTAACTTAACAAGCAAAGTAACAAGGCCCCCAAAACGTGTCCACATTTGTACTGAAGGCTGTGATTTGGGCTCTGGTATGTAACCTGTTAGACCTTCCACTGTGGGAAGTTGTGTTAACCACCCACAGAAGTGTTATGTCTCATTGCAGAGGTGTCAGTGTCATGTCAGCATGAACTGATTTATAGCGATCTTCTTCTAAATCATCTTTATGTAGTGACTGTTTCAATCTACACATATTTTAATTGCAAAATTCAGTGTCCCTCAGATGGATTGGAACCTGGTAGTGCTGCTACACCTTGCTTGGGGTACCAATACAGTTTTCCCAGCCACCTCATGCTGTACCTCTCTTAGGTTCTAAGTCCTCTCTGGGAAGCACTGGATGAAGGGTTGTCTCAGCCTCTTCTCCGCAGGCCTCAAGGAACAGATACTCTTTTAAATCCCTGATATTTCCATTGGCTATTCTGGGATAACTTCAGGAGCTGAGTTGTTGAATTCCAGCTCTCTTCATAGAGGGAGCTTTCCCCAAAGATGTCTGGTAGAGACTCTTTCACCTTCTGCAAGATGCAGATAAGGGTCAAATTAAATCATCCAAAAGAAATTCTTTCCTTTCTTACAACAGGGAATCTGCTACCCTTCCCCTTTGTTAGGGCCCTGAGCTATGAAATCTGGGATGGGAGTGAAGTGTGTGTGAGCAGTGCATGGATTATGGCTATTGGAGATGATGGTTAAACCTTTGGTCATGGTGGCAGGGATGAAGAGGTGCATCCTGCAGCCTGCACCAGGCCACAGGAGTGTATCGCTGAGCTGCTTGTGAATGTAGTGACTCTTAGGAGCTGAGAGAGCCATGAGCAGGTATCCAGTCTTGTCTATGTGATACAAAACTGGTGGTTAATAGTGCTTTTGATATGTAAAAATAAGTATTTTTGTATTTTGATGTGTGAGGCTCCTGACAGCTGTAAAGGAGAGATTTTGAAAGACACTCTCAGCCTGGTAGCCATTCAGTTGATGAACTAAAGGTATTTTGTTCATGTTCTGTGTATTGGTATTTGTGCTTGAAACTTGGCATCAATCTATAGGTGGGTGTAAATTGCCAAGTTTTATTTTTAATGGGCTGATAGAATTTGGCTTTTGTGGTTGCATTTGTGATCTCATGTTTGATTCTTGCCAGCACGGCTCCTTTTTTTGGCTCAGTAACCATTTAATTTAAATACAGGGCTGTTGCATTAATTCTGAGGCGGTAAAATCTCCGTTCTGCAGGAAAATTGATGTCAGCATGAGGTTCACAAATGGCTGGGATTTTGTCACCCATATCTAGGGGGATTCTGAAAATGCCTTCTGCCAATAGGATTTGCTTTCAATATATAGAAGGCTGCATCCTTTGTTTGAATGGAGTGTATAAACCAAGAAAAATCTTGGAAAACATTGCTTTGACTCATTCTTTTGACTGAGTGTATTTATCACTAGGTATGTTCTGTTTCTCTGCTCTGTCTTCAAAAGCAGTGAGCTGGGGGAAGAGGAGCACCTTCCTTTTACCCCAGCAAGGCTCTGTGGCTTTTGCTGCTGGGACCACTGTGTTAACTTGAGGGGTGCTGCACAAATGGGTTTTCTCAGGGATTAGGTGTTTTGTGGTGTGGGGAAAAGGTGGGAAACCTGGTGTCAGGTTACAGCAAGACTGCTTGTTTTGCATTGCTTCGTTCTGTTGTGTTTTTAAGTAGAAAAGAAATAACAGATCTGAGACCTTCCAGCTTATTTTTCCTTTTTTCTTTTCTAACCATGACTAATTCTGGCTAGTTCAAACAAGAACATAATGAGGTACTAAAAATGTTAGAGCAGTGCGCTGCTTACACTAATTAATGTTTCTGTGGGAATAGTTTAAACAGAATTGAGCATGTGTCTAAGTTTACTTAAACCATCAGGGAAACTGGTTTTGTGTTTTTGCCGTGCTCCCACGCTGCCTTCCTTTATCTGCCCCTTCCCAGCAAGAACTGGCTGCTCCTGGCCTTGCACTTGGCTTGCATTTGCAGTTTACTATTTCACAGCTCCTTCCAGGGGACAGAGATTTCCTGGTGCCTGAACAAAGCAATGATTTTGCAGTTTCTTTTAACCACTGATGAAATGGCCGGGCAGAATCTCCAAATCACTCCAGCTGTAGAAATATTCATAGGTGGAGGTATGAATCGCTTTGATAGTATTTATTTGCACCGAGGAAATGAATTTATACCCTTGCAAGTAATGTGGGGGAAAAAACCCACCAACCAACCAACAACTGTCAGTCTGATCCAATTTATAAAATATTTTTAGATGTGATTAAGGAAAGCAGATGTTAAATGGAGGAATGCAAGTTAAGTGGCAGCAGCAGTGAGAATTAATCACTCAAAACAAGTGTTTCTAAAGGGATTTTATAAAGACTAAGTCTAGGCCTGGTTTGGTCTTACATTTTTCTTTCTGATTGCAAAATAAATCACCTCTAATAAATTTGCACATTGCATGGATAGGTTGATAGCATGTAGCTGAGCCATTTTTAGAAAAAGGTGGTTTACTGTAGATAAATATGAGATTCTGTATCTGAAAACAAAGTAAATTCTTCATCTAAAGTGGTGTGTCTGTATCCTGACAAATGGCTATTGGCAAAATGATCTCTTAAATAGCACAGCAATTTAGAGTGGGTTTCAGTGCTGTATTGAAGAGACTTGGGGAGATTCTTGCACAGCAGAACAGAAGTGGGAGAAGAGTAGCATCATGTTGGCTTGCTTTGGATACGGTACTTACAAGGCTTGTAATGGGTTATTGCCTCCAGTTCTCATGCTTGATTTTTCAACAGCCTTTTTAAAGCACAGAAGAGATATAGAGAAACCCCACTAAAATGCTCTAGATGCTGGAAGAAGTCCCCTAGGGAGAAAATTAGAGGGCGGAACAAAAAGAATTGAAACTGGCTTAATTGCAGCATGCTTCCACAGGAGGAAAATATCTGCTTCCAAGGGACTTCTAATATAGCTGAAATGCCTGGAGAAAGCATCATCAACTGTGAGTTGCAGTTAGACAACCCAAAAGGGACAGGAGGCAGTACTTCTGATGGTATGTGTGAATAACCATTAGAATGAGCTCGAAGAGAAGTGACGGCTTCCTTTTGCAATTCCAAATTGTGGTGCTCTCCTGGAGGCTGTACTTAGTGAGGCACAACTCACTGAGTACCATCTGGGGGCAACAGCATGAAATTCTGCATCTTCTGGTGTAATGTGAGATGAGACAAATTACTTGGTTGTCCATTACCTCCTTAAATTCTATTGAACTGAAAACCACCGTGTATTTTCTTTTAAGTGTGTTACTAAGGATGGGTTTTTTTAAAGTAAATTAAGATTATTTTTAAACCACAGCATATTTATTACATCTAGGTCTGTTATATAAGATTTATCCATAACAGGGTTATCTTCTGTAGTATTTTGAGTTTATTGTTAACTGTAATGTTCCTTAAACATGTTGAGAGCTGCTCGTTCTTTTCTTCCTCTCTTCTATTTGCTGTTCAGACTTTGTTGGAGAATATTTGGGTCAGAGACTTTTATATGCAGCTTGGAGTTTACCACGTTTCTTTTTAAAAATTGACTGTTGCTCTCTCATAAACCACATGCTCAAACTTTAATCAAGGGATTTGCAGATACCCCTGTGTTATGACTAGGCACTTCTTGCTAACTGTATTACAGAACTGAGTAAAAATAAAATGCCATGTTACAAAGTTTTGGTGTTCTGTTTTGGCTGCTACTGAGTTGCTGGTGAGGGGGATTGTTGTACAGACCTTTTTATGAGTCTTCCACAAATGCATATTCTGGTTTTAATCAAGGTGGTTTTTTTGAAGGTGGGGGAAACAAAACCAGAAGAGCCTGCCTAAATCTGCTAGTCTGAATTGCAGTGTGTTTGCTTCCATCAGTTATTGCTCTGTGCAAAACTGACCATCTGTGGCTGCTTTCTCTAACACCTATGTTTAATCTTCAGATCTCTGATGGCCAAGGAGATGAGCGCTCAGAGTCCCCCTATGAAAGTGCTGATGAGACTCAGACTGAAGTGTCTATATCATCCAAAAAATCTGAGCGAGGAGCAGGAACGAAAAAAGAATATGTGTGTCAGGTGAGAGACGTTAGCTGGGCTGTGTTTGCCGAGCTTTCCTAGAAAAGGTCTTTTTAAATATGAAAATGACAATATTAGGCCAGAAACAGGTTTATCATGTGTGTCTGAGATGTCTGTTAGTGATGAGGTTGCCATGGCAGTAAATGGAATTCTTAATACCTAATTATTATTCTTCTTGACCTCCAGTAAGTGACTTAGCCTTTCTGCTTGAGTTTCCAGGTCTGTAACATAAGCATAATTTGTACCTCAGAAGAAGCACATGAGTGTTGCCAGGTGACTGGTTAGATGATGCAGAAGAGCTGCTGGTTTCTCTGTTAGCTCAGAGGAGGAAGCCCAGCCCAGTGGGGTTTGTGCTCTGCATGCAGCAGAGGTGGCAGCGCTGCTCTGCCGTGGTGTGCGGGCGGGAGGTGACTGAAAGCAAAAGCCTTTCTCAAACTGTTCTAAGAAGGGCTCTTAGGCTATGAAATGATAACACAATCCAAGTGGACAGATCAAATTTGTTTCCATGAGACTGGGCAAGCAGTTACATTTCCATTTTTTGTGCATAGTGAGGATGAGGTTGTATTTATCTATAAATGTTGGGTAATCCTTAAATTCTGCCAGCACTGTTGTTCGGTCCATCTTTAGTTATGCATGTGTCACTGCTAACCACTCGGACATAGAAGTATCCTTGTGCCAACTGAACTGATTTCCTTTTGCTAAGGAAAAGGAAAGGAAGGATGCTTTTTAACCCTACTCAGATGCATCAGTGTGCTCAGGGAATATTTCTTAACGCTTTTTTTTCTATTCCTTTTTTTCTGTCAGGTTGTAAACACTCCTGAACCATGGTCTGAGAGGGATATTTCTAGTGGTTTAATGATTATGTTACCTGTTTCAACTTGAAGCCAGGGCATGTGATGATGCTTTTAAAATTATCTTTAACTTGTTAAATTTGATTTCAACAATGGGAAAAGATATTTTGAGGAGCACTATATGAAGAGGAATAAAGAAAACAGGTTTTTTCCACATATGAACTTTTCTTTAACATTCAATGCCTTTGTGTTGTAAAAGCTGTGTGAAAAAACAGGTGATCTCCTACTGTGTGAAGGACTTTGCTATCGAGCTTTTCATGTAAGCTGCCTTGGGCTCTCTGGAAGACCAGCAGGAAAATTCATTTGTAGTGAATGTACATCAGGCAAGTTTGTCCCTTTCTATTAATTAAAAAACTCCAAAAGTTACAGTTTTCCCATATATTGCTCTAGGACATCCTCCTGGGCAGAGTGTGTATCCTCAGAGAACCCTTATTTATCCTTTGGGACCTGACAGGGTGGGAGTTCATAGAGTACCACTAAATGTGCCATGTTTTACAAAGTTCACTCTGTTTTCAGTGAGAACTCTCTTGCAACGTGGCTAATTTAATGAGAATTCCATTGCCTTAATAACTACAGATTATTTGCTCTCTGAGTACAATTACAGATGAGATTTAAAGTCTGTCATAAAGACTTAAGAAACCCTTGAAAAAGAGCGGCGAGTGAAACGTTTTAAATTCTTTTTCAGTCCTTTGTGTGTCTATATCAATCTGTTGCTTTTCCTGTTAAAAGACTACCTTGTTGCTATTAATTTCATTTGCTTTTAATCCTGTAATAACTGCTTGGAAGTTCTTAATCTCAAAACTGTACATAAGATTTGCGTTCTTGCTCATAAGCTCATTTCAGTACGTGCAGTAAACCTTGTTGGAACTGCTACTTCAAAATAAAGCTGTTCCAGCTAGTCCAGAAAAAATACTAGGGGATGCTTGCCTTTGGTTTGTGGTCTTGCTTCAAATTTCACAGGACCACAGACAACCCATCATCCTATTTCATTGATGTAAAAAAACTTAAAAATTCATAGTTGTCCTGGCGTACTGAGGCTTATGAATAAGAACATAAAATCAGATTGGTGAGGCTTTGGGTGTTGTTGTGTACACTTCAACTGCAAGTGGGTTTGCTTTGTATTTTTATTTTATTTGTATCTGAGCAGATCAGTATTTAATACTAAAGAGCTCAAGTAAGTAGATTGCTGCACCAAGTTGTTACAATATGAATATCCACAACATCAAGTAATGCAATTTGATTTGTTGGAAAAAACCTCCTGCACACAACAAAAGCAACTCCCTCACGCATAACATAAAGGCACGAGAGAAGTGTTTTAAATTCATGTGTTCGGATGAAAAATGAGTTACATTCTGTTTATTATTTTGCCACCAGGTGTGCACACCTGTTTTGTGTGTAAGGAGAGAAAGGCAGATGTGAAACGCTGTGTTGTGTCTCACTGTGGAAAATTCTACCATGAAGCTTGTGTGAAAAAATTTCATCTCACTGTGTTCGAGAACAGGGGGTTTCGATGTCCTCTCCACAGCTGCCTCAGTTGTCATGTTAGTAACCCCTCACATCCACGAATTTCAAAAGGTAGTTTCATTTTACGTTTTTATGACTGATGAGTTAATTTTATTTATGGTATGCTAAGGTAAGGAATGTGTCCCTTTGAGAGCTGCTATCTGCAGTTTTGTTAGACATAAATGGACTATCAATTGATGCAGAATTCTTAAAAGTAGTAATAGAATAAGTTTTAGTCAGCTTTAATATTTACCTGGTTTGTGTTCTTTTTCTAACTAGCTTTCAGTTATTCGTAGTTAACCATGTTTTCTTCTCAAGAGAGAATGAAATCTAGAATGCATAGAGGATGAGGAGAGAGGCCAAGCACTGAGGGCAGGACCTGAGAATGTACAAACACTGCAGCAAGGCTTAATGGAAGTGGAGACATTTGATTCTGTGCAGGTTTTTAGCTTTGGGCAACATTTGCAGACAAAATTACGTGACTAAGGAATAGCTGGTCTACCCTGGAGTTCATAATTAAAGTCTTAGAGTGCTTTAAATTGGGTGTAGGGTTCTCTAAAACCCTTTATTAATTAAGTATTGTTGCAGATACACCAACGTTGAAAACATAAGGGCTGGGGTTTTGTGTGTTCAAATAGGGTGTCTCAGCACTACCATCTCTTTTGCTGAAATAACGAGTCAGTTTTGTCCCAAAGTAGCACAGCAGTGTTGTGCTTCGCTGCAAGTCAGTTTTGTCCCAGAGTAACCCGTGAGTGTTGTGCTTTGCCAGGGAAGATGATGCGCTGCGTGCGCTGCCCCGTCGCGTACCACGCCGGGGACGTTTGCATTGCCGCGGGATGCGCCGTCATCGCCTCCAACAGCATCGTGTGCACCAACCACTTCACTGCCATGAAGGGGAAGAGCCACCACGCCCATGTCAATGTCAGCTGGTGCTTTGTGTGTTCCAAAGGTAAACGGGTGGGGAACGCCTTCTGAAATGCAGCATCAAAACGTTTCATTCTTCAGTTTAACTGTTGTTTTTCTGATCTGTTTATAGCAAATCGTTTGAAATGTGCGTGTGAAGTTAGGCTTTGTTAGGTTTTGCTGTAATGTCAGGTTGGCTTATGCTGCTTCACACCTTTAAATATCCTTCTTTTTCAGAAATAATTTATTAAAGAATGTTTTTACTTGGGCTTCATCCAGCAACCAGAAGCCTGATTTAATTCTTTACAAGAGACACCTAATGAGTATTTCTGTGTTCTTTCCCCTGTGTTCAATGTACTAAAGCTTTTTGTGTTTCCTTATTGCTAATATGTAATATTGCACCATAAATATTTTAAGAGCTGTTTTTAGTTTAGCAGCAGACAGCAAATTGAGTCAGTTTTAGTTGTTGCCAGGATTGCCACTAATTAAGGGTGTTTTGTTTTATCTTGTACAATAAATCTGTTCCTTATTGAGA
This sequence comes from Oreocharis arfaki, assembly GCA_013398015.1. NCBI lineage: Eukaryota > Metazoa > Chordata > Aves > Passeriformes > Paramythiidae > Oreocharis > Oreocharis arfaki. The sequence continues at coordinate 3,736,722 of VZRR01003976.1, read as the reverse complement.
ACCACAAAATGCATAGTGCTGATTAAACTTGTAGCAGTGAAACTTTACCTGATTTGTTAACAAATTAACATGCAGCATGGCAGCTTTTAAGCTGCAGCCAACTTTCCACTTGATAATTCATGGAACAAACTAACAACCTTGTTCCTTCTCCCCCCGAGGGGGAAAAAAAGCCCCAAAATCACACAAGAAATCTGTTGTGGTTAAAATTTTTCTTACATAGAAATGTTAACATTTTAACGTATTAAAACTATGTTAAACATACTGTAGTCTTTAAAGTACAGCAAAGTAATTATAATTTGTGCATTATTCTGGCATTTTTATCACCAGCTTGCTTGTTATTTTGCATGTGTTACTAACCCGAGTCTGACAAGCATATAAATCAGTCAGGACCTTTTGGCTGCTGTACCCAACTAAGTGATGTTGTGTATTTGTTGCTGAGGGTCAGCATGTTTTAACCATTTATTTTCTAATTGAACTTACCTCACGTGTACCATTTCAAACCTCTGTGGAATGCAAAACTTTTATTTTTATCTTGATGTTTTCCAACCTTTTTTCCTTTTTTTGTCTCTCTGCAGGTGGAAGTTTGCTGTGCTGTGAGTCGTGCCCGGCAGCTTTTCACCCTGACTGCTTAAACATCGAAATGCCAGATGGGAGCTGGTACTGCAACGACTGCAGGGCGGGCAAGAAGCTCCATTTCCAGGATATTATTTGGGTTAAACTGGGAAATTACAGGTCTGATGAAGGAATTTGTGTTGTTTTACAGTACTGGCATGTTTAACTAAGGATCGTACAACTGGTTGCTCCTGTAGGCCAGCCTTGCTGCACACTGATTTCTCACTCCTCTCTGAACTAGGGACCTCACCTCCTTGCCAGCTTCAGGTTCAAAGACTTGCTGCTTTGCTGTTGCTCTTGGCCAAGGCATTACCCATACAGGACTCCTCGAGTCTTCTGACTTCTGCCTCTGGTTCAGAAGCTTTCAAACCCTATTTGTTTCAGAGATCTCTGCCAATAAATTGCTATAACTAGTAATTGGCTAAATTACTCCCTCACAGGCTGGGACTTCAGTCACTCAGGTTGTTGGTGTTTCATACTTGGATGAGATTTGAGTGAAATAGAGGTAGCTGGGGGTTATCCCTGAAATGTTAATAGGTATTACCAACCTTCTCTTGATCTTTGACAATTACAGTAATTGCAGGCCCTGTAAAGAGGATAGTTTTGCTACCCAGACACAGGAAGTCCTGTGTGTGTGCTTACCTTGCAGGCAGGTGAAGTCTCACAGATCTGAGTGTCAGGCTTTCCTTTTCTAGTCTTCTCTCACTCTCTACTGAGAGAGGGGAGGAAAGGATTTTAAATCCTCTTGGATCTTGGAAATAATAATCAGTTACTGCTGTTTCAAGTTAAGATTTTGTTAAACTGTCTCTTGCAGAAAGAGCTTGACTAAAATGCTGTATCTTTTTATTTGTACTTCTGTGCTAGATGGTGGCCTGCAGAAGTTTGCCATCCGAAAAACGTTCCCCCAAATATCCAGAAAATGAAGCATGAAATCGGAGAATTTCCTGTGTTTTTCTTTGGTTCTAAGGATTACTATTGGACGCACCAAGCACGGGTGTTCCCTTACATGGAGGGTGACAGAGGGAGTAGATACCAAGGGATCAAAGGAATTGGAAAAGTCTTCAAAAATGGTACATAGCTAAAAGTAAACAAAAATAATCCTGGGATATGCATGCTTTGCTTTCTTCACACATAGCCTTGGGTTTTGAACATTTGTTTTACAATATTGAATTAAACAAATTTATGGTGTCCTGGGCAGCAGTCACTGTTACTATCTTTGCATGAAAACATTATTTTTCATGTCTTGTAAAAGACTGGGATCTAAGTGAAATTGTATCTGATGATTTTTACTTTCTGGAAAGCTGAAAAAAAGACTGAGAGAGTAGACTCTCTCAGACTGGGAGACTATATGAGTAGAATTTATACATCTGTTAAAAGCATTAACACTCCAGAAGCATTGTTTGCACAAAAATTGAAAGATGGGACTAGGAAGTAGACAATGCTTTGTTTTAGCACACATGGGAATGAGTAGGTCAGTTTGGGGGGAGTAATCCTCTTTCTGGCATTTCTGTTGATACTGCAATCTTTTTCAGCTTTGCAAGAAGCTGAAGCTCGATTTCGAGAAATAAAGCTACAGCGGGAAGCCAAAGAAACCCAGGAGAGTGAACGCAAACCTCCCCCATACAAACACATTAAGGTAAAGTTTGAGGAGATGACACTGGGTACTGGAAGGTTTGAGCTGAGCAGTGAGATGGGGTCAGGCTGTAATGATGGTAACTGTGCTTTCACAGTCGTGAGATGGTAAAATTTTGTTTTGGAAACATCTAGTGGTGCAAAACCTAATTAGCAACCACTGTGTAACTCTTGAAACAAAATTACCTGTTCTAAAGTCATATTTGAACTATTTTAATGTATTTTGCAGGTGAATAAACCTTGTGGTAAAGTGCAGATATACACTGCTGACATATCTGAGATCCCCAAGTGCAACTGCAAACCCACGGATGAAAACCCTTGTGGCTTTGATTCCGAGTGCCTCAATCGGATGCTGATGTACGAGTGCCACCCACAAGTTTGTCCGGCGGGAGAGCGGTGCCAGAACCAGTGCTTTACGAAGCGCCAGTACCCTGAGACAAAGATCATCAAAACTGATGGTAAAGGCTGGGGTCTGGTTGCCAAGAGGGACATTAAAAAGGTAGGAATTGTTCTTACCCAGCAGAGAATCAGTGACCTGTGATGCTGTTTGTGGGTTTGGGATGTACTTCACTAGTGATACTTGGTGTCTTTCAGGGGGAGTTTGTGAATGAGTATGTGGGAGAGCTGATTGATGAAGAGGAATGTATGGCAAGAATCAAATATGCACATGAAAATGACATCACCCATTTCTATATGCTTACTATTGATAAGGTAGGGCATTTGATGTTTTTTGCCATTATTTACTTATAACCTTTTTTTGATCTCTTTTTCTGTTGATCACCTTGGTAGGGCACTCTGCTACTTTTGACATACCACAGTTTCATATATTCACAGCATTGCATCTTCTGTGCCTGCTCTCTCCATTCTGTATGTACATAATGAATCTTCTTAGTTCTGTGTTATGTCATAAATTACATATTAAGGTCTATAGGTTGCTTGAAGTGAAGTACTTATACTCACCTGTACTTGTAAGTACAAAGTACTTACCTGCCTAGCCTTAAAATGAAGTTTGGGGAAATAGTAGTGATACAGTGGAAGGAGTTGCTGTTAGCAATACTTTTACTAAAATTTCAGCAACAGAAAATAAAATTCTCACTTGAGAGAACGTGGAATAGAATTGTGAGGCTGTGTCCTATATAGGGCATTTAATCTTTTTTGCAGCCATCTGTCCCTTGCTTTGTTCATAACAAAACTAGGCTTGTGCTTTTGTAGAAACTCTTCTCTGAAAGCACTCTGTGTTAGTAGCCAGCCAGCCCTCCACAAACTGATTCGCAGTAAATTATTGCAGCACATTAATTAACACACCAAAATAATTCAGCACCTGGGGTTCTGTGCACACCTCTGAGTATTTTCTTCCTCAGGACGGGGAGAAAGTGAAGAACCTGGACAGCAGGAGTTACAGATTATCTATATTATATTGCTTCAGTCCCCAGACAGCTGGTTAGGAGATAAACAAGAGCTGGCTGCCAGTCCTGCATTTTTTTCAGTCCCAACCACCATTCTTTTTCCCAAGACTCTTGCTCTGCATTTCCACAGCTACTGTTTTCATTAGTCCTATAACTGAGGAGTTCCTGCACAGGAGTTACCACCACAGAATGATGAAACCACATTTCTCTGAACACTTAAAAGTTTCTCACCCCTCTACTAGATTGACATACAATGTCAGTGTGTTAAATATCTGAACTGAACATGTATTTGACTCTTACTGTAATTAATAAACTCTCATTGTGGGTCTGTTTTGCCAAAACTGCCAAATGCCATTATGAGGCTGAGCTGCCCATGCAGTGAAATGTGTGCACATAGGCATGATAGTTGTACATGTGCATTATAAAAATGAGCTAGAAGGAAACCATAATAATACTTCATAAATAAGCAAAGCCTTCTCAAGCAGCTCTGCAAAGAAACACAATTCTGGCAATTTCAAGACTTTATTTTATTTTGTTAATGTTTGGTGTATTTGGTGGAGATAGAAATGAAAAAGCAGTTGTGTGTAGGGATGGGATGTTTTTAGCTTACCAAGAGCTTGTTTTTGTTTAAACTAGGCAGATTTGGGGAAAGAAATCTGGTGAGAAGCTAGTACTCTCTGGAAGTAATCATGCAGTGACTTGGTAAATGCCATAAAGCACAGTACTTGTAGATGCCTCTCAGCTTCGTGAATGCAAAGTAAATGGTAAAGGGACTGAGTCTGAGTTTTGAGGCTTCCTGGGGGAGGGGTTCTTTAGCGTGCCCACCACAATGCTCACAAGAACACTTATCCTGCCCTGTGGCTGCGATGGGTGCTGGGAAACGTGAGCTAGAGCACGAGTATTGCTTTGGGAGTGTCACATTCCAGGCCATGTGGGACACTACAGTTTCCAATACAACATGTACCATCAGTTGGCTTGTGTGCTCTGCATAGCAACACCCTGTCAGTTCTGAATGCAACTACTGAAATCAGTTATGGATGATATTGGGGGGCAGGGGGGGCGGGAAAGAAAAACATTCATCCTGTTGCTGGTGTGTTCTCCAGGACCGTATTATTGATGCTGGCCCCAAAGGAAACTATTCTCGGTTTATGAATCACAGCTGCCAACCAAATTGTGAAACTCTAAAGTGGACAGTGAACGGAGACACTCGTGTCGGGCTCTTTGCTGTGTGTGACATTCCTGCAGGTACATCAGCTCAGCTTGGCTTTGGTTTCATTCCCTAAGTTAAACCTTTTGTGCAGTTATCAGTGGGACAATCATGGTTTAACTGATTCGGTGCAAATATTTTTGTACAAAGAGAACTAATCGCACAGAGGAGATGTTTTGTGATCTGCCTTTTACTTTAATGTTTCTTAATTGTGAGTCTCGTGGCTGCTTTTTGTTGCTTGCTTCTAGGGCAAGTATCCTTAATAAGTTTTTGTTTTGAAGCTCTCAAATGCATCTTTTCCATGAATGTAATAAGCTTAAGGAGTGGGTGTAGGAGGCTGTTTAAAAGTATCTGTGTTCTGGTTTGTGTACACACATGCTCACACACATACATACCTCTCTCTAGCTGTATTTAGCTGGATGGCTGAACAGATATGTGTGTAGGCCAGACACAAGCACAGTTTTATTAAGTCAAACGAATTTATTTTAAAATGTAATTGCATAGATATCATGCTATATGGGTATCTAGTTAATCATTGTCAGTGCTTATGACCAGTAGAGAGAGGGAAAATCCTACGGCAATACATCAACAGGAAAGTCCCAAACCAGCAGACAGATAGCAAAAGCTGTATTTGTTTGTAATAGTTTTGATAGAATTTGTTACCTTGTCCTTTTCACACTCAGGGACGGAGCTGACTTTTAATTACAACCTTGACTGTCTGGGCAATGAAAAAACAGTCTGCAAATGTGGTGCCCCAAACTGCAGTGGATTTCTTGGGGACAGACCAAAGGCAAGTAATATATCAAAAGATTTTGACAGTCCTGTCAGGGGAACGGTTGTAGAAGCTTCAGACTGGCTAAGAATGTGCCCAACTGTAGTCAGTTATTCTGACATTCTAGTTTATATTTCCCCATCTAAACCTTGAAGTATGATTATTTTGTTAAGATTCATTAAAAAAAAAGAAGAAAAAAAGTGAGTTTCGAATGAGGAAAAAGTGTCACCAAAGTATATTGAGAAATATCTGTATGATTCCTGTCAGGTTAGTTTGAAGCCTGTAATCCAGCAGAAGTTGATGGAGCTTCCTGAGGGGCTGGCATAGGAGTGTGAGGGAAGGCACAAGTGCCACCTGTTGATGTTGAAAAGCTGCACCTTCCTGTGGTCCTTCACACTGCTCAGTACCAGCCACTTCAGAGGGTGGCCTGGGAATCTTCAGAACCCACACAGCTGGTTTTTGTTAAGAGATGGACTTAAATGAGGCTTCACATAAGCTTGTGAACATTTACACAGATAACCATGAAGAAATTAAATGTTACAGTTTAGCTTTATGGGGCTGTCTGCCTTGGTAGATAAAATGGGCTAATTTTAAAGAAAGTAGATAGTGAATACTGGGGTGAGAGGGAGGGAATAATGTTAGGGGTGTTGAAAAATTATCCAAAATTTTATTATGATTTGGTGAAGGAGAATTAAAGTGCAAGCAGCAGAATGTCAGATTGAAATAGGGATAAGGTTTGGTATATTCTTTCTGTCATTAACTACAGTTCCTGAAGTTCTGCTGTCCGTTCCTCAAAGAGAAATAGAAGCAGGTTTTAGTAATTCCAGCATAAGTATTGACAACTGGAAGAGAAAAATGAATATTGAAGTGATTGGTGGTGCAAGTACATAATGAGTGTAAATTAGCCCAAGTAGATTAGACTGGAAATTGGAAGACCTTTTTCCAGTGGCAAGAAAATGAAGGGGGTTTTGCAGCAGGAAGGTCATGTAGAGAGAAGATCTGGTTTCAGGATGACTTTTCACAAGGATCAGTGTAGGTTTTTTGTCAACACAGATGAGTACAGTGAGGCACTGGGCAGGTCTGCCCCAAGTCAAGTTTTTGGCTGTGTGCATGGTTTGCCAGGTGTGCTGACAGCTTGGCTAGGTTGTGTAATGTTTTTCCTTTGCAAAACTGGCATTTACAGATTTACATCTTACTCTTTTAGAATTCTTCCACTAATGCCTCAGAAGAAAAAGGCAAAAAGACCAAAAAGAGGACACGGAGACGCAGAACAAAAAATGAAGGGAAGAAGGAATCTGAAGATGATTGTTTCCGTTGTGGTGATGGAGGCCAGCTGGTACTGTGTGACAGGAAATCTTGTACTAAAGCTTATCATCTCTCCTGTCTTGGTTTGGTGAAACGTCCTTTTGGTGAGTCAGCCCATGTCTTACACTTGTATAAATAACTTGTGCAGATATCTCAGTTATTGCACTGAAACCTTGTCAGGATTGTCATCTTGAAAACATTGGGTTTGTATGGCAGGAACTTTGTGCATCGTGTGAGAGCAGCTCCTCTTGGATTTAAAACAAAATGATGGCCTCCTCCAGCCTCTCTGGCAAAATGAGGCATTTGTTTTACAAATGTAGGTAATGGAGTACCTCACCTGGTAGGAGCACCGTGGCCGCCCTGTCACAGGAAAGTTGATTTTGTCTAAGAAATGCATGAAGCCCTTTGAGTTCAAGCCAGAAGCACAGCAGCAGCTTCTGAAAGAAGGCAAGTAGGGAAATTAAGAGCAGCAGACATCAGGTTGCCGTTCCAGATATCACAGGAGTTAGCGGGTTCCAGTCAGCCATATCAGGTGGGATATGAACAAGGGAAGCAGGCAAAGCCTGTTGTCCCAGAAACAAGTAAAACCAGGACGGGTAAAGTATGCTGGGGGGAAACAGCAGCTATAAGTGAAGCACACCAGTCATCCCTGAGCAAAACTGGGCACAGTCAGGGGACTGCTGTAAGAGTAGGCAGCAGCTGACCGGATGTTTGGATGCTCTACCAGCCTTCAAGTTCTGTAAAATACTACTGAGTGAAGCCTGAGTCATTTCTTCTAGCTGGAGCTGACTGCTGTGTTTAAATGAGGTTGTGTCAAGTCTGCTCCTTGCAGCTGCCAGCTGAGCTTTAGAAGCGTGATGTGGCATTTCAAGTGTTGAGATCAGCCCCAGTAGTTGCTGTCATTTGCTTTGTCAGGAAAGTTGTGCCTTGTTCAGCTGCTACAACACAAAACTTTTTGAAGAGATGATGCCGTGTTTTTCTCCCCACTAATGGGCTCTTTGGTTTTGATTACAGGGAAGTGGGAGTGTCCTTGGCACCACTGTGATGTTTGTGGCAAACCATCTGTTTCTTTCTGCCACTTCTGCCCAAACTCTTTCTGCAAGGAGCACCAAGACAGGACAGTACTAAATTCCATGTTGAATGGACAGTTATGCTGCTCTGAACATGTTCTCGGGGTGGATTCTGTTGAAACTCAGAAGACTGGGAAACCCCGCAAAAAACTGAACAAGTTCAAGCCTAGGAGAAAGAGGAACAGATGGATGAGAGCTGAATGCAAATAGTCATGGACTGCAGTTTCTACTGCTAACACTATCTTGTAGATAAGTTGTGAATATGACCAGGGAAGGACACAATTTTACATATATTCTGTAAAGGTTTCAAAGGGGGGGCGGGGGGATTTTTTTGTTTTGTTTTTATAAATCCACTGAGCCAACCACAGCAGTCTTCTGCTGCTTCTGCACTGATGACGAACTGCATAGTTCAGCAAACTTCAGGACAAACCAAACTTACTACTCAGCATTACAGTTACACTTGAATTGTTACGAATGTAAAATGTTCCCTCCAAAATACTTTCAGGTTGGAGGTAGGTTAAAATCAAACCAGGTAGGCGTAAACATAGTTTTTTTGAGATAGTATTTGTCAACCAACAGATGTTTAAAATAGTATATCCTTGAAAGAAGTTGTTAGTTCTCCAAGTCCTTTTGAGTAAGAAATGGCTTGGTCTGTGGTCCCAATGAGATTTGCTTGCCTTGTGTGTTTCTGAGCAAGTGCTTGAATGCCAGTCATGACCCAGCTGCGTCTCTCGCTACAGCCACACACACAACAATTGGTTTGTGCTCTTCACAAATGATTCTTAAGCCATCACGATCATAAATATCCTTCCACCAAGAAATGTGGTGCGTGGTGGGAAAGGCACACCCCATAGCAGAGAGGGGGAATCTTACTTTGTAAGAGATTTTTTTTCTATACTGTTTTTTCCTGTGTTTCATCCCAGCAAAATAGAAATTACTTGATCTTGAAGAGCTGTACAGGTCTGGACTTAAAGGGATATTGTCTTGCAATCTAGGCCCAATACTCTAGGATTTTTGTGTTTTAATAAAAATAAATCTTACAAAAGCTATTATTTGGAAAACATTACTTGAATTTTTTTTTTCCTTAATGTCAGGTAAAATACAGAGGCAAACGTTTCTTTGGAATGTTAGGAGTCCAAGCATTTCAACTTTGTGCAAAAACAAGGTGCAAAACCACCCCCATGAATGAAACAGAAAGTGAAACTTGACTAAAGTGCAGAAACTAAATTCAAAACAATTAAGTAAAAGTGAAATAGATTTTTGAAGAAGTACGTAAGAATTTTGATGTGAAATTCAGCCTGACTGTTCCTTTTGATAAAGTTTGTATAAAACTGGTGTCTTGACTTGACAGACTGAAATTTTTTGTCACCTTTTTAAGAGCTCTGCTCTCGACTACCCTGTCACCACTGTGTCGTGTCAGCAAAGCTGTTTTGAATTCCTCACTCCCATTAGCATTAGGTTCTCACTAACAGTGAGATGGATATACAAGGCTTAGTATTGATGGAAATAATATTAGAACTAGGAAAAAACGGTAAAGAAAAACATCTTTGCCAGTTTTGTTCCCAGTGCGTGTCCCTGGCGTGTGATTAGGCAGCACTCCAAGCACGTTTTGAGTTGTGCCATTGTGACCCAACCTCCATAAACACCACTTGCACCTCCATGTCCATTTAGCCATTTGTGTATGTTCTAGCTTAGTTTGCCCTTAATAGTGCAGAAACTCTGTGTAGCCCTTTTGAAAATGAAGCCTTGCTATATCATGGAAGTGTATGGTTTTTCTCCAAGGTATTTCTTCAGGATTTGATATAGTTTTTGGAATTATGAAAATTCCCATTTATTCCCAACACATAAAAATTTGGGTTTTATTAGAAGATATTAATTGAAAGATGTTATGAATGTTGCATTGCCCTATGCTGAACACTTTGGTTTCTGTTTTGTGACCAAAATGCTTTGTTTTTTGAATCAGTTTTTATAAACACTGGTGGAAGGTTAATTTTTTTTAAAATAATTTTGAAGAAATAGCACAATTCAAAATCAGGGGAAATGTTACATGTTTGCTTTTTTTAAAATGGTATGCCAAGCCTTGCACTCAAGTTAAAATTCAAGATTCCTTAATTGATTTTGAGGGAAACTTTTCTCTGCCATGGGACTGAAGAAAAGTCCTGTGCCTATAATCAAAACCAAAAAATTACATTATGGATGTTTCTCTAATATTGGGTTTCGAGGGAAGGAAAACAAGGTCAGGTAGTAAAGCAGAAATATTTTCCTCATTGCTTTAAAACAAAATGAAAGAATTTGATGTCATTGGGACCATTCTTTGAATACTATACCATGTAAGGAAGGCTTTGTAAGAATACCTTTAAATAAGTTATTATAAAATTTTTCCTTTACATTCCATTGCTTTTATAGTTTGTTAATTTTTTTTTTAGTTGTTTTGTTGCTTTTTCCTCTAAACGTGTGGGTGTAACAGCTCTGTCACTCTGGAACAGTGATGCTCCAGGTCCCAAGAGGGAGATCCCCCCTTGCAGAAGCCACTGTCTCAGTTACTGACAGGCACTGCTGCAGTGACAGCACCCGTGGGGTTTGGGCTGGGGCACGGAGCCCACAGCTCCCTGCCCCCTCTCGGGGGCTCACAAGCACATCCAGCACTGCAGGATGCAGGACAGCCACGCCTTGTGTCTGTCTGTGGGGACAGAGAGACTCTTTATGTTCACACAAACAGATCTGAGCCAGGGGCTGTTTGACCTCCTGCTTCCTTCTACCTCTCCCTGCTCTTTACTGCTCCACTCTCTGGGCCTGCGGAGCTCTGCACCCCGAGACTGCAGGCCAGGAGTTCGCTTGTGAGTTCCTGGGAATCCGTTCCTTCTGCTGGGCATGTCCTGCAGGCTGATCTTGAGGAGTGTGGATCATTACTCTCCCTTGATACGTACTGGCCGTGTAACCCTGTGAGCTCAGCTCAGGCACTCAGGTGGTGATCTGGGAGAGTTTTGGTTTCTGTACCAGGACAGGTGGGGTTTAGGTGCATTGTAATGAAGGCTTCTGTACCTTACTTTGCAGCCTGGGAAAACAGGCTAAAGTTTTGTTTTAAAAAGAAGACAAAAGTTGTGACATTGTTTTCATTTTCCCACTGTTTAAATACAAGGTTAAACAATCCTTAAGATTTGAGCTTTCTCATGATGCAACTCAATACTTCTTAGCATTCAGCAACTTGAAGGATTTTCTGTTGTGAATTAATCTAAACAACATCTAACTGTGGCATATTATGTGGCCTTAAATGATGTTCTTTGTGTCTTGCCCGTCAAAGTAGCAAAATGTCTTTCCTTTTCCAGCAAAAAGCTGATACATGACAGCCAATTTCAGAATTTGTTGTTCTTTTATCACATGAGCAAGCATGGAAACAATTTTCAGTTGAGTATGTTAGATGTATTTTCATACAACCTAGGAAAAATAATCAAAGTAAATGTCTGTTTTGTTCAATAGCTTTGTGTTCATGGTCAGGTTTTAGGAGGTTTTTTATTTTAATTACTTGGAAAAGCAAAATATCTTGAAAGACATATTAATGGGATTTTTCCACATTGTTGAGTCTCATTATTCCATGTCTGACTGCTTGAGAAACTTCAATGTCTTATTAAATGTTGAATTCTATTCCTAGTTATTTAAGAAGTTGCTAAGTCTCTTTTGTAAAACAGCTCTATATGCTTATTTTGGCACTATTTTTTTTCTTTACAGAAAAAAGTGAAATTGATACATACTAAGCAAGCATGGTTTGGCAGCGAGGGAACAGGGCTTTGTTCTCTCATAGGGAAAACTTACATTCCAGGCCTTCCGAAGAGACGCCCTGGAAATACTGTTTCACACTTCCATGGAGGTTATAATGATTGTGCTTTGGCTTGTTTTCACACTGTTGCTTATCACAGAAATGCTGACATTTCTTGCAGTGCAGTTTTTCCAGAGCTGCTCTCTGTTGCTCATGATTTTACAGGCTTTAGCTACCCAGCCCAGCCAGCACCACTCCCTCAGGGTTCTTTTGCTGTCACAAGTGCTGGTCTTGCTTGGTCAGCTCTGAATTTGACTGTGTTTGGCTTTTTCAGACAGGTTTTTTTGGGTCTAGTTTGGCTTCACGTGTGAAGTCTCCCACATGTGACAGCAGCTGTGTTTGATACTGGTGGCTTATGGTTCTGCTGAGGTCACCTGGGGCTGCACATCAGGATTGTGTCCCTCTGCTGCTCCCAGGAAAACCACAGCCTTGGGCCAGCTGAGAAACTTCATGTCTCTCCTAAAGACACAGTGGGAGAGACTGCAGGGAGCTCTGCCCATGCTGGGTGCTGGGAACCATCCCTGTTGCTGCTGATCCAGATTAGAATCACAGAATGGCTTGGGGTGGAAGGGATCTTAAAGACCATCCACTTCCAACCCCGTGCTATGGGCAGGGACACTTCCCCCTAGACCGTGTTGCTCCAAGCCCCATCCAACCTGGCCTTGAACACTTCCAGGCACGAGGCAGCCACAGCTTCTCTGGGCAACCTGTCTGACCACAGTGGCTGATGTGCCACTCTTCCACCCAGTTAGCAGTTGAGAGAGATCAGAGAACTGATACAAATTTTTTTAAACACTTTTAACACCTCCCCTAGGGAGAGGAGAAAGAGCAGCTGAGGGCAGGAGCCACTTAACCCCCCACAGCTGGGTTACTTCAGCTACCTCTGCTGCTGCAAGACTAAAATGAGAAGTAACACCTGCTCCCACTTCTGTGCAGTCATTTAAAATAGTGGATCTTTTGATAGAGATTATTTTTTTACTGGCAGTGGAGGCCTGATGAAGCTCAGCACTGACATGAAGGGTCACAGCTGGCTGGGCTGGGTTTACACAGCACCTGTGTGGGAATGTCCTGAAGAAAGGAGGAAAGTATTTCCTTGTGAAAGAAGCCAGGAATTGGAAGGGGAAGACCTTTCCCATCAGCCCAGTGCAGCAGAGCAGGGAGCTGGGCTGGTTTGCACAAGTAGCCACAGCTCAAAAACTGAGTTTTATTTCCCAGCACTGCTTTTAGCTCTACAGAAATAGGTTGCTCGTGGTTAAGCACTGTGCTCAGACCCACGTCTGTGTTGCCCCAGGGGAAAGAGAGGCAGGTGGCTGCTGATCATGGCCTGTGCTACCAGCCAGCATAGACTGGCTCTGTGTCCTCCGTGCCCCCGTACGTGGTGTGTCCTCCCGGGCCCTGGGGCAGCAGCAGGGACTTCAAGGATTTCTTGCCATGCTCTTGCCGCCTTCTCAGAATTATTAGAAAGACAACAAGGATTCCACCTGGAAAGAAAAGAATGGTAGTTATTCACAGATGGGAAGGTAAAGTGTCAGGTGATGTTTGCTCCAAGGCTTCTCAACTCAGGTATCCTCTTCTGGTAAAATAAGGGGTATTTTCTCCTACATACTCTGTCCCCTCAAAAGAAAAGGAGAAGAAAAAAGGTTTCACTAACAGTAATAACATTTAACTCCAGCATTTCAGCTTAACTCTGGAAGCTGCACGGAATAACAGTAGCTTTTAATGAAATAATTCAGTGACTTGCTTTCCTACTCCCATTTACTCTCTGCTCTCTGGAACTGTTTTCCACTTGGCATCTTATCCACTGCAGACCCCACCAAAAGGATCTTGCTGAGAAATTAGTTTGCTCTGTGCAGCACTCACACTGAAGCACAAGAAGCAACTAACCTAGATTAACTCTGAGTCTAGACTGAGATCAAGGCTGTCAGGAAAAATTACTTTTGGATTGGGCATAGACATGGAAGTAATTGGCACATCTCAAGTACTGTGACATTCTGTTCGTTTGTTTCTGGCAGAAGCATCATCAGAGAACATTGATCTGAACAGAAGAGCACAAATCTGTCGCTGTGATGCAATATGGCCAGACAAATACGCCCAAATTCCCATTGTGTGAGCAGACAGCCTCATGGTAAACACTTGATCTGTGAGCCCAGCCGTGAAACACTCGCAGGTTCCTGCGTGGGCCGTTTCCTTTCTCCCTCTTTGCAGCAAGCTCTGGGAGAGGCAGGACTGCTGTTCCCTGACCCCCGGACTTGTTTATCACAAATGCTGGTTAATGGGCCATTGTCCCTCTCTGGACAGTCTTTTCATATACTTCAGTTTAATCTGCTTTTTCAAATTAATACTTGCTTCAGATGGCATCTGTTTTGGCAGATTTTTGGACAAGAGCCTGGCATGAGGGGACAGGGGTCAGTGGAGGAGCTTTCTCATGGCTCCAAGCCACAGCTTGTGAGCACAACCCTCGTCTGCTCCCACCAGGCATCGCAGCCCCATGGAGACAGCAGTCAGACAGTGCTGCTAGAGCTCCTCCAGACCCTGCTGCCCTTGTCTCCTCCGTGCATCCGTGGAGCCCCCTCCTCAGCTGCCAAGAGAGGAGCATGATGAGAACGCTGCTTTCTTGCTGGAGAAGCAGCTTTGCTGTGTGTGTCTTGTTCACTGTGGGGAGTAACACACATTTAATCTCTCTCTCCTTTCAACAACAGCGAGCCAAGTGGAGAATGGGTTGTCAGGAGGTACATAAAATACACTTGAAACACAGAAACCATGAATATGAGGCTTGTTGGATATTCTTTATCCTCTGAAGGCTTAGTCATCTCTGTGACTTGGCTTTCTTGACAGGATTTTCATCTCTGGTAGAGTAAGTGGCACTTAGGGATTTCTCTTATCTCTCTGGGCACAGGATACAAATTCCTCCTCCCAGCTTCCTCATCTGCCCTTTTTCAATCCACAGCAGTAATAGTTGCTCATTTTCATCATAACTCTCTGATTAAACCTCCCGCCCAGCTTTGATTAAAAACAAGAGAACTCTATTTTTCCCTTTTCTGAGACCAAAAATGCATATTCATTGTTTGGGAATGATTATTCATGGTGCAGCTTCCCAGTTGAAAAGCTCATCCACTCGTTAGCTTGCCCTAGTGAGCTAATTTACAGCAGGTGGCACCTGGAGGGATGCTCCCCACACTCAGCAGGTTCAGGCTGCCTTTCATTCTGTTGCTTACAAGGTGCATTACGGCATCAATACAACCAACACTGCACGAGCCAGCAGCACCCCATCCTGCTGGATGCTGTGGCATGAGTTAAGGCAGGAATGCTTTCAAGAAATGAAATCTCATACCAAAAGGAAATTTTTCCTACTTTTGTGCGGCCAAGGAATCCCTGTTTGAGGGTCCGTGCACACCCTTGCTTCCCAGGGACAAGCAAGCATTCAGCGCTGTGCCACCTTCCTTCAGAGCAAGGGAAAGGACTGTCACTGGCATTGAAAGCAGCCAGAAGGGCTTTAGTTAGAAATCCAGCTTTCCAGAAACACAAAATACACCACCTAGAGAATGTTTGGTTTAACCGTGGAGGGGTGTCTGGTTTAAGCAGAGGACAGAGAGGACCCAGACTCACCTGCTGAGAAGGTGGCCAGGAAAATGATGGTGGCAGGGGTCAGCTGGCAGGAGTCCCCCACCTTGTACAGGAAGAGCTCCATGCAGTAGGTGGGCTCCACACTGCCCCTGGGGCAGAAGGCATCAGGAGGGCACTTGATGGCGTTCACATCTGGGCTCTGCCCAAGAGAAGAAGTAACTCAGCACCAACAAACTGCAGAAGGTAACCAGGGCAAAGGGAGGTGACACTTTAGCATTGGGGGGAAAAAAAATTAATGAATCTGCCATTATAAATTCAGCCTTGTCTGCCCCTGCCGTGTTAGAGTATGGGGAAGAGCAGGTGTCATTACACAGCAAGTCCATACATCAAACCCCCTTGTTAATGCACACACCATCCCCTCATGGCCCAGGCAGAGCAGGCAGCTCCAGGCACAAAGCCACACTCCTGGAGTTGTAATTTTAACCATCACCCCGCATCAGAGTCCTGTCTAGGTTTAAAAGAAAAGAAGCTCAGATTACTACCCAAAAAAAGTGTTAATTGAAGTGTATTTAGCTTGTCATGGGACAGCTCTGTGCTTAACACAGGCTGCCCCCAGCTGATGGGGACTCACAGGGCAGTAGTGATTTTCTGGGCACAGGTCACAGCTCTCCTTGCCCCGCTGCAATTGGTACTCTCCTGTCCTGCAGGCCTTGCATCTGTTGTCAGTGGGACCTTTGAATGTACCTAAATAGCAAATAAGCACAAAATTAAGGTCCTAGACTAGACCCCAGGACCTTTGCAATTGCGAATGGGTGAATCAGGTTTCAAAGCCACAGGGAGAAAGAGCATTAAGTGCTCATGTGCATAACAAAAGCTGGGCCTGGACTTTGGTCCTGGTTCGGTGGCAAAGGATCAGAACAGAACCAACAGGGACAGAGGGACTAAAGAATATTTGGGGTCAGACCTCGGCAAACAGAGTAGTGTGAGTAGGAGTACGTGGGAGAGGGGTTTAGTAGTGAGCTCTGGCTTTAATGTAGAGGGAAGATGGGAGCTGGAGGTCAGCAGTGTTTCATCCTCTCCAGTGCCGGATTCAAACACCTTTTCCAGCTGTTTGAAACTTGCTGAGCAGACTTCAAAGCACACCTCAATTTCCCAAGCTTTGTGGGAGAGATAGGTCACAGAAGTTCCAAGTCTCAAATGCTTTCCTGCATGTTTAAAATGCAACTCGGCTGCCGGAAACCCCTGGTGCTGTGTCCAGACTGGAGGCTGGCCACTGCCATGGGCGTGGCTGGAGTGCTCTGCCTGAGCTCTGCCCAGCTCCTGCTGGCTCACCTGCTGCAGCCCGGTGTTGTTCCAGACAGCACAGGAAGGAGCAGGGCCATGTCCCTCACACCCCCTCCCTGTGTCCCTTTGCCCCAGGCTGCCCCTGCAGAGCGTCCCCATCTCTGAGAGCAAGGCTGTGCTTTCCTCAGCAAAGCCACCACCACCGATGAAGATGCTTTTTGCTGGAACTGTTACCCAGCTGTGGATTTGGGCTCCCTGGCATGCCAGGGACCAGCACACCTCCGAGGCATTAACCAGCCTGGCAGGAAGGTCTGGCACAGGCACAGCCTCCATCAGCACCCAGTCACACCACCCCAGCACTTTCCCTCACTGCCAGGGCACAGCTCTGCTCTGCAGGGCACCTGCAGCCTCTGGGTCGAATGAGAGGAGTCTGGAACGAGCCTCTGGAGCTGGAGCTGTGTGATCCCAGCTGGGCACAGCCTCCCCTCCCGGCTGCAGTTACCTGGCGGGCAGGACTCGCACCCCTCCGACGCCGCCCGAGGAGCCTCTTGCCCCCCGGGGCAGGGCAGGCAGGCCGAGCAGCTGGTGGTGCTGGGAGGGGAGAGGAGGCAGGACACACTGTAGGATGAGCACTTCCAAGACCAGCCCAGCCCACCAAAGCCAGCTCTTACAAGCTAGAGTCTCCAGGGTCAACCACACCAACCAGGAACTTTTGCCATTTTGTGGGTGTCTGTCTCCGGTGCAGTTTCTCACACAGAATCACAGAATGGTTTGGGTTGGAAGGGACTTTAAAGATCATCTCATTCCAACCCCTATGCCATGGTCAAGGACACTTGACCAGGTTGCTCAAAGCCCCGTCCAGCCTGGCCCATCCAGCACGTCAAATTAGGGCTGGGCACATGGTGGCATTTCTGTCCTCCCTTTGGTTGCTTATTTGTATGAAACTGGTATGAACTCACCGTGCCTTAGCAAACTTGGCTGGAACTGGTTAGGACTGGGCTGGACCTGCGATACAGCCGGGTAAGCCCAGGGTCCAGTCCTGTGGCCATTTCACCAGGGCTCAGCAGAGATCTGCTGCATAACATGGGACAAAGGAGCTCGAGGGAGGTCAGGAGGAAGGCGAGTGTCCGTGTGCCAGTTCACTTTGGACATGAGCACCCCAACCTCTGTGCAGGAATCCCTGGCACAGTAGGTCAGGGGCCATTGTGAGGTACCACCAGCACCTCTGGAATGCAGGAATGGGGGAGGTGGGTTGTGAGCTGATGCTCTGCCACCTCATCCCAGGGTCCCTCCACATCCAGCCAGGATCCTCCCCTCATCGTACCATCCCTCTCTCACCAGGGACAGCAGCTATGTCCCTACGGCTGAAACAGCAGGTGACTTGTCTTTGGGCACTACACTGGTGGTTCCAGCTCAGTGGCTAAAAGAAACCCCCCCTCCCTGTCCACCTGAGATCCAGCACCCCAGGAGGCTCCTTACTTGCAAAACGATCCTGGCCAGCAAGGCAGACAAAAAGCTGCATTTTGCTTGGAGCTAAAATAGCCTGAAAAAGAGAAGAGTAAGGCTTCAGGACCTTGCCTCCACACCTCTGCCCACATCATTGTGTATTTGCTCATGTCCATTTTACAAGTGACCAAACAACTCCCCACAATAAGCTTCAGGTGGCATTTCAGAGGTTAATTTAGGATATTTGGGTTTATATTTGTCAAAAGCTCTTAGAGAGCAATGAAAGTTCCCTGCTACCCTCTGCCATGTTGAGGGATGCATGGAGGGCTCAGGCAGGTTCCCCTGGTGTCACTCAAGGCCACACGGAGGAGACACCTGTCACCCTTCCCAGCACCACAGGCTGAACTCGAATGAAGCTGGAATAGGTGATCCCAGTGCCAGCTCCCAAGTTACTCAGATGGAGCAGGTCTCCAGCCAGGGGAAACCCCTCTGGTCACCTCAGCCCTTCCAGGCCTTCCTCAACCCCAGGAAGTCCGGGGTGCATCATCTGCCCTGCAAAAGGAAGGACACAAGACCCACGAGCCAGGATGGCTCTGCTCATGCAGGAAACCCTCCCTCCCTGCACCATGAGGACCAGGACGGGCAGGAGGACACGTACAGACCCTTCCCGAAGCACAACAAAGAGTGAAGTTCCCCAGAGTGCCCAGGGTGTGGGCAGGGGCCAGCAAGACCCAACCTGTGAGTCCCACCACACCAGTGGGAAAGCTGAGAGCAGCACTTGGGAATTCAGGTGGGTTTGGAAGGTGCTTGATGATGCACAACATGGTCACTGCCCACAGGGGACAGGGTTAAGGTTCAGAGAGGAGCTGGACATGGTGTGGGGAAGTTCTGCCTCAAACCTATATTTGCACCCGGCAGCAGAGGCTGCGGCAGAGCAGGATGAAACCAAACCCACCTCCCCTCTCCCTGCAAGGAAAAAGGAACTTCTTACATTTATACTTGCAGGATTCAGGGGCCACCCCCACAGACTCCCCTGTTGTCTGACACGGTGTTCAAATCTGCTGAGTAAAGGGAGTGACAGACCCCATCGCTGTCACCAGCCGGATTTTGTTCCTCCTAAACTCAGCAAGTGACAGCCAAGGTTTGGGTACAGCCCAGCAGCTCGGTGGGCGGATTTTCAGAGGAACAGTTGTGCATGTTCGAGCAGGACCCCATTTGGGTGCAGAAGAGCTGCTGCACTGCATGTGTAAATTAGGTTTTTGCATGCATAAGTGCTGTTCTGTTCTGCACGTGCTGTTACCCGTCTGCAAACACATTGTCCCAGGCTCGAGTGGCGTTAGCCAGGTGCAATGCCGCTCCCCAAAACCCCAGCTTTAATGTGTGGAAAACAAGGAGAATATTACACTTAACATTCAGACTGCAGAAGATTGCCTAAATGAAAACCAAGATGGTTTAGACTGATTTCTGCTATCAGAAATAGAGAATGTTTTATTTTCCTGACAACGCTTCCCCCTTGTGCTAAAACTGAATTTCATAAACCTTTTTTCCCAACTTTCATGGCAGTGTTAGCATGAACTCGTTGCAAAAACAAGCATGGCTGAGATCTGCTCTTTTCATTTTAATAACAACAGGATAGGGAAGAGATCTACTGGGCTATTTTTAGCCTGTTTACCCTTCAGTGCTTTTAAGTTACCTGGTAATTGCATCTGGCCCTGGGAAAAAGCATCACGTGATGAAAATGTGTTTGGGTTGAACACAGACTGAAGCCTACCTCGCTCACAGGCTCTGCAGGCTGCAGTCCCAGACTCATTAGCAAAATGTCCAGGCAGGCAGGGAAGGCACATGGTGCTCCTTGGGAAGCTGGGAGGGAAGGGAGCAGAGTGGAACACGATTTTAGGTTACGCAAGCCTCTGTCCACTCGGAGAAGAGAGAGCAGAGCACAACACTGACAAGTCTAGAAATAGAGCAATTATAAAGAAGGAGTTCAGGTGATCAGTTTGAGCTCAGCCAAATGTGAAAGATCCACTAAAAACTGAAGTTTTCTGTATTATTAACATTACAGATGCCCTGTGGCTGTGGGCTATATGAAAAGGGACCCTCTGAATTGAAGGTCTTGAAAAATACATTGTGGTCATGCTTAAAACCCTTGGCTTAAAGTCAGACTCTTAAATCCACTCTTGAAAATGGAATAGGGAAGGTGTTTGCTGTTCAGGCCCCATCAGCGACAGTGACATGTGAGAGCCCTGACCTTAGATAGCTGGGACTGTGGGACAAGGGAGGCAGTATGTCAGACCTCCAGGAGGAGGGGGAGGAAATGAGGGAAAGGCAGGAAAAGAGGAAGCTTTTACCTTCATCACTAACAGAGCTAAATCCCCCTCAACAAGTATATGGGTATAAGAATTTGATAACATACTCAGAGATGCTTTGGAGGAAAACAAGGACATGCTCTTTAATTCCTTCAGAAACTCCAGGGCTGAGTGAGATTTGCAGAAAACAAAATAAAAAACCCCAAAAATCAATTGGAAACACAGCAAATGCTTTGCTGTAAACAAACCAACGCAGGGCCTGCGCCAGCCAGAGCTGCTCAAAGCTGCAGGGAGGCTGAATTCTCCAAATACCACAGAAATGCTAAATGGTTCCTTCAAAGCCCTGAGGCCCAGGCAGCTGCCAGGAGATGGCCATGCACACACTGCACTGTCAGGTCCCCTCCAGGTCCCGCACTTCTGGTCCCTGCTCTGGCACACACCAACCCAGCGCTGCTGCCTGACCCTCTTTGGTCCCTGGCCCTCTGCCACATCCCAAGAGCAGCAGCTCTGTGTGCCCTGGAGGCTGCTCCTGATTGTCTTTTTAAAGCAATTTGGGGTATATTTTTAATATACCTCAGGTCCTCACAGCACAAACTGCAAGGGGGGAGCACAAAGATCCTGCCTGGCACCTCAAACTCAGGGGCTGCTGCAAACCAGCTGCACAGTCAGGTCACCCTTCCTACAGCCAGATTTTGTTCCCATTCCCCAGGACTGATCCAAATGGAGCTGTTCTGTAATGGACACAATCCTGGGAGGCTCTTGCCACCCCTCCTGTCCTTGCCACCATACAAAGGACACAGCCCACTGTTTGCAGACATGGATACAGCAAGGGAAAATCTGATTGAAATGGAGAGAGCAGCACATCTACATGTCCCCACAGCCTGAGGACACTTGTGCAGCATCCCTGCATGAGACAGCCTGGTGGAATTGCAAGATTGGGCTCCTGGCTGGGATATCTTGTCAGATTTTCCACACTCTATCAGGTGAAGGTATTGCTTTAGATGCCACTGGCTTAAATGTAATGAGATCCCTCGGGGGCAAGAAAACAGGGAGTAAGAAAGTAATTGGGCAAAGCAGGGAGATGGAGCCTGTTGGACAGACATATCCTAGAAAAAAGCTGAAGAGATGAGCCCACACCTCACTCCCAAGGGTCTCCCCATCACAAAACAATGTGTTCCCTCAGTGCAGACTAAAGACATGGGGGTTAAAAAGGGAAGCCCACGGAGGGACAGCCCTCAGCACAAGGATATCCACACCAAGGTTTCTTGATGAGGAGAATTTAGCCTCTGGGAAATGACCCTTGCAGCACTTTTCCTACAGCCCATAGGAAGAGATTTTTCCATCTGGGAAGTGTTTTGTGGAATAGCATCCAGTCCCCATGCCCAGGGGCTCAGTCACTCACCTGGTGTAATACCCCTGTGGGCAGGGCAGGCAGGATGGTTGCCCGCTTTGGGGCTGGTAATGGCCTGGTGGGCAGGGGCTGCAGGCACTGGGGTCTGTGCACGAGCCCCCTGCGCAGCATGAGCAGCTCAAGGTGCCTAAATTGGAACAAAAAGCCAGGATCAGGATTGCAAGACTTGACTGAAACCCCTGTGTCTGCTAGGACAGGTCACTGCCACAAAGGCAGAAGCTTTGGGATGCAGCTCCTCTGGCAAGGCACTCATAAAGGGTAAAAACTGCAATGTTCATGCTAATTATGCTGCTGTCCCCTGTTAGCAAGCTGCAGAACAACCATAAGATGATCGAAGGAGTCAAGTCTATCAGTGTGGATCTCCAGAAATTAAGCTGACTGCTTTTTCCATCTTTAGTTTGAGGGGCTAGGAAAGTTTTCCTTGTTTTCCCTCCAACACACAAAAAAAAGACAAAAAAAAAAAAAAGAAAACAAAAAAACCAAAACCAATATACTTCTTTAGATTACTGATAATTTCAGCTTGTAGGAAGCAGAACTGATGAGTAAAGTCCCAGAGTCAAGAATCTGCCTTAAGCAGCAACAGCTTTTCTTTGAGCACAGGTACCATGGCATTCCCAGCAGGAAAGTTCTACCCCTCTCTGCTCCACAAAACCAATCCCAGCCATGCAGAGGAATTGGGTGGGATTTCCTGCAGCTGCACACATCAGACCTGCCATCCCCCTGCTTGCCCAAGACAGTCCTGGCAGCTGAAAGGCAAGAGGAAAAGGCCCTGTAAAAGAAGATCCTGCACGCAAGGGAGGTGGGAGTTAACTCCTGTCCTCTGCAGATTCACTCTAAAGCATCAGAGCTGCTTATTCCCCTTTTTTAAAGTGCCCTGTAGTGCAGGGAATAAGCAAAAAGTACATGGCTTGTATTTTTGAGAATTATTTTCTTTTTTGATATTTTTTTTGTGGGATGGGGTGGTGGTGTTTGAAATCAAAACCCAACCATGCTACAACATAAATGACTTCTGGGAAAGGTAATATTATGCACTGCTGTCCACAACAGAGGTTGATCAAGTATTTTCTCAAGGCCACAGGAAAAGGCTGTCTCTATAGCAGAGATTCTCTTTCAAACATTTGAGACAGCTGGAAATTGACCTTGTATTTGGCCCTGGACCCCAGAATGATGTTCTTCTGCCAACAAATCAAACTGCACTTGTGTTACACTTTGTGCCACAATCCCACTGCTTGTCACCCCAGTGGGGAAGCCTCAGGAAGACCAAAGCACAACACAAGGCCAGGAAAGACCAGGTCTTTGATTTCAGAAGGGTGAAACGAATTAACTCTCCCTCCTGCTGCCTGTCCAAGCTTCCAGCACAAGAACAAGTGCTGGCTTCACCTCCCCCGACAAATCCCTTTTCCCTCTAACACAGAAGCCGGGAGCAGGGACTCTTACCTTGGCTGGGGACTGTCCCTGGGGGGCAGCGGGCACAAGCTGTCACATTCACGCTGCTGCAGTTGGAGGGCTGGGGGTGGGTGGGGAGCGGAGCTGCCGACGGGACCCCAGGGGATGTGGTCGCTCCTGGAGGGGACGCTGGGGCACTGCTGGATGTGGCCGCCAGTCCTGTAGACGCTTGAGAGGCGGCCGTGCTGCCAGAGCTGGGGACGGTCCCCGTGGTGCTAGGCAGAGTCTGGGCAGGGGTTTTTGTGCTTGGATCAGCAGATGGAGCTGCTGTGGATGCAGCAGGGTTTGCAGTGGTTGGTGTCAGTCCAGCTGAGAGTGTTGCAGGAGCAGAGGCCACGGCAGTGGTTGCACTGGGAGGTGCTGGGGTGGATGCCATTGGGACCCCGGTGCTGGTTGCACTGGGGGCTGCTGGGGTTGATGAAATGGGAACCCCAGTGCTGGTTGCACTGGGGGCTGCTGGGGTTGATAAAATGGGAACCCCGGTGCTGTTTGCACTGGGAGGTGCTGGGGTTGATGAAATGGGGGCTTCAGTGCTGGTTGTCTGGCCTAAAGCAATACCTAAGAGAAGAAAAAACATAATTAGTGGCCGAATTATTGTTCTACCTTTAATGATGGCTTCCCATTTAGGTCTTTATCACCTGCTTAAACCATTTTCCTTGTTTGATGTCCAGAAACTCCTGTCTGCTCTGTTCCAATACAGAGCAAGGACCTGAGGGAGCATCTGAGCATGTCTGGCATATGAGAGACTTGCCAAGGAAATAAATTAATGGGTCCATGAGGCCATAACCAAGTAGATGCCAATGTCCAAGAGGTCTGACTCTCCCAGATAAAAGAGTGTGAGAATTGCCTGAAACACTCAGTTTTGTTAGCGCCTTGAGACTGTTTACCCTAAGATCTCATGACAATCTGATTTAAGACGCTTGTCAAGTAGCTGACTGCTTTATCCCATCTCCCTTAAACAGATCAGCCAAGAAAAGTCAGGGGCTCAGGATTTTTTTAAGCTGTTCTGGTGGTACATCCAGAAGGGAACCTGCAGGCCAAGACTTGATTTGATTCTGAAATCTCTTCTCAGAATGAGGATTGCTGAAATGTGTAGAGAAAGGAAGTGTTACTGCAGCTCAAGTTGTTTTGCTGTGACACATGGTGGACTGGAACATCATCTGCTGATGGATCCCTTGGCACAGGCACAGGGAATGTCCTCCAGTTTCTAACAGAGGAGACACCCACGGAACTAAGCATGGAAAGCAGCAGGTTATTGTTAATTTAGCAATGTGGCACTAAGCAAAGGAAGAAAAGCAAAACCAAAACAGGCAGCTCCTGCCACAGCAGCTGTGCCATCAGCTGGGTTCAGGAACTCAGGGCAGGGATTTACTCAACACTTAACTGCAACTTCTGAAAACACCCAACCTTACACAGCACCAGTAGGCAACTGGAGCTGCTACTGTGGGGTGTAAATGCTCTCCCAAGCAGCACACAACTGCTAAGCCCCTCTGGCAATTCCTGCCCAGAGGCATGGAAAACCAAAGGAGCCCTAAGAATTTGGTTTATGGGCTTCAAGGAGGTCAAAGAGTGCAGCTGACACCCAACAGCAGGAGGTAGGTGAGGAAGGACACGGGCAGGGTGACAAGAGAGGTGATAGCACAAGCTGTCAGGTGTCAGACCCACATCCCTTTTCCCCAGCCCTGCTTCACCTCCAGCCTTTAATTTCTCTCTCAGTTATGTCCCCACCATGCAAGGCCAGGCACTGTGGGTGCCAGTGCTCAGCAGTACCGTGAGATGAACATCAACATGCAGACCAAGCTGATGGCAGCTCCAGTTAAAGCTCTGCACCAGGATCAGGACAGTGGATAAAAGAGTCTTTATAAGGTTCTGATCACATGGAGAGAGTTTGCTGGGAGTGCTCCCTCCTGTTGTTGACTGCCTGCTTTGTGCTTCACCGAGGGCCAAAACCCATCTTGGTGTAACTACTGAGTAAAGCAGATGAGCACCCAGCCATCTGGGCCACTGCCCACGTTTTACAGAATTTACAGACTAGTCTGAGTTGAAGGGACCCAGAGGATCACGGACTCCAGCTCTTAAGTGAATGGCCCACATGTGGATCAAACCCACAACCTTGGCATTTATTAGCACTGTGTTTTGACCAAATGAGCTAAATCTCGATTCCTTGCTGTAGCTCTAAAACAGAGACACCAAACCTAACAGTGATCTTTTTCTTACATGCTGGTTTGCCCCAGGCTCAAATCCTAGGGACAGAGGTGCCAGCATTGGTCCAAGGCAGGGAGAGCAGCTCCACAGTGCCCACACAGGACACTGCTACTGTGGCCATGCCTCCACCCAGAGCCGAGATGCACAATTCCCCTCATCTGACTCCCCTGCCTTAAGGGCTGAAGCCAGTCTGCTGCTCTTTCCTCATCTCTGGCAGCAAATTGAGTCAGTCCTGAGATCCATTAAAGTAATCTTAAAGTAAACACTAGCAGTAAGTCAAGGGCGCTGTCAAATTCTCCTGGGAAAACCTCTCAGAACGACCTCTGAGATCAAAGTCTGACCTCCCACAGCTCCCTCCTGTCCCCAACAGCTCAGCTCTGCCAGCCAGAGACACTAAAGAGGTTTCAAAACCTTGGACTGCCCACAGCTGGATGTGTTTTGTTGTTGTTGGGGTTTTTTAGTTGAATATGTTTCATTGGTTGGTTGGTTTAATGTCAAACGGTGGTGCTGTTAAGAGGAATTTTTTAAAATGGAAAGCAGTTTTCCATAATCTGCTACTAAAATAGTAGAGTTGTTTGCAAAATTTCAGTAGCCATCAATAACCTTTGGTAGCCAGTATTTCTTAATAGTTTAAACAATTCCTGGAGAAAAAAAGAAGTCAGCAACTGAAAAAAAAATAGTTTTGAGCAACTAGTAAAGTGTTTGTGTATATTACCAGTTATAGTCAGTCACAGGTGTGAAAAACCACTACTCAAACAACCTCAGCTTCACCAGACAAACCATTTTCTCTCCTGCACTTATACTGTCTATGTCATGGAACAGTGATTTTGCTTTCTAGAGCCACTTTTTTTTTTAAGGAGCACTGTGAATCACCCGAAGTATCTCCAGGGAAACTTGAAGGATGTGTTATTTTGCGTGTGATGCCTTGGTATGAACAAGAGCCTTGAGGATGTGTCAGGGAAGGATAGAGAGCTGATCTTTCCCAACCCACCTGCAGTCATCCTGTTCCTTGGGGTTTACAAAAAAGCCTCTGCAAATCCTCAATACACAGACTAATACAGCTCTATTTCTCCTTTTTTTCTTTCTTGTAAAAGCAAATTTTTGTATTTACTGGATGCATCCCACTTCCAACACTGCCCGTCTTCCAACGCTCGTTTCCTTCCCTGCCTTCCCCCCAGCCCTGCCCGCTGCCACAGCCCACGTCGGCGAAGCCAGGGCTCCCACAATCCCATTATGGCTTTACCCACCTCTGTGCTCAGGCAGGGAAGAGAAACCCTGTGTTGGGAGGACTTACCTGTTAAACACACCATGGTTAAGATCCACAGCAGAGGACAGGGCCAGGCACTCATTTTTCCCTGAGGAGTAACACAGCCTGTCAAAAGGCAAGATCAGCAGCTAATGCCCTCACTCAGCTGCTCATTCTCCTCCGCTTTCGTGCCCAATTTTGTCACCTGACTCTGATCATGCGGCTCGGTCAAGTCAACTTCTCCCCAACAAAGGGGGATTTATGTTCAGAGACTGCAACAGGTCTTAAGAGGATACGGCCTCCTCAGAGCAGAGCACACACCAGGCACCCGGAGGAGCAGATCTCTCCTCACAGCACTGCAGAAATCCGTGCAAGAGCAGCGTTCTGGAGGAAGTGATGGGGTCCTGGGGAGGAACGGCAGGGCAGCACGGGAACTCAGCCTGGCTGCGGGCCAGCCCCCCGTGACCTCGTCAAGTGAGAGGATTTCATTTTTTAGACATGCAAGATTTCCTGAAAGAAGAGAAACAAGAAAAACAACCCCAGAAGAGTCCCCATTTTAACTGGAGCCAACCATGATGTAGCCAGAATGCAGCCTCTGGCGAGCACAGAGCTTTCCCCGCCAGCATTTCACTCCCCCTCTCTCCCTCACTGCCCCCAAGGTGTCCAACTTGATGCATCAAGTTCTTATCAGGATCAAGCTCAAGGATCCCAATGATGATGATTTAGAGGTGAGTGCATTAAGTTTAACGAGGCCCCACCCCATTTTCCATGTGTTCCAGTGTCTGTACTGCCTGATGGGCCACCTGAGGACACAGGTGTCTCCATGTTTTCCCCACCTCGCAGCCCTGCTTTGAAAGATCCCCCCTTTCCTTCTGCCCCCACTGCTCAGCAATCAGCATTGCCAAGCCCCCACTGTGAGAGGATTTCCTTTAGCATTCAGCTGAATGCCACATCTCCCATGTCTCATCTTCACCCAAATTGGGGGAACAGAGGGCTACTCATAATAGGATTGTGAATGCTCCGCATGCAGGCCCCACAGCTGCACATTCAGTGAGATCAGGCACTGCCATGCACTGCTCATGTCCTTTGTGCTCCAGGATCCTCAACAGGACCCAACATGATGAGCATGTTGGGTCCATGGCTTGGTCCCAAGCCAAAACTAGCCTGCTCTAACACAAACCCTCAGGCTTTCCTCACAGTGGCCCAGGTAGGGTCAATTTGGGACCAGGACACTTTCTTGTCCTCCTGTCTCTGGCAGTGACGATCTGCCGAACTATCCTGCTTCATGGTAGCTGCACAGAGACAGGGCAGCCTCCTCCACTCTGGCATCACCAGTTTGGGTGGGTGCAGGTCAGGCAGTGACCAGCTGGCTTCCAACGCTTTCAGAGAGAACCTTAACCAGAACTGATCACTGCCAAAGCGATCACAAGCACGGCATCAGGCTCAAGGACTCGGCCCTGGCAGCCCCTCACAGAGACGCTGCCCAGTGGCTCTAGGCAAGGCAGGGGTGGGTAGAGGGCTGCCCCTTCCCTGCAGGCAGGAGAGCTCTCAACGTGACATTGCTCAGCTTGGCTTTACAGGTTTTGCAAATCTCAGCACAGGATGTTTGATCTCAAGTCTGTGAAAAGAGCCTGTTCCACCCAGGCCTGTGCAGGGCCATCCAGTCTCCCGTGAGCTGAGGCTCTGCAGTGAGGGACAACTTCTGCAGAAGCAGCATTTGCAGGATGGAGCAGCTCCGTGCACTGGTAAAACACTGCCAGCAATTACCCAGTGAGATTTCTCCTGCTAGGGGAGCTGGCAGCAAATCAGTCACCTGCATCCCACAAGCTGCACCCCTGGTTAGTGGGGAGCTTCCCCACCCTCCTCAGGCCCAGAACCAAGTCAAACATTTGCTGAGCAGCTATTGCACACATGTACACACTGGAAAAGCAGTTCAGAACTGGATGTGGCAGCACTTTCACTGCGAGTTTCAGCCTAACACATGGAAGAGAAAAGGAAATTGTCCCCTCAGAGCCCCCTTCCTACATGAGCTACCAGAGTCCAGGGGAGAGATGACAGAGGCTGCTTTCCTCTCAACTGTTTTAGCAACTGGGAAAGCTGGAAATACACTTCTGACAGGGAAAGTCTAATGCCACTTCAGGGCAGAAAAATAAAACAAATTCATAAACTCCTGACCTGTCTGGGCCTGTCTCCATTAAGATGAAATGCTTTTGCTAGCTGGTTCACAGAGAATAAAAAGCAGTGTCATGGTTTATCAAAAGCGATGTCCTAGGCTGGCACAGGGCCCTCTTCTTGTCAGTTCTGTTGTTCTTCCGTAGCTGGCAGACCTTGTGTCCCCAAATTAACCAGACAGTGCCCTCCACCCTCAGAGCTTACAGGGCACAGGCAGGAGCAGTGACATTTCTCCCAAGAACATGGCATCCTGTTCAAACACTCCAGCAGTTTGTACCAGCTCCCAGGTCTTGCCCAGCCTGGAGAAGACAGCTCTTGTCCAAGGTGGCCCCGATCCATCCAAGCTGAGCAAGCAGAGGATGTGCCATTAGAGGTTTCATCTGCTGAGGGCAGACTTGGATTTCTGAGCTTCCCAGGTTTACAAATCCAAGGGCCACCACAGGGCTCTGCATTAACTGCCTGCAAGTCACCTGGGTGTTAGATATCCATGTGATCTGTCTATTTACCTGCTTAATAAGAAACACGGAGCAGGAAGACTCTCAAAACACCAGCCTTCTTTGCAGTATCACATGTGACCTGCCACTGTCTCAGCTTTTGTCAGCTGGGATGTGACAGTAAGTGCTGTGGGGGTGAATATCCCCAGCTGAGGTCTCACCTGCAGTGGGGATAGTGTGAAGGAGAAGAAGGCTTGAGCCAACAGCAGACTGACACATCCATGAGCCTGAAAAGGGTAGGTCACTGGGTGACTCTTTAGAGTCAGGAAGACCTTTATTTACTACTATCTGAGGAGAGCAGAGCAGTTTGGCTCGAAAGGTATCCCTAAAGATCATCTCATTTCAACCCCCCTGCTCTGGATAGGGACACCTTCCACTAGACAACATTGATCCAAGACTGACCGAACCTGACCTTGACACTTCCAGGGATGGGGCAGCCACAGCTTCTCTGGGAACCAGTTCCAATGCCTCACCACCCTCACAGTAAAGATTTTTTTTTTCCTAATAACAAGTCTAATCCTGCACCTTTTCAGTTTAAAGCCATTCCCCCTTGTCCTATCACCACATGTCCTTGTGTCCCTCTTCAGCTCTCTTACAGCCCCCTTCAGGTATCAGAAGATGCTGTAAAGTCTCTCTAGAGCCTTCTCTTCTCCAGGTCTTAGCCTGTCCTCATAGCAGAGGTGCTCCAGGCTTCTGAGGATCTTCGTGGTCCTCCTCTGCACTCAGATAATTTCGTCCTTGTATTCTTAGGCTCTTTCCATAGTTATCCACCACTCCGTTGTCACTGTTGGTGTCCTGGGCTTAACAGACACCTGTTGGGGTGGCAACTGACTGTCACGCTCTGAGGCAGGCAAGGTACTGCCAAGCTACCCTGCTCCCATGACTCTAGGGAGAATGGTTCTTGGTTGCTGTATCCAGCTATTTGACAGGACTCTGGTCCTTTGGCAGCGTTGCTGACGTGTACCCTGCTGCTGAGCTGGAAAGCGGAGGCTGGGCTGAGCTGCTGCCTGGGAAAGAGCAAGATAATCAGGCAAACTGCAAGCTGGAGTCTGATGGGGGCTTTTTCTTGGAAAAGATTTTTTTTCAAGGAATACCGCTTGTGATTCATACCCAAACCTGGCTGTGTATAGAAGCACCAGCCCACAGGTATCACTCGGTCCTCCGCAGGCAAAAAAGCAGAAGGACTCTGAACCCCCTGGAATGCACCACCCCCTGGGTTGTGCTGGGAAGCAATGGCCAATCCAGACCCCTCTTTTAGACGCAAGGTTATTCCAAGGTATATCCACTGACTCTCATAAAACAGACCAGGCGTCCAGGCTTTAGGAATACAGGTCTATCAAGCAGTCAGCAGCCTTGTGCCCAAGAGGGGGGCGAGACACTCCTACACAGGTGAGAAGAAAAAAAGCACCGCCAGCGCTCCTGGAGGAGCACGCAGGGCTTTGTGCTCTGGACGGGGAAACCTGCTGGTGCGAGAACGGCCACGCGATGGCACCACAGCGCTGGGCCGGGGGACACCGCCACGCCCGGGCCGGCACCAGAACCACCGCACCCAAAACCAGCCGGAGCGGCTCTTCCCAAACCGCACCAGCAGAAACCTTCGGCAGCACTGGGGGCGGTGGAGGTGGAATAACGAAACCCGCAAAAGGGAGCTGGAGGAATTTAAGTGAAAAATAAAAGAGTTGTTACAGTCACTTTGAAACAAAAACCTAACACCTCTTCTTTTTTAAAAAACGTGTTTCTTCTGTGCCTGGGTTTAGAAGGAATAATTTAAAAAAAAAAAAAAACGTAGAGCTAGCCAAAGGAAAAGCATTGTACTGCAGCAGGGATCTGATGGTTTATCCAGCCATAATAATATACAGAGGCTAGAAGTTTATTTTCTCAAGCACAGAACATTTAATTCTTATTTACTCCCCCCATCAGGTAAAAAGGTGATCTTTAAATGTAAAAAAACCTCCAAAATGGACAAGTGTGTCTTGGATTAAGTCAGTTCTAAGGACGGAGGTCAAACCCAGCTGGTGCTTTAGTCAGAACAAGTGCAGGGGGGGTGTTGCCTCTGCTGTCCGTGCCTGCAGTATCTGGGGGAGGGAAGGAGGAAACACCTTCCATTGACGCACAGCTTGGGTACCCCCCCAGCCAAACAGCTCTGGCTCAATGCAGATGAGCACAAAATTATAGCACAAGATCAGCTTGTCTTGCCAACTCTCCCATGCGAGGAAACAGCCAAGAAAAAACCTCCAATTTTTATTGAAAGATGAAAAGGAAAAAGGAGGCTGTGGACTTCAGTGACACCAAAGGATAGGGCAGGCACTAGAGCCAAGCTTATGTGCTAGTGAGGGGTTCAGACAACCATTCAGAGAAACCAATTCCTTTGTGTTTTCATTAAATTTCTACCAGGAAGGAGTAAATATATTTTAATACCAAATGCTTCACAGGAACCACATTCTGAGAGCCAAATAAAGGAACCTCCCCAACTTCCTCAGGGGAAGGTCACAGAACCCCAGAACGTTTTCAGCTGGAAGGGACCTTAAAGATCATCCAGTTTCAACTCCCCTGCCATGGGCAGGAACACCTTCCACCTAGACCAGGTTGCTCCAAGCCCCATCCAACCTGGCCTCAAGCAATTCCAGGGATGGTACAATGCAAGTGTCTTGAAACACAGCAGGTTCTGGAAATAAAGTCACCTCATTTACTTTAGAACAATCAGGTTTTGCTTCTTGCCTCATTTTCCCTTTCCTGCTCTCGGGAGAGCCTGTACACACACACCTGCATGGCAGGGAGAGGAGCGGAGTCTGAGGTGCTCAAGCTCTGTCTAAAGGAACTCAGAATACAGGACAGCATCTGACACGGGTTTGTCCAGGTCTGGAAGAGGTCAGCGTTTGGTCCATCATTAGTCTTAAGGGTTAGCACTAGAGCAACATCCTAAACATTACATCCTCTACACCCTTGTACCAGCTAAGCCTCTCCAAAGCGTCCAGTGGCACAGATTGCTAAAAACAGATGGGTCTGATTCTGCCCAGACCAGTCTCAGCAGGCAGGTGAACTGGCACATCCCTGTTCATGTGGAGCATATCAGGGTCTGGGCACCAGCAAATCTCAGAGAGCAAGTGCCCTGTGAAATAACAAATGAAGTGTGCATCTCAACCTCTCCCAAAGCTTTTGTCCCAGGCATTCTACCAGAGCAGCTGACCTGGAACAGAATTCCCTTCCTGGCTATTTGATAAGGTCGACCTGACACAGAAAAGAAAAACTTCAGACTATGTCTGGCACCACCCCAGCACTGGCATGTGGAACAGAGCCATTTCACACAGCTGCACATAAGGAAATTGGGATAAGGCCAGCCACACATCTCCACGTAACACTGTAAGACAAACCTTCATGCTTATCACAGAACCAGACCCTAGGAACTGTACATGAGCATGAAAACAGTTCCTAAAAACCCACAACAAACCCCACCCAAAAAACCACCAACCCCAAAGCAAAACACACCCACCTTCTGCAGCACCCAAACTGAGAGAAGCCACCATTGCTCCAGTTCAGATAAAGGCAGCGTTGTAGAACAACAGGGTTTATTCCACATTTCCATACCCCATCCACAGAACCCATGCATGGCAGATCTTCCTCAAACCACCAGATCTCGGCTGTGGCTCGAGTGCTTTTGCATGTGCACACCCACACACAGTGGGGACACAGCACCCAGGGCTCACCAGCTTTCAGTGAACCCACACACAGAGCAAGAGCAGGTATTTCAGTAAATCTACTCACAAATATCCTAAACTAGCAAAACCAGCACTTGCCAGCTTTGAAATACCAACTCTGAAATGCACCTACAGAAACAATGCCACAATTATGAAGAGATACATGTTATCAGGCAATTTGGCTGTTTGGTCTCAGGCTGGTGGTACAACAACTCAACTGTTAGTACAATGAACAACTTGATTATTAAGAAGAGTATCAGTCCATTTCCTTAGAAAATCTAAATTTTTTATTATACATACTGTATTACACTGAAAATACGTACCCAAAGACAGAATATTTTGAATTTACATCTGTACAAAAAAAAACCAAACCAACCAAACAAAAACCAATAGAAAACATACGGGCTATGCTATAGATGTGACATTTTACAAAACGACAGTTTTTGTTAAAGGCACCAGATTCCCAGAGGGCTCTGGCTTAACATTTTTTAGTCTTTTTTTTCCAGTCAGATCTTACTATGAAAATGTGATTCACTCTTAAACTGTGTGATGTCAAAGTCTCAAGATTCTTTTATCTAGACAAGTGGTCTGCACTTTGACACAACTTAGCGAGAGAAGTGACCAATTCCACATGGAGATGTCAAGCAACTACCAAAGGCTCCTCCCCACTACATTCAGCATCCTATGGTATTGAACTGAAAGATTAAATGGCAAAGCCCCCACTGAAAATCAGGTTAACCACAAAATACCAGCCCAATACTAGAGCGTTAACTGTACTAAGCCTAGACTGGTTTGTATGGAGATAACTACAGAGCGTTAGAGTAGCAAAAGAATGAACAGAAAGATGGAATCTGTGATCAGAACTCTTGCTCAGCATCCTTCTTGGGCTCCCTTTTTAAATTACACTCATTTCACTCTTTCAGGTCCGCAGAGCACAAACAAAAGAAAATGGAGCCTTCAGAAACCCAGCACTTCACCATAGGGCAAGTTGTTGAAGCAGCCTGGGTATGATGAATGTCCTCTTTCTCCCCTAAAAACAAAGCCTGGACAGGATATGGAAAACACAAGCCGCTTTCATTGCTTCTTTCTCCAGTATTTCATACTCAAATCAAAGAAGCTAACTCACATCATGCCTAGGCTAGCACAGACAGGGGCTTCTGTACAAGCAAGGGCAAGAGAGACTGGGACATCCTCCTTGATGAGGCGCAGTTCAAACCCAAAGTTCTAAAGTTTGGGCTTGCTATTTCCTAAAACTTCATGCTTGGATAAAGGCATGAGGAAAGGACGAAACCAAAGCTTTAAGAAAACTCTGAATTACTTCTCTGGTCAACTCAGTACATCTGCAAATCATTCTAGAGTAAAGAAATGTTTTTGTTTAACCTTACAGCACACACTGAGCCCCACTGAATAGCTTCACATCCACGTGACTGAGAATTCAAGACAAAAAATGTCAAGTTCCAGGGCCAGATTTTGTTTTGTATGTAACAATTCCAATATATGGGAATTTCAATATTGAAGTTGCCCTTTCTGATTTGTCTGGCATTATTCCTACTTTCAGAACACAGATTTGATGATTTCATTTGCTGAACCAAAGAACTCCATGTAGTTTTACTTCTTACTGTATCATTTTAACAATGTTGCAGGAACTTCCCTTTCTTTAGGCATTTAAGAAACTTTCTAGATTCACAGATCAAGTTGAAGTAATGCTCTGGTATTGAGGGTCACAGAGTGACTTTAAAAAATAATTTATTTTTGCAGTGTTAAATTGTCTCATCCTAACAAGTTAACGGAATTAAAAATATACCATAGTTCTATTTAAAATTTCCATTTATTGCATATGACTGACTTCAGACAAACAGGCCTGGAGACCAACTGCATTATGCAGCAATTACAAATAGCAGCATGGTTAAGCTTCCTACATACTACTGCACTCAAATGACTCCACTGCATTCTAGAAGGGCTTCCTGAAGAAGAGAGAGACAGCTATCCTCACCCCACAGCACAGGTCTGAAATGCAGACTTTTGTGGACCCAGAAAGTTTAGTGAGGGACCACCATTAACCTCAAGCAAGCCAAAACAGCCACCACACAGCAGCTCCTGACCACGACTGAACCGCACGGGTCTTGCATCAACAGTTTACAATGACAGAACATGCCCCTCAAGCCAGCCAATTTTCTAAATGCTCATTCTTAACAACTGTATCTGATACTTGCAGCTCATCTAGCAAGCAGGAACAGTTGAGACAGAAGTATCATACATGTTTACAGAAAACTGGGCATCACAAGGAAACTTTAAAATCTGAATGCAGACAACAAAAGGAATGTCACTTTTCTTTAAACCTTTCTTCTAAAAGATGAATACTTTCATATCCTATCGTTAGCCCTGTGTAACACTCTAAAATCGAATAAATTATAACCATAACGCATTCTACTGAACTCCTAAAAACTAAAACTCACTACTCATCCTCACTTGTCAAGCTGTTTTCTACCTGTTTATAAAGAAAAGTTGCAATCAAAATTACAATCTATACTGTTTCTGAAATGGGTAACTCTGGGGAGGACAGCCCCAATGTGACAGTTATATGTAACTTTCACACTAAAACATGCACAACACTCTGTAATGGCAGAAGATACCATCAAATAACCTGCCCCTTACAGAGCTAGAACATTCTGTATATTTGCTTAAATAAAGTTAAGAAACCTACACTTTTGGTCACATCTTAAAACACTGTAGAATACAGGGGGGGTTTAATATTATCTACACTTGCCCTGTCCTGTTGGATAGTTTGATTGAAAAACTAAGATTAAAATGCAATAAAAATTCCCCAATAAAAAAAAACTCTAATCAAACACCTAAATGTCTTTATTAGTATACAAGTGTACTATGGGATTTGGTCTGCTTTCTTTTCAGAAAAAAGAAACAAAAAAAAACCACCTCATTTTGTCCTAAAAGTTCCACTTCAACATGAATCTTTAAGTCAGCCCAAGGTACCTCCTCAACACATCACCACTCTGCTACTCATCTTTGTATTACTTCCCTCTAAGCAGCATTCCCAACCAAGCACAGGTCCACACAAGTACTGGCAGAAAACAGACACTGAATCCAAGACTCCTTGAAACGATGAAGCCAAGTCTCCCAAGAAGGAATCCTGAGTTATGTACATAAATCCTCTCAGTAAATGTCAGCTTTGTTTGTACTATTAAAGCCAGATTACACCAGTGGTATGAACACAGTTATAAAGATAAAAATGTGCTTCTACTAGCAAGGGACAAGTACAAGGCACATTTATATGCCAGTATAATTGTAGCCACATTAGCAATTATACTGATAAAACTACACTGGTTAAGAACCACAGCTATAGTCATTCAAAAGTTTTTGGGTCAGGGCTTGGCAATCAAACATATTATGACTGCTCAACCAAACACACATTAACAGTGCCTCAAGACAACAAAGCTGGTTCTTCTCAGATGTGTGTCTCAACCATTTCTAGCACCATTTTAAAATTAAGCTCCCACTGGTCTTGTGATGCAGTTGTTTCCCTTCCTCCAGGTAAGTTAAGCTGGGCAAAGGGCTTGCTATGCAAGAGCCATCGATCAACTTCTACCTCAAGACTCCTATGGCAAGAAACTATCACTTCCAGGCAGTGACAAGCCACTGTTACTTTTATAATTTTGATGGGTTTTTTTCTTCAGAAAGCTATGATACTCAGTTTCCATCTATCTCGAATAATGCCAAATATAGATTAACTCATGCTGGGCATGTACACTGACAATACAGCGAGTTAACAAAGCTGCTCAATCTCATCCTAAGACCCAAGCATAAATAAGCTAAAAACATACAGTGGGTACCTTTAGACACTGACATCTATCATCTGCAATAGTTATACTGCAGCTGAAATACAAAATTATCAAGCACCGACCTGTGGTGCTTCAAACATCCGTTCTTATGATAGAACTCATGTTGCCAAAGAAAATGTTTTTACAATAAAGATCTGTGCCCTCAGTTAACAGTAAACCATGAATGACTGTGCAGTAGTCTTCTCTTCTGGTAGTCAGCAGTAAACTGCTCTCATCTGTAACCTTTCAGATGTGATCTCCTTTTTCAGCATCTTGAACTGCAGGAAAACAAAAACACACCAACAACTTCCCCCCCTCAAGATCATCTTTCCCTCTCCCAAGATTAATTTAAAAAAAAAAAAAGTGAGTTTGACACCATCATCTTCTGTGTTCGCTGAGCTCAGTTTGGTTGAAGAGCTTCTACTCTGGAGGGTAATAAGACATGTACACATGAATGCCATTCTGTACAGTTGACATACTCTATGAGCTGGTTGACTCTAAGCTTGATTTGGTCCAGTCTGCTGCTGCTGCATCTCTTAGGAAACATTAGTTATAGGTTTGTACTTCTTGAATCTGGTCCATTCACCAGTAGCATAGTTCATTTCAAAGACTGTGTCAACCAACATAGTGGTGCTGCCTGTGCCATCTGCCTTTGGTAAATCTTCTGTATGTTCACTAAGTTTAATTTGGATGATGTCACCTTGCTCTTGGCAAGGATTCTCTGCAGAAACAAGGAGAGAAACATGTTATACATTTCAACAGTGTATTAAACAAGGTAGGGGCTTCTATGCTTAAAAAAATAACCCCAAAATCACAAAAAACAGCCTCAGATCCAAAGCTGAGCAAAGCACACAGCCAAAGATCTTCCCTCCCTCCACACTCCTGAGACCGTGTTTTAAAGATAAAAAAACCAGACCCCAAAAGATGCAGCTCAAGGCTGAACTAATTGGAAGAACAATAAAAGAGGGAATAAAGCCCGCCAGTGTCATTTTTCTCTGCCTCAGAGTCAGAAGAGAAGCTTATATTTAAAAGGGAGTTGGTAAACTTGAACTACCAGTTACTTTACTTAGGATCCATTTCGTAGTTAAATGCCTCAACAATTTTTAGCTGTTAAAGAAACCCAAAGAGCTCCACTGAAACCACTTGTCCCAGTCTCAGTTCCATGACAGTAGAATGTTACACTTCAAGGTACTGATATTCAAGAATATCAGTTGGCAATTATTTATTCAACCTTCAGAAGGTGCTGACATTATTACTGAAGGTATTTATATTAATATATACTTTACTATACATGTGTATGTGAATCTATATCACACACACACTTCCAAAATAATATTATACCTTGTGTTAGAAAAAGCTGTCCATGTAGATAAAAAGTTCAGCCTCCTACTGCAATCTGAAGTAGCATCTAGTACTAAATGCACCCTCACTAATGCAAGACGCACCAAACTTAAAGCTCAGGGATCACCACAGTAACTCTGCTCTGGTCATCCTCACTAGTGTACTGCATTAACCCAAATGCATGATCCACATTTAGGCTGAAGGACTCTGGTGATAAGAGCCCCCAAACACCAAATTAGAAACCAGAGCTAGCACAGATGATGGGAGTTCACTTAAGGACTCTTACACCCCTTCTCATCTTACATCCAATAATCTTCTAGGTAAAACAGCTTTGGTCTATCAAGGCCAATACATAACAGGATCCAGCTATGAGACAGCTTATCTCCCCGTGATTCACAGCACCAGTAGTTATCTCAAGTCTCTGAGATAACAGCTGCCAGTTTCTAAAGCAAGGAATTAGCAAAGAGGTTCTGTACTACCCAACTTGTACATCAACTTGCCACAAAAGAATTAACATTCATTGGTCCTCTAGGCAGAGCAACAGCACCCAACCAGTCTGTTCAGTGCTAACGAGCTGCTTTGTTTCTCTTCAACCCTAAGCCATGATTCTACAATGAGTTCAGTTATATTGTGGTCAGCAGCTGTTCTGACAGACCAGATGACTTACTGGAAATGGACCCTAAAGACCTGTTTCCAGGTAGTTGGAACTATAATCCATAATACATACAGTCCAGAGTAAAGCAAAAAGAGTCCAGCACTTAGAGATAAAGCTAAATCAAAGCACTCTCACATGCACATTTAGAAATGCCAGGCTGTATTTCAGATTTGTGTATTCAGAAGTAAGCTAAATTAATAGCAATACATGCCTCTGGATCCTGCCATGAATCCAAGTATAAGAGCCTTTTCTGGCCTTGTAACTTTGTTTGCAGTCTTGAACATTTCCTGTGCAGCATACATTTGCTCCCTCTGTAACAGACACAACAAATGTCAATTCCAGTGGAAAAAAACTCTGCCAACAGGGACCACAATAATAGCCACAGATGAGCAATAAAGAATAAGGCGAAAGTTTGTAGGACCTACAAAAAGTTAACAAAAAAGGCATCTTCATCTCAAGGCTTCCCCTCCGTAAGACTTACACCTGACATTCACAGCAGTGACAACTGAATTCTGAAAGTCAAAAAAAACCACCCCACCTTCAAATAGGTACAGAAAC
Organism: Oreocharis arfaki; assembly: GCA_013398015.1. Taxonomy (NCBI): domain Eukaryota; kingdom Metazoa; phylum Chordata; class Aves; order Passeriformes; family Paramythiidae; genus Oreocharis; species Oreocharis arfaki. The sequence continues at coordinate 3,697,245 of VZRR01003976.1, read as the reverse complement.
ACGTGAGAGGGTTAATGTTTATGTTATCAATTCTGTGTCCTTTATAACATTAGGAAAAAAAGAAAATAATCCAATGCTTTCTCTACAGTCCAACAAACCCAGGCTTGCAATAATTTCAGAGGATTTTTTTGCCTTTAATAAATGCAGTAGAGGTACTGAAAAGAAGTCACCCAGCTTGTTGAAGTTCAGATCTCGCAACCCAGGCTTACGGATGTGCTTAGCTTCAGATCAGTTGCATCTTGAATTGAACTTCAAGCACGCACATAATATATACCAAAATACCAGGAATAAGAAGCTTCAGCATATATCCCCACTCTCAGACTTTGAAAAATGTGTAATGAAGGGATGAGGTGGATCAGAAATAAAATCTTTTACCTTAAAATAATCTATTGATATCTTTTCTCCTACTACAGCAACATCAGGACAATTTTAAGTAATTTCTATTATGTGCAATTGGCTGGGCAACTTCTGCTGGAAATACGCCTTTCTCCCAAAATTCTTCATAAAGAGCAACACATTATTTTACATAACACATAGCATTAAATAATGACATCTTACTGCAACATTAACACTGCACAACTAAAAATGTTGTGACTAGCATTAAGACAGCAATACTAAACCACAAAATATTTTTGTAATCTTCAGTTATAAAAAAGCAGCCTCAACCACTCCATCATCCAAAGGCCGAGAAATGCCAACATCTAAATGAGATCCAATCCACATCAAAATCATCAGTCAAAAAGAGCCTGTTTTTACTTACTGTGAGAGAGAGGCTCTTCTTCGGTGGTGGCTGTTGCTGAGTTTGGGGGGCCACTTGTGGTGCCTGTGCCGCAGGGGAGATGGCAGGAGGTGTGGTGGGTGTTAGGGGTGAGGTAGGTGTAGCTGCAGGAGGATTAGAGTTACTGTTGTACATCGGTGTTCTCTGTTTGAACTGTGCAGGGAGAGTTGTAGTAGCATTTGGAGCTGCAGGCTCTTCAGTCTGTCTGTTGGTCTGCAAGGCCTCTCGTGCAGAGCCAGCTGTAAAAACCAGCCAGGATAATTAAAAACATTATAATCCACAAAAGGGATTAGCATCACCAGCGGCCTTTAAAGAAAACTAAAATCTCTGATGATCCCATTTTAGCACCACAATTCAATATGCCATCTAAAATCCACATGAAAAAGTTGAGCTAATGCTCTTTCCACTCAATTATCTTTAGAAATAATTAGATAACAGAGTAACTAGCCATCCAGTATGGGTTGCACTATATTTAGCATGAAATTTGATACTTAATGGATACCAGATTTATCAAATTGAAACTGCTTTATTTATCAAATTGAAACTGCTTTATTTACTTTTAGTTTATATTGCTGTAACAACTGTACTCTGATCCTACCAGGATTGTTGCTGTTCTATTACATAGAAGCAAGTCCAAATACATTTCATCAGTTTTTACCTAATGTAGAAGCAGCTTTCAAAGGAAGTGGCAATTAAGTAACAAATACTGAAAATACAAATATGCTTCAACAGATGTCAGAATTAAGTGTAATCTTCACAAATCACTCATTATTTAAACACTAAATGCTAGAAGTTAAAACCCCACAACTTTGACAAGGCTTAACTCTGTTCTTTCTCAAAGCTGATCCATTCACCTACACCACGGAAGTTACACTATTCCAAACTTGGCTGCAGCTGGAGGCAACTCATGAAATCACAACAGCTTGACCATGCAAGTTACCATCCGTCCAGCCAGTGGTAATTACCCAGTGGACACTATCTACATTCTATTGCAGCTCTTAGACACAGGCACAGCTGCTTAAGCACCTTTCACAAACCTCATGAGGTTTAAGCTGACCTGTTTAAACAGTGTTCACAGCAGACTAAAGGCAGATATGGATCAGAGCTACACTGATGCCTTTCAGATCAGATCCTAGGAAACGAAATGTCTATGGCTCTGCACCTTGGCACAGGCATGGCAATGGTTTCCAGCAATACTGGTATTTTTCAGTACACATAAAACAATTGAGAGGATAAACATTTGCAACTATTAGTTATTCCTTAATTTTGTACAAGTTTCATTACTGGCTTTATCTCTCATCAGAATAACTGACTTTCATAAAGTAATGTCTTAATTATGCAACCTCAGATTATATGAGGCCAAATCTGTGGATCTTCTGTGTGCATCTTATATCAAGGACACAGTTTTATGTTCCTGGTCCATAAGAAAAGCTAAATACTCCATACTCATAAAGGAAAGAATAGAGAATAAAGAATTTTAAACTAGACTCTTCCTGCTGTTGAACACAATGCCAACACTCTGGAAAACAGTACTACAGCTGCTGACACACTTAAGTGTTCTTGGCTGCGTTCCTTCTGGAGATGCCAATTTTCTGCCAGAGAAAGAGGTGTATGGACCTTCAGAGAGATTCTGAACTGTTTTGAGGCCAATTGAAATTATTTGGTTTTGGATATGTAGTTTTCTATAGTGCCCAAAATGCTACAGCTCAGAAGCAAAAGTAAAAACAATGTATTAAACTGAAATGTTGGTTCTATGTTAACAAACAGATCTGGTAATGAATCCCAGAATCTGGAAATGCACATCTGTTAGCACAAACTGATACAACCCTTTCAAGACTTCACACACAACAGGGAAGAAAAAAATAAAACCAAGTAGGTTAAAATAGAAGTGCAAGAAAAAAGGACTTGTACAAACTATTTTTTACTACTGGCAATTTTCTAGAATTGAAAATAACACAGCACTTCTCAAAACATGCAGGAGTCCAGCTATTATCTGTTATATAAAGGTAAAAGAAAAACAGATGGCTTAATCCCAAACTGTGTGAAAGGTAATACGCACTTGTCTCTAGAAAAAAAACTGACTTCTGAAATGAACTGTTTTGTACGTGCTAGCATGTGTGTGTATGGAATATATACTCCAGACTTATACTGATTACTTTTTGGGGATTACAAAAGCTGGACTTTTTATTACTATGTAAGAAAAAACAAATCAGGAAATTGTTTTGCTTACTTGACTTGAATAGCAGTCACTATAAAATTTAGAGCCAACAATTATTTTCTTTACTTAGGTTAAATGACATGTCTGGTTACCCAAAACCCAAAGGCAGGAGTCTTGCAAGAGATTTTACATTGCTACAGTGGAGTTTCACTCGAGTTGAGGGACAATAGGTTTGTAAATAAAAGAGCAGCCAGACAGTAAAACTGTACAGAGTTGGAGGTATCAGGTCCCAAGAGCAAAGAAGTGTCTGTTACCTGGCTGTGTTTCAGAGCTTGGGATGTACGAGGAAGACGGCACCACACTGGGGGTAGCAGGTAAATAACTTGTGGAAGGTAGAGCAGGCTCATTGTTCAACGAGCCAAGTTTCTACAGAACAGAAAAGAAAGTGTTAAAGCCACACTGCAAGCATTCATGGGCTGTTTCTGCATTTTACATACAACTTCAACATCAGTTTCACTAAGATACTCCTTTTGGGAACTTAACTGCAGATTCCTCTGTTAGGAGTCATACCTAACAATCTGTTTAACACTACCTTTCTACTTCAAACATTAGAAATTTGTGCAGATGGCACTCTAGGAAGAATTACACTCTAGGATTAAGTGATCTGCCAGAGAAAACAAGCTCGCAAACCTGTGCTCATCCATGGGCATACGACCTACTAGGGTATCACCCAGCAGAACACAAAGGCCTCCGGGACAGAGGTAAGCAGAAAGCAGCACCAACAGCACAGGTAAAAACCCTGTTCCCACTGAAACAGGCAGTCAACACCAACACAAAGATGCCATCCAGGCTGACGAGGCTACAGAAAAAGCCTCATTTTGTATTTAATTATACATGAAACTGCATACACAGCATAAAGACAGCAGCATGGCTGAAGATTTCTCTGCCTGATCCAGTCTTGTAAACATAAGGGGGTGAGAGAGCAAAGAAGTCTTGGGGGAAATAAGTCTAACAGACAAATCATTTAAGGTAGCCCTACAATATAAAATAGAGACATTCTGTAGAAAGTGGAACTCATCAAAAGTAAGATTCTCTTAGCACTGCAGAAAGAGAGAGACTGACCTTCACTCCTGACTCTGGCCTACCAAGATCTCCCTGTATGTAGGCCTTGGCTTGTCACACATGTCCAACAGACAGCTTCTTACTCAAAAGCAAGGGCAGGACATAACATTCTTGTAGAACCTATGTCTTGACTAAGAAAATAAAGCTACACCATGGTTTCTAATATACTGTATCTGAAATAGGAAGAAAAAAGCCTACACACAACTTGTCCTCCCTCTCCCTGACTGAAAGACTTCTAGCAACTGGTCTGCTTTTTTATTTTTTGGAGAAAATATAATGGAATTTTGAAAAAATGATGTAAAAATTTTTACATAAAGAGACATGTTTTAACAAGTGAGCAAAATACCACTACAGCATTTACATGGTTTAGAATAGCACACGTCAAGACTATCTTTTTTTTTGGTTTTTGCCTGGTTGGTTTTTGTTTGATTGATTTTGCTTGGTTTTACCTGTGTAGATACAAGGCCAGCAGCATAATCTGGGGTAGCATTTTCTACTACTGTTTCTTCTTTGGCTTGCTTTTCCACAACTTCCGTATCTATTGCATAAAAATAGAAGTGAGTCCAGAAATTTTTTCTGAAATACTGACAAAGACATAAAAATGCATTTCTCAAAGTCTGCTAAAACATGCTTGAAGTGGTATATGCTGAAATAGATATAGTAATCTCCAAACACAGTTTTATAATGAACCCAATAATAGTTTATAATGAACCCAATAACCCAATCAACCACAATGTACAGGATACAGTAACTTGAGTAATTTGATACTAGAAAGCATGAAAGCCCAAGCAACATTTTAATTGCAGTTATGGTTTTGTTCTGAGGTGGTATTCTTTTTTCGTGACGAATACACAAAAGTTGTTTCAAGACAAATAGGCTGCATAGTGGATCTTCTTGATATGGTTAAGTAGGGCACTACCCTGTCACTTGCCTTAAAAGTAGTGTATCAGATATTACTCACTTGCTAAGATCTCTGGGTCAAAATTCTGGAGAGTGCAATAAATTTTTTCAACATTACTTTCAATTAATTTACTTGGCCATACAGCCAGTAGAAGTGAGCATATCAAAACAACTCAGAAAAATTCCAGTACCAAAGCCACTCACACCTGTGGGCTGCCCAAAGCACAACTGATTAGCTCAATCCTTCCACATGACTGAGTTATATTACCTAGGCACAAGGCAACATGAGTAGGAGCACTGAAACAAGTGAAAATCCTCCCTTAAAACCTATTTGGGTTGGTCGGTAACATCCCCTCATTTCTTAAAGTTTAGCTTTGGCTAAGCTTTAGCACACTAAGAACAAAATGGTACTACAAATCTTGATCCTATTTGCAGGTGTACTGATAGCCTTTGTAAGTAGAATGCTGTACTAACCTAATGTCTTTCTTCTTCTCTTTGCTTCACGGCCAGCACCGACCATATCCAGCTCAGAGATATCTAGAAGCTAAAAAGAAAGACCACAGAGAACTTAATAACCGTTGTTAAATGTACACAGTTTAAATATCATCCTCAATTTCTTTTTCTTTTAATATATTGATTAAAATCAGCAGCAGAAACTCACTTTAGGTGAGGGAAGAGAACTGAGCAGAAAAACAAGGAGTGCACCTACCTTTACTCCTCTTTCTTTGCGCAAAGGTGTTCTTGAAGGAGGAATAGGAGTTCTATTTCCAGAAGGACTAAATACACTGGGTGCTGAAGTACTCCTGAACGGAGCTTGTTTTGGTATTCCTTTGAGTGGTGCTTAGGGAAGAGCAAAGAAAGCAACATGAGGTATGTGTGTAACTGGTTATGAAAAGTGCTTTAACAAGGCCTTTAGCTCTTCCCCTTCTTAACACACACACTACCTCCCCTTTAAATTAGGATGTTTATAATGTCAAAATTTTCTCTAACACTACACGTCCCTCAAAGGTCAGATTAGGTTTAACCCTTCAAAAAAGGAGTAAGAGCCAATCTCTGACCAATGCTTGCAACCCATTCTACATGAAGTAATCAAACAGGTGCACTGGTAGCTTTTCCTACACATGCAGATGCTTTTCTTACTTGTAAAAAATAAACTCTGAACATGCAAAACAGTATAGGACATAAATGTTTTGAATCCAATTATTGCCAAAGTTGCCCCTTGAATTTCACGATCTAGTTACTTGGTAAAACTGTATTTAACCAAAATTCTTAGCCAAGCTTCTGCAGGGCTAAGGGCTCGTGATCTACTGCAAAGGTAAGTTACTGCCTCACACAGGGGTTTGAAATTCTAGAGCTGCTGTTTGTACAAGGAGGAGGACCCAGTCTGGGTCTATGGCACAAACAGAACGCCTGCTGTCTCAATACTCAGTAGCATCAGCTACACCTGAAAGCATCTGTTTCCCCCCTACTCTATGCTCCTGCCCTTCAACCTCACACTTAATGCTACTACTAAACACAGCAATCTCTTAACTACTAAAAGATTAGGGACACATATACAGATCTATCAGGTCTTTGAGCCTCCTGACAATCTCATCAAGCCCTGTAATGTGAAAATAAACACAGAACTTCAGTTTGAGGTTAGAGACTCTGTATCCCTCTACATGTTGTACTGAGAACATTTTCACCATAAGACAATCCTCTGACCCATGTGCATACATTTCAGCAGAGCAAACCTCAACTGGTCCCCAACTCCTGTTTCTAGAGGCCAGATCTAAAAATTGGCTTTAGTAATTCAACAGCTACACAGAATGCCAAGAACTAACAGTCCTTTTCTATAATGGAACAATTTTTAGTTCAAATTACAACTAGACTTCTTGCATTTTTTGCATGAACATGAGGCCAAACTTCAGCCCTCAAAGCCACATCTTAAATAGCATTGACACAAAATACTTCATAGCTTCCAACCACAGCAGGAAGAAATCACTCAAGGGTTCAGACCTCAGCATCACTGGTGGCCAGGAAAGTTATACCTGTGCAGTGACTTAAGAGTATGTAACTAATTTTGCACCCTCTTCTCACTCCTTATTTGAAAAATTCAAGCAGTTCAGGAGCTTCCACAAACAGCTGAAATGTATTAATACAAAGTTGAAGGATCATTCTACAGGTTTGCCATGTAGAATTCACTGCTCAGCCTTGGCTGCAGAGAACACATTGTTCCCTCTTCTTTCTCCAGACAGAATTACACAAATACAAGATAGTTTCAGTCTACTTCATTTCAAAGAGCACAGCAGACTAGCGTGATCCACTCTGCTCCCTTTTGGAGCAACATGGCTTAGTCAGGAGTTATTCCTGGAGTGATGCAAATTAAATTCCTATCAAAGTCTATAGGCATGATCTAGCTGCATACAGTTTAGAAGCATGGCAGATACACTTGCCATTTAAAAAACCCCACACACTGTTGTTCCTTCTGACAAGACATGTCAGAAATATTTAAGTATCAGGAGAGAGGGAGGCAGAAAGGGAGAAATCCTTTGCTTCAAAAAAGAATTAAGCTTTTGTGAAAAACAGATGGTAATTTTGTTCTTCATCAAGGCCATTTTATCAGGTTTTCTTTCTGAGAACTGATGAGAGTGAGCCATACTTGTTGTATCTATCTTCTTGACCAGTCCCCTGCCTTTGGCATGGAAAGGCACTCCTGCAGTCTTCTTGAGCTGTTGTGCAGTTTCTGTTGCTAAAAGGAAAAAGGGCTTTAGTTATTACAGAACCTGTGCTGAAAATATACAACACATTGCTTCTTATAGAAAATGATATTAGCTAATACATAAAGAGACAGGAACAGCAACAAAAAGATTTATATTTTAATTAAAACCCAGGTCATTTATGCAAAGTAAGCATAGTATCTAGAGAAAATGCAAAATCAATATGACTATGCAATGGACAAGGTGGCCTAAACTAAAAGAAATTACCAGAATAGGCAATTTACTGAACAGAAATTTTAAAAATTTTAAAAAGTTATATGACACATCATAAAAAGTTACAACTTTTGTATTTAACCAGACCAACTCAAGTTACATGCAAGAAAGCAGCAAGCTGCTGCAACAGAACAGCAGCTGCAGTAAACTATTTGAAGATCATTTAGTTCAACCAGCTACCAATACATACAAGTACACATATGCTGCCTTTTGTTAAGGGAAATCCCTCTTGGCTTTTACACCCTATACAGCCACACTGAGTGAAAGAAAGCATTAATTAGCAGCTCTTGCTCCCTGCTCCAAAAGCACATGCCAAAGTAAAATTACGTTCTCATTTTACTTTTGTTTCAAGAGCTTTAACCAAAGCTGTCCCTCAGAAGTCCTCCCAACTGACTGTTAAATATACCCATGAGAGGACCTATCTGTGCTTTATGAAGCTACAGGTCTTTGTATGCCTTGAAATCTGAACAGCATTTAAATCAAGATTAGCATTTTAATGCAATTCTGGCTGGAATGACCTGCACCTGCTCTTCCACACATCGGTCCATCCTCATCTAGGAAAGCTCTTGTAACAGAAAATTTTCATGTCTATCACCATACTGGAGAATAAGACAGAACATAAATCTTCCTTTCACCATTTGATTTGTACACAATCTTAATACTACTTACACTTCTGCAAGAGTTCAGCTCTGAGAGTGGCACTTTTAGGTTTCCTTTTCAGCTGGAAATGTTTCACTGGGGGAGTAAGTGGCCCAGCTAGTGTCGTCAAGGCATTTTTGTTTAAGTATTGGCATTCCAATGGCAACATAGCTGAAGTTTCACATTCACTTACTGCATAAAGAGTTAACACAGTACACATGGGTATTAGCATCTCTTTGACAGCTAATGAGAAAACATTTTACAACTGGACTGTACAGGTGGTTTTAAATTTTAGATTACTTCTATAAACACCAAGAGTAATTTAGTTCCAATTATTACACAATATACAACCAGTTATTAGTACATTTGGTTTTTCACATTAGCTTCACAAAAGCTTTCATTTTAATTATACCTAGTCAAATTATAGGTATCTTAAACATGCTACTATTGTCAAAAAAAAAAATTACTGAATTGTCAGATTCCTTAAAAATTACACATGAAAACCAAACTACTGAATGAAAATCCAAATCACAAGTGTGGACAGACAAACGATCATTTGTGTATAGGAAGAAAACAAAGTGTTACCACCTCCAAGTCATTTAATTATTGTTCTGCTGCGATCCCAACCCTGAGATCATGTCTGTCCATGGATGCCCGAGGGCTTTTCCTAGACAATGTGCTAAAATAAACCAAATAAAGTAGGAGCAGTTTTGCATCATCATTTACTGTTTGAAGCAGCAACTGTGCAAGCGCCTGACCGCATATTTTAGCTGCTGGGCAATTTTCATCTACTTGACCACCAGCAGCACAGCTCTTCCTGAGATCAGTCTCCCTCCAGAACCTATCACCTGCTGCCCAAACCCTTCCAGCAGAGGCAGCCCCTGCCCAGGACAGTGGTGGTGCTTGCAAACACATGAGGCTGTCCACACAAGACAGAACTTGCTGCGTCTTTGGTACCACAAAAGCGAGACAGAGCAACACAGAAAAAACCTCTACTGATGAAGCTGCAGCGCAGCCTGTCTCTCAGACTAACAAATCCAAACCAACTTTTGTGCTGCCCTTCATGCTCTAAGCAATAACTGACATTAAGTTCTGATGATATGTCAGAAGACAATTGAAGAAGCTACCATTCCTCAAATACCACAGTTCCCAGTCCAGTAACATTCCAGGTCACGAACTGTGGTAGTTCAGAGACAAGACAGTGCTTGTTCTGGTACCTCTACTACTAAGATAGCAAGGCTGCCTGTGAAATGACAGGTTATTCCTGAAAAAAGGCACCACATTCCTGCAATTTCCACCAAAAGAAAAGGCTTACCTTTCTCTCTAAGCTCTCCTAAAATATCTTGAACATTGGGATTCTGTTCTTCAAGATCAAGGTTAAGGGAGCCAGTATCTGGAAAGGATTTTAAAATATCAGCTACCATTAAGACCCAGGGGTCTGAATCCAAGGTAGCGAGCTGGATAATTTCAGTCAGTGCCCCTTTCATCTAACAAAAAAAGAAAAAGAAAATCAACCAATTGGAAACAGTTTTAAACAGGTTATACTTGGATTTATTTTAAAAAGACACAAACATGCACAATGTTTTACTACTGGGGGAGGGAAGAGGGAGACTCTTTCCACAGAGTTATACATTAACTCTAGAACCAAGCAAAGAATGAACCAAGGTAATTTTTTTATACTGCTTTCAGTCAATCTAACCCAAGTTTGTTTTGACCTTTTGGCAGCTCAAGGCTTTGTTTAGCACTGGGCATTTTTACTAAAAGCAGCAGCCAAATTTTTACATTACTGTCTCCTCATGTTCTACACGCATACTCCCTGCGGACCCACACCTTCTATTCAGTGATAGGACGAAGCAACTAGAATATAAGTTACTTAGAACAAGCATCTAAATGAAGATGTGCCTCTTGCCAGCCTACAGCATAATCAAGCAGACAGATTATATCTGCATCATAATTAAGTCTTCAAAATATTGCTTAAGCTAAAATAACTTAATCAATACTGTATTGTTTGACAAAAATTATGTATTACAGAAGTAAACACAGCCCTCTAACATGCCACAAGTAACAAGATTTTTCATCTACCCAAAGCTTCTACAGTCAGAAAAAAAGTTATTTTTCTATTTGAAAAAATGCAAAACAATGCATGGAATGAATTTTAAAAGTTTCATTGTAATGGTTTTTTTTTTAATTACTGACCAATATATCTGTTGGCACTACAAAATGAAAATCAAGGTGACTACAGTCAGGGGTTTAAACAGTGAATCTCTTAAATTAGTTGTTTACTTCGTTCACAACTAAGTTTAAACTCCTAAAGCCTGAACAGTTGCTTTTTTTCCAAGTAAATTTTCATGTAAGCATGACAGCATTAGCTTCAGAGAACTAAGATGTTTGAGATATTCTGTGTGTCTAACACACCACAAAACACAACAGTAAAATTACACAAAGTAGTTTGCCATACTCTATTGGCATTGTATTAACACTGAAGAATGTGCAAGCAAGTATAAGGAAATACAAGAATTCTGATTTTTCACAACCCATTGTGGCACATATAGGTCAGTTACAGTCATCATGTTTCTGAACATGGGAAGACAAGCAAGAGACTCATCTCCACGATTATGCTGTATTTCTTTCCCTTTATTTAAAGCACTCTTATATGAAAAGGTTTCATAAAATAAGCTTACTCTATGCGTACAACTATTAATAAAAGAAATAAAAGTTAAAATTTCTGCTCCTCATTCCTCTCCCATCTGCTTTTAAAGCCCAGAGGTAAACAAACATTGACATTTCTCAAGTCCTTTCATCCACATGATGTTATTGACCTCTCACTTTGGAAGGGTTTAGAAGTCCACTACAGAGACAGTTTGTCCCGTACCCCCTGCAAGTTTTAGAGCTCACACATTATGTGCTTGTGAAACAAACTGCATCAGTCCATCTGACCCAAAATGAGCATCTATCTAGCTTTAAGCTCGACCAGCTCCTTGGTGTGACTGACTGCAGTCACACAAACACCAGAACCACAAAGAGGGGAGCAGGAAGAAGACACTACCCGAGCCAGTTCCCATCTTCAGCAGTGCCATTGATTTGCATTAGATTAAACTGAGCACATAACCAGGACCACATGCTGTTTAATGTGCTGTCAAATTTAACCAGCGCTTAACCCAGTGGAAAGAATCAATTTCTGAGGTTCTAGTCTTTGCTGTTCTCCATTGCTCATTTCTTCTTCAGTAAACATAACCCCACCAGAACCTCCGCACACTTGTCAATCTCTCTATTCTAACCCTTAACAAAAGTAATTTCTACAGTGGATGAGGATGATTGTGAACACTATCAAAGTAAAATCTACATCCTAAAGGAGTCAAGGTACTGACTGACACAAAACACCTGGAAACCTAAAACATCCTAGAAGAGCTGATGAATTCATAGCTTTTACAAGCTTTTCTGTGGACGCCACTAATGCAGGTAAAGTGTACAGAATGTAATTTCCTTCATCAAAGCAAAGTCAGGCAATAGCTAGAGGAAAAATGTCTCTTACATCCTCACAATTTACCCTTCATATCTACTTCGCAAAACTCCTATTTGTACCAAAAATTCACAGAGCTACATGCCTATACTATGTAAGTTCCTGTACAGCTCTTGCCTGGGCACGTTGCATCCTCACTGCTCTTAGGGCTAAAGTTCAGGCAGCCTATTTATGCCACGACCCACTGCTTTACAAGCCTTCAGTTCCTTCAAGAAAGGAGCCCAGAAACAATTTGCTTGCCTAGCACTGGGCAAATAACATTATCACAAGGCCCCATGACAGAAAGAACATGGTGGAAGCACAGTCACTATCACACAGAGGGAAGCAAAGCATACTAACAAGTACTGTGAGCTAACCAGAGACCTTGCCTGAATATGGCTTTGCATTTAACAAGCCTGGACTGAAGTTTTGACTCAGGTTTGTCTTCAAATGGCAATTTAAATACATGTTCCCACTTCACTGTTCAACTGGCAGCTGAAAAGAAACATTTCATTTATGGTTTGAGAATGCATGAAATGCAACTCAACAGAGAATCCTACACACAGTTTTCCTGTTACTTTACAGGCCACAGCCATAATCCCAAGCTCTTAATTGTCTAAGATTGCAACACTGGGTCAGTAAGACTCCTATCAGCTCCAACAAGCATCTTGTTAAGCATGAATGTCAAGATCTGATGTAATATGTTCTGGTGTCTTTCTCATCTAAAACTTAAGGATCTTAAGTATTTTTCTCAGCCTGCTAGCACACAAGAAAAAGCACAGGCAAAGATGAGAAACATCTAGCAAGCAGAGATCAGGCAGGATGGAAAGTGTCTGGGAACAGAGACAAAGGGAGATTAATAATGGCTGTGCAGGAAGGACAAACAGGACTGTGGAAAGGTCCCTATAAAAAAAAGGAAGTGCCAATAGGAACACACAGTGTGACAGCTCCAAGACGACTATTTGCAAAGAATTCCCATTTATTTGCTTTATATTTTGCCTAAATTAATATGTGTGACAATACTTTTAGACAATTGCATCAACAATTGGCTAATAAACCAAATGAAGCTTTAATATTCCAGAAGCTATAGAAAAGTTGATATTTAATAGGTATCCACATTATCATTATACAGAATTTTCATTAAACTAAAAGCATTGGATTGAAAACACAGTATTAACATTTACACAATACAAACCCAGGATGGGTCAATACCACTATTGTACGTGGTTTGCATTTTAATCATGAAAAAAGAGCTGAAGTGGCCAAGAGAAATACTGGATTAAAATATACTACTTTTACATCACAGAGTAATTTTGAACTCTAAGTGCAGCCAAGAAAGGTGCACAGCAGCCTGTGTGTTCTCAATACAGAGGGAAATGCTGTTATGTCCCCTCTTACTCCTTTGCACCCATACTCCACAATTCCCACTTCCATGCATAGATGACTCCTGGTGCACATAAGCCAGTACAAAGAAACAGTTTTGATTTCTGCTCTCTTGCAGCTACTGTAATAAATGTGCAGGTCCCTGCTGGCATAGGGATCTTCCTCTCAAGATAATTCAGAAGCATAGTCCTTGTTCCAGACTTGGTTGTAACATCACAGCCTAACACTGAACAAATAAATTAAACATTGGCATAAAAAGAAAGCTTGCACTTGTCATTGTGAATCAGGTTAACAAGAATATAATTCGCAAAATAAACAGAAATAACCGTTCTGCCAAATTCACAACTGAAACTCTGGTCAGCACTACACTGAACTTTAGGCATCATTTCAAATAAGTGCAATTATCTAGAAAAAAATTAGCAGATGAAAAGCCGTAGGAGTCAACAGTTTGCAAGTTCTGCCCAGAGAATTACAGTGGGAAAGGAATTTTTGATAACTGCCTACAAAACACAACTTAAAATGAAAATTAGAGCCAATTATTCTTATTAGTCAGCAGGAACAAACACGCAGTAATGAGGTTCACAGCATGATAAAAATTTAGGTTTATTACCTGTCACACAAGAGTATTACGAGGATTAAGTCACATATCTATATAATATTTGGAGTGTTGAATGAAAATGTTATGAAAATTGAAAGATATTACATATGAGAATAAAACCACTTAAGTGAAGGACTGAGCTTCCAAAAGAACTCATTGAAGATTCACTTGTCTAGACTGAAGCTTTCACAGAGATTTAGAAAGGACCAAGAGCAATTAAATCCCTTCTAAACCAAATACCACCAGCTTCCTTGATTCCCACATTGCTTTTTACTCAAACGTCTGCTACCAAACGGTTTCCATGCTATTCTAAGCTTTCATGAAAATGCTACTATACAGAAAACAGAAAAAAAATATTTTGAAGACAAAGTAACTCAGCTGAATCTGTTATCTAGAGAGTATAATATCTTTTAACATGTAACATATCCCGTAGCTGCTACCAAGATTCCCAAAGCTTTACAAAGCCAATGCAATATATTTTCCAATACAATTAAAGCTTCCAAATGCCAGCTCGGTGCTTCTCGCACATGGTCGATGCAGACTGGCACATGGCATGGGAAAGACATCTGACTTTCCAAAGAGATTAATTAAGTACTCTCATAGTTAAGTTTAATCATTTTCAGACAGGGGAGTGATTTCCAAAGGACACATTCACTTCCAGGCAGCTACAGGTAGCCTGTCCTGGAAGGAAGGCACCACTCCCAGCACTCCCCAACACACAAGCAGAGGCTGCGACAGAGACGTGCACAGCACAGCCATTCTGGACAGAAAGATATTTATCTATTTTCTGGATATTGTGTGCAAGATACTCCATGCCAATTAAAATGCTGAAAGTCTTGATTGTAAGTTAGGTGACAAAGATGCACAAATAAAACTATCTTAGCAAACTAACCACAAATGATGAGCATCTGATAAGACAACAGCCCTTTCTGTCAGCAATTTGGTTACATCAGCTATTTTTACCATCTATAGAAGGAAGTCTATAATGCCAATAGTAGGTCTACTAGCAATGTTAAGGGTTTCTGCCTCAGGAGTTTTTCTGTTTTTAATCCTTTTTTAAGGTGCTCCTCACAGTTTAAGGAAAAAAACCCGACATGTTCCTGAAAAAATTAAAGATGCTAAGGGTAGATCTCAATCAAGCATCATCAGTTTACAATGAAAGATTAAACTTATGATTGAATTAATGAACTCTACCAAACTGAAAAATCCCACAATATTTTGTTACAGCAGTAACAAGAGCTTTACATTTGGAACACAACTGATAACCTTAAGGACACACTAAAAGGCACACTGACTGACTTGCTCTTCTCTACATACACTTTATCTCCACGGTTAACAAAAGCACAGATCCAGGAAAGCTGCTGGCTGCCATCTTCCTTGGGTTTGGTTTAAAACATATTTACCCACACAGTGAACACTCTTGAAGCATTTTAACAAATTATTTCAGTTTGCTTAAATGCTGCTCCTTCTAAGAGTTACCATGAGTGCTATTTACGCAAGTCCCTAAGCTTTTTGAAGCTCTTTTCAATCTAAAGACACCACTGATTTTTCTAAACACTGCAATACTAATTTCTTCCAGGGCAATTGAGTTTTCACACTAAGTTCAGAAGAATTTTGCAAACTCAACAAGTTCACATGAGCTCCCATCCCCCTTTCTGGCCTTGATTATTTCATTTGTCCAAAACATGACCCCATTTATCACACACAAGGATGACAGCTTGTTCACTGGACAGGCACTAAACATGAATATCATGTTTAAAAAATTAGCAAAAAACATGCTGAACAAGGTGGGTTTTTTTTAAAGTGACACCAGTGTAACACAGTGAAGAATCATACAGATGCATGTGGCAAGACAAACACTGACACTAAATTATTGCTTAAAGGTGATGCTTGCCCATTTTCAGGCTAGAAGCACATAAAAACTTGGATACAATAATCCAAGTTACATACCACACCCCGCCTGGTATATATGTATATTAAGCCTAAGCAGCAGCTGTGTCTTAGCCAAGAAAGAACACAGCTGAGGACACTCTACACAGGAAGATGAAAACTCACTACATACCACTTCCATGCTACCAGAAAATAATACTTCACATGATGGAAGTAGGAGAGGAATTCCTCCAATCTGGATGAAGAAACTTAAGATTTCCAAACATTCTCCAGCCATTGCCCCAAACATCTGAAGCTGCCTACTGGTAAGAGTAAGTCAGGTGCAGATGAGGTATGGTCCAGGGCCAAGTGAAAAGGCTTGCAGAGCCACCTCAGACTCGAGCTAGCCCGTTTATTAGCTGGGGTAGGACAGCAGAGAAAAACACCAGCTGTTCCCAGAAAAGTAAAGAAAAGTAAACAAAAAGCATAGCAATTTTCCTCAATCAAGACCTGACTGCAGGAGGGTGGGGAAAAGCACTGCTCAGTGCAGACCCCAGATCTTCCACTCCCCAAGTTTCAGCACTTGCTGCTGTCCTTGCTAAAGCCCAGATATTCGACTTGTGACACCTACACAGCTGCCAGTATTAAGGAAGGAGTGGAGGAAGCCGAACACACACACGACTGCTCCTGAACGATCCTGCCTCTATCTTAGCCGTTGAACAACCACTGCCTCAGAAAAGCCCTCTTCCCCCAAAGGCACCCAAAACACAGCCCTACAACGAGCCCTTGTGGGCCACACAATGGGTTTCATGTCCAAACTGCCTTCAAAAGGCTAGTGCCAAGCAGGGAATCCCCGAAGAGCAGGAAGAAGAGGAGCAGCAGCAAAGCTCCCACTCCACTCACTCCCTTATCACGGAGAACCTCAGCGCTTTTCCTCACACCGAGGACCGAGTCCTCCTAGCTGGGGGACCTTCTTCCCTTATTCCTCCCCGTCCAAGGAAGGCTGCGAAGGAGAGGTGGGGATGGCTGTGGGGACCGGCCCCACCACATGCCCCTGCCCTGAGGTGCTGCGGCCGCACGGCTTCGCCCCGCGAGCAGCCCGGGGTCCCCCCTTCCCGCAGCCTCCGTGTGGAAAGAAAAGGGCGGGGGGGGAAGGTGGTGCTGGCACTGCCTCCCCCTTCTCCCCTCACGCCATCTCCGACCTCTCCCCCTCTCACACACACACGCGCACCTCGCTTCGCTGCGACTCTCAACCAGCTCTCACCTCATCCACCGCCCGGCGGGGCAGGTGCAGCATCCCCAGGAGGAGCTTGAGCTTCACGGCCGAGGAAAGGCCGTGGAAACAGAGGCGGATGTTGTCGATGACCGAGGCCGTGAGCAGCGAGGCGATGCTCGGCGGCGCCCACAGCTCGTCCGTGGAGCCCAGTTTGTTGTGCAGCCACAGGCCGGTGTCGCTCTCCCGCATCGACGCCATCTTGGGAGCGGGGCGAAAAAAGAGGGGATTCTCGACGGGCATTTTATGAAGGCACCTAAAGGGAGGAAGGGAGGAGGTGAGGACCCCTGCGGGTCGCCGTCTTGTTCGTAAGCCAAAATGGCGGCGCCCAATGAGGTTGCGCTTGGAAGGCGGAAGCTCTGCCGTAACCTAAAATGGCGGCGCCCAATGAGGCGAAACGTAAAGAGGCGCTTCTCATCTCTCAGCCAAATGCAAAATGGCGCCCGCCACCGCCTTTCATCCGTATTACAAGATGGCGCCGCCTCACTGTTGAGAAGCTTCTCTGTCAGCTCCAGCTCATTGGCCGCCCCAATCTGCCCTGACTCCTCCTGGGCAGAAATGGGAGGAGAACCGCGAGCGGGCCGCCCAGCCGCGGCGGGGCTGGGAGGGCAGGGCTTTCTCCCCGAGATGGGTGGGCCTCCCCGCCTCCCGGCGCAGGGCTTGATGGAGCACCACGTCTCCTTTCCTCACAGCCCCCATGCCCCGTAGGGCGGGCCAGCCTTTCCCTCTGACCTCCTCCTGCCCTGTTCGCGGCCGGCCCGTGTTACCACCCAGCGCTGCTCCGTGGCGCCAATGGCTCCTTAAAATGCTTTAAGGCACGGCCACGCCGCCCTCGGGAGCTGCCAGCCCTGCCCGCCGCGAGCAGCTTGGGCGAGGCGGGGAGCCGCAGCCGAGGTGCTGCCTGTGTCAGGGGCCGAGTGTCTCCTCCATGATTTTCCCCCGAGAAAAAATGGTGTGCTGCGTGCTTCAGCCGTGTAAGAGGTTACCTCGGTGTCCGTAGCACAGGGGGTATGCACTCAGGAACCCGCGGCGCATACGCTTGTGTTCCCTAGCGATTCGGCTCATTGTTATTTAAATATGAAAAATCAATTGCCTCAATCCCGGAAGATTCAGGGGGTTTTCAAGTGCGGCATAAACGGTTCATTTTAGCGTGTCTCTGGTTGAAATTAAAGTACAGGAGTTGTAAGGGTGCAGAGCAGATTCTGCTGATCTCTTTCTCCTAAGTTTTTGAATTAAAACGTTTTCTTTACAACATTCCGCCTTTAAAAGACGTTGTTTACAATCTGACTTCTCTGGGAGAGCAGAGCAGTTGTTGCCCAGGTGCTTTTTATTTCCTCAATATAGAATCACAGAATCCTTTCGGCTGGAAAAGACCTCCAAGATCATCGAATCCAAATATCAACTCAGTACTGCCAAAGCCACCACTAAACCATGTCACCAAATGCCACATCTCAACGTCTTCTGAGTGCTTCCAGGAATGGTGATT
>VZRR01003976.1:3526621-3675583 GCA_013398015.1 Oreocharis arfaki | reverse complement strand
CCAACTCCTTTTAAAATTGTGTTGAGGGACGTAAATCAGAGAACATGTTTGTGCAGCTGGTTGCCTTCAAGCAGTAGCTGTAACAGAGTTAACCTGGTTCTGTGAGATGGCACAAACTCCACCAGTTCAGGTGGGTGGACTGGCTCTCCTTTGCAAGGGTAGCTCTGTTTCAGTAAAGTTAGTGTGGGATTAGGTGCTGGCTTTTTCAGGAGAGCCTAACTGCAGGCTGATGGAAGCTAAGGAAGGGGTGTTACACACATTCTGTTCCTGTGCTTCCCTCAAGGCATCTGTTTTTGGACACTGTCAATATTAAAGTACTGAGCTGCATGGCCATCTAGTCTGAGCTGCTGTGATCACTTCTGTGCTTTTATCTGAAGTGTGACTTGAGAAGGGAGCCTATTCTATGATACGAATCTGGAATGTAAGGATTTGCATAGTCAGTTTGGCTCCAGCCCTATCACCTGCAAATTTGTCCCTCTTGGCTCCTAACTGAAGAGGCATCAGACACTCTGGAGATTAAGACAAAGTGCCAGCCAGCTGTGAGAGCTTTTGTCTTGCCAGCTACTTGAACCTTACGTTTCTGTTGGAATAGAATAGAGTGCTTTCTTATTATTACTTTTTTTAACCTAAATTTTGTTCAGCTTGAGTAGCAATTTTCAGAGTAATATGGCAAATCTAAAAGTGCTCATTCCTCAGGGATTTCTGGAGCTGGAAAGGGCATACTTGATTTCTCTGGAATGCTTTATATTGCTGAAGATGTTGCATTGCACAGGTAACTGTCTGCAGATGTTTTCTCCTCTACGTTACAGGTCCCTGTTTTGAAGATGGTGATGTTGAATATGAAATTGTTGAGAAGAGTTGGAGTGTGCTACAAAATTGACCAGGGAAGACACCCTGGATTCCCTCATCCAGTCATGACAGTATTCAAATAAAAGCCAGACATAGGCAAGGATTTATTTATTTGAATTGGCTTTATAATTGTTTCAAGAAAGGTGTAGCTTTGGCTCACACCAAAACTGGTGCTTCATGAATTTCTCAACCTGCAGTTTTATCTTGTTACCTGTTGAAAGAGATAGATAGATAGATAGATAGATAGATAGATAGATAGATAGATAGATAGATAGATTTACATCTGCTGGGGTGCATGAGTCCTGCACTGTGTTACCTCTCGGATTCAGGGTAATTGTGTGTACTCAGCAGGATGTTCCAAGGGTAGAGCCTGGAGTTGTCCCGGTTCAAGGGAAAGCAGCACAGCATCTGGTACACTCATAGGCAGAGGTTTCAGTTTGGTGTTGGCATTGGTCTCTCTGTGAACAAGAAGCTGCTTTACTGATTTTAAGGAAGCACTGAGGCATGTGCAATAAACACAACATTGGCATGAGCAGTGACACTAAGTTCCCACTGGCATCTCATCCTGCAATGGCAAGTATGGCAGTGTCTGAGCCAACAAGATTTTAGGCTGTGATTCATGCCATGCTGACAGGGGCCAGCCCAGGAAGGCAGACAAAGCAGTAGATTGTGTATTATCGTTTAATTAACCCTCCTGCTCCCCCAACATTGCCATGAAGACTGAATAACAGCTTTTCTGCCAACTTTCATGTTTGTGTCTGGAGTTCTAAATACCACATCTTTTCAATATGCTTTTAAAGTGCAGTTTCCTAGGTTTTCAAAGCAGAATAAGAGGATAAGTTTTATCTTTTGATATCAGGCTGCCGTGTAAGTTTACTGGGGGGTTAAGGATTTAGAGCTCTCAGGGGCACTAGTGGAGTAACTGGTAGTAGTACAAGTCTAATATCCTTTATGGTAACTAACAACAGAGGTTTGTCAGTGCGTCTAAGGTACACAGTTAATTGTCATTAAACAGTAGTTGATTTTATAAAATGGTATTTAATGTCAATTCTAATACCTGTAAATACATTATATATTTTTATAGTAATTCATTTTCTACAATGCTGCTTATTATTGGTTAATGCAATTATATGGGTGCATCATTTTGTGTGAGAGTTTTATTTGACCCGTTTTAAGACTTTGCTGTAGCAATGTGATCTGAAAGGAGACACTGGCTGAGAATTTACTCAAATAAAACCAGGCTATCTGACTTCCTCAAGTCAAAGGCAAAACTTCCTTGTGGGAACCTCATGTGTCATCTGTGACACAGCCAGCTCCCTTCCCTGGCAGGCAAAGCCTCTAGCAGAAATAAAGATAAATAAAAACAAAAGCTGTGAAAAATGTCCTGGTACATCTCCTGTGCATTGGCATGGCATGATGGGCAGTAATTGTTTCAATGGTGCTCCATTCATCTGCCTGTCTGTAGGATTATGCTTACATTGCTGTCATACCCTCTTGCAACTTCAGCCACATGATTTTGTGATTATTTTCCCTCCCAAATAAACTTCAAAATTATGTAGTGACTTAAGACCTAAGATGAAAAAGGCCCATGACGAGGGAGAGGTAGAACTGGAGACAGTAATTTCCCTTCTATCTTGCTCTAGAGCAGTTCACTTGATACATTCCCACTCTGGGCTCTGATGTCTGGTAGTGGCTGATGGAGCCTGAACACTGAAGGTCAGCAGTGATGAAAGAATTTCCTTGAAGTCTCTGTAGAGCAGCACACCTACCTTAGAGGTCCCGTCCTTGAGGAAACACCCATCTCTTTGGAAACAGATCTATTTGGTTGCCTTTGCCACCTCTTCCACTGTCTTTCTTTTACTCTTGATTTTAGTAAGATTTTAAATGTATTAATGTAACAAAAGGAGGGATTTAAATTGTTATTTTAAACATGAAACTATGAATGCAGAGCTCAGTTACCCACTCAATTATGTTTAATAAATAAGAACACCATCACTATGAGCAGTACAAATACCATTAATCAGACCTAACAATGTGCAAAATTAAAAGCCAGTAGAGGTTTTGAAAAACCACTTGGACCTAAAATACAAAGTGTTGCACAGAAATAAATTTGTTGTTTCAAAGTCATATATTTGCCCATGCACTGTGCTTCAAATTGTGTGTGCTTATGATGATATGGCCAAATGGTAGAAAGGCCTTGCTTTGGATCATCTGTTACTTGACATCTTGTGGCATACACTGTATAAAACATCACACTTCGTTTTGCTAGAGGCATAGTGCTTTCAGCAGCTGTCACAATGAAATTGTGCTGTGAAATGAGGGATATTAAAGGTTGTGACATCAGAGCATGTTGAGACAATGCTGTGGTCTCCAGGGAAGTCACCAAGTTTTCAAGGAAGAATGCTTCCCTCTTCATTATCCCCTGGGACTTTGTTTGCCAGCACCCATAAGTTTCTTTTATTTTTTCTCTCTCTCTTTATTATGTTTCGGAAACCATTCCTTATCTTCTTTCATTTTTTATCACTCTTCATGCATGTAAAATTGAGGAATGTAGGACTGGATGAGATGGCATGACCACTTGCTGTCATGTCCCACATTATTACATCAGGCTTTTTATAAGGTATTAAACTCCATGTTGCAACTGGCTTGATTGTTTTATCCTGCTGCTGAAGGCAGAAGAGTATTCCAGAAACTTGCTGCTCTGGCAAGGATTGATACCTTCTAATTTCCCAGCTAGACTAGACCCATTTTTATAGAAAGCTTCTCCTCTTCTTTTTATGCAAACCAGATAAACTCTGAGTTAAAGTAGAATTTTTCAGCCTCTGTAACAATTATTTTGCTCCTAATTTCTCTGTTTTGATGACTGTGGGGTAATACTTTCCTTGCCACACCTCTCAGTGGAGCCCAGGGTGCAGTCTGCATTATTTGCAGTGAGAATGCACTGTTGGCCTGAATGGGCTTGTGCTCAGCCCAACACCACTGTGATTCCTTGGTCCTTCTCCTAGGCTGATGCTCAGCCAGTTTCCACCTGTCCTCATGCCTGGGGTTTTCCATCAAGCTGGGGGTGTCTGTTTGCCTAATTGTCAAATTTATCAAGATCTCTCTGGATTAAGTTCTGCCAGTCCTCATGCCAGTCCTCATGTCAGCACTCCTTAATCTGGCATGCACAAATTTGCTCAGGGTGCATTTTGTGTCATCATCTGATACACGCTGTGTTCTCCACTAGCTGCATGTCAGCCATTCCTTGAGCCTGGCCATCCAGCCAGTTTTCAAACCATCTGACAGACTGGCAGCCAAGCCCTTTCTTTCTCAAAAAAGACCATTTTCTATGTCACTGTATAAATTAAAGTAGAAGAGACCTGGGTTTTTTTCCCTTTTTTTTTTTTTTTCTTTTTTTTTTTCTAGATCCCACACTGAACACCTGAAGAGAGTTTAAAAGCTCAGGAGGCACAGAAAAGACACACTAAAATATCTGGATAGGAATTACAGTATCTAAGTGCTACCAGACAGTATTGTGCTACATGTGCCCTTTTCCACTGTTTGAGATACTCCCTGTGTGATACAGCTGGTTGTTCCAGGTATGATTTAGGAGATGTAGATATCTGGGCCTGAAACTCCATATTTATGAGTCTGTGGAGAACTTGGATTTCACAGCCCATCTCTGCCTGCTCTGAATCCTGGTCAGTATCAACAGTGGTGGCAAAACAGGATAGAAGTACTCAAAGTTAGAAGCTGATAACTCTCACAGACAAAATTTCCTGCTTTTAATGGTAGCTCCTGACCCAGTGAGCTTCCCAAAGTTACTGCTGATGTATTTCTTACTCTTATAATTAAAAGAGAGATTCCTTATGTCAGTAGTTGCTTAAGTTCTCAGCATAAAGTTAAAGCATTCACACACACAGAGACACACACAGAGAAAAAAATATTATGCAAATCATTAATAGAAAAATTATAAAAATTCACCCAGCTCTCCAGCTTGTCTGAATAAACCATAAATACCAGTTAGTGCCTGACAGTTAAGATCTCTGGTGTTAGTTCAGATTCTGCTATGAGAAGTGGAGTCTTTTTTGAAAAACACAGATTACAGTAGGAAAAAAATGCAGACACTTCCCAATACCACGACAAGATAAATGTATCTGAGGAGTCTGGCTGAAATCAAAACATCTCTCATAGTTTGAGGGATACTATGAACTTGAACTATAGTCCCTTAAAGATAAAATGAACTGAAAGCTTTTCAAGGTTTTTTTTATGCCAGTGAATTCTCTGCACCTATTTTTGGTTTTGAAATAGCACTTCAAATTTTTTTATTTTTGGTCTTTTCATTGCTATGAGAAAAATCCAAATAAGCAGGGGAAGATTACTAGCTGACTACACGATTTTAGGGCTATGTAGAGAACAATGTAAATTATTGTAAATCATCTAATCTTTTTTCACTTGTAAGTTATCTTAAGCTTTATTGGCTTTATTGTACAAGTGTTTCTTGCTAATGCTTTACTTTTAAAGTAATACTTCTCTAATCTGTAAGAAAGGTTGGGCTTGTACCAAAACATAATTATATTTTATCAGATATAATTGGAAAAATAAACAATCCTTCAGGCTTACAGTCCTTGTATTTGGTCTGATTTCATCTAATAAAACATATTACCTCTACTTCCAAACTCTCTTTTCCAGCACAGATTTTCTCAGCATGGCTGGATTTCCTCCAGAACTGTAATAATAAATTACAAAGCTGCAGCTTTTGCAGGCAGACTTAGAATATTTGTATGTGATTGTTTATGAATTATTGAGATATTGCTGCTCTCGGAACAAACTGATACTGCATGTCCATTATAGACCCAGTAAATTAACTCAGATTAGTATGGTGTGCTGAGAATTTTCTTTCTTTTTAAAAAAATTATTATTATGGCTTCAGAAAGACTTTTGTTGTATTCTAGTAACTGAGGTGATGTCCTGATGAACACATTTACAGGGAGCTTCAGATGGCATAAATTTGGTTTACATGTACTATTGGTATCTGTTGGTGTGGTTCTACTTGCCAGTGGATTATTCTAACTCAATCCCTGCTAAAAAGGATTCTTACCATTTTATGAGATTTGTACATGTGTTAC
Organism: Oreocharis arfaki; assembly: GCA_013398015.1. NCBI lineage: Eukaryota > Metazoa > Chordata > Aves > Passeriformes > Paramythiidae > Oreocharis > Oreocharis arfaki. The sequence goes on along the minus strand of VZRR01003976.1, from coordinate 3,669,626 downwards.
CCTGTCTCAAAAAATTAGTCTTAATGCGCTTTTAATCTGCAAGGTTTCCTCGTATGTTCTTAATACTTTGTTTTACATAACATATTTTTTAATTCCACACAAAAATCATGTAAAAGCTTTAAAATCTTTTAAGGCTGCAAAGTCAAGCATTCTGCAGTTAGAAGATGCCAGGAATTGTGTTGTTTGCAAAATTCAGTTTTGCCTTCTGTTGTATTTGATTGCAAGGTAGTCATTAATGACAGGAGCTCATTAGTGGACAGAAAGGACAGTAGTCACTTAATGAGCCACTCTTCAATATTTTGTTCTCTTTTTGGTGCTTGATATGGGACTCCATGCCTTACTACTTATTGTTCAAATCCTGCTCTGAAGGCAGAGTTACCAGTTTTGTTATGCATGTTTTCAGTGATATACAACGGGGTAAGAGCTGAGAGTTTCACAAACAGAATTCAGCATATTTTGATAACATCCCCATAAATTAGGGAGAAAATAGCATCACAGCTAATTACATTGCATTGCAGCTACATTTTTAGCCATAAAAGCACAAGATTAGAATTTAGGCTTTCAGCAAAACCCTGTACCCAGTTCATGGCTGGCCATGAAAAATGAGTTTTTAAGTGGCTAGTTTAGTAGTCTGTGAGAAGGACAAAAATAGAATCCAGTCCTTCTGAGCAGCATACAAATGCCTTAGCCTGAACCACTTTTTTCCTCCTGCAGTCATTGTGTTCACTGTCTGCAACAAACAAGCCAGGATTCTCTGGACAAGATCTGATTCATCACAAAATCCTGACTCATCTCCATGCCACGGTCCATTCTGTTCACTGGGTTGCTATTTACAGCTCTATGCCAACAAGCTAGATATGCTTCCCTGAAAATGATGGAAAAGTGGTGTAGGGGGAAAAAAGGAAAAAAAAATTAGAAAAGAGAAATTAAAAAAAGACCATTTCTTCAAATATTTCTAGCAGGCCCAGTGGTCCTGGTGTTCCTCTGCCTCTCTACCCTGATGTGGCTTCAGTGTGTGCCTGAGCTGGTGCTGAGCATGTAGGTTAAATGTATAAAAACCCCTTTATTTGAAATGTGGGTGAAAAATTACTCATGAGATGTGTGGAAGACAAGTGCTGAGATGGAGAGGAGGAATTCTGGTTGCCAAGAGGCTTAGAGGAATTTGCTGGTAGGAAAAGGAGGCCTCGTTTAGCTCTGGAAGGATGTGTCTTGCTGTTTCCCACCCAGATGGTTAATGTGATCTTGACCTGTGAAAGATAACAGGATGCCCCTCACCCCGAGATGAAGCACTGTAATTCGTTGCACCACTTCCCTTACCTTCTTAAAAAGAGCAAGATAAAATCAGTTCCTCTCATCTTTTTCCTGATGGATGATGGAGCTAAACCCCTTGAAGAAGTGATAACACATAGGGGAGGCATTGTTTTGTCTTAAAATTCCTACCAACAGCCTTCTTGTAGGTCTCCTTCAGCTTCTTGATCTCTATATGACAGGGTCTGAAGCTGTTGAGTGCTTCTGCTGGGGCTGTCAGTGAGTGATGAGTGCATAAACAAGATAATTCCTAGTGGTTTTCTCATGTCTGTAGTCCTCTGGATACTCTTCCAAATGGCAGGAGAGCCTAGAACTCCTCAAGGTGAGCCTGGAACTCCTCAAGGTTCAGCAGGCAGTGGAGTGTGTACAGCAGGTGGCAGAGGGTGGCACCGTTAGTGTATTACAGGTGTGCAAGGCTCTCCTGAGACAGGGACATTTTGCATGATTACCCACGTGTGAAGTGTAACAACGGCCTGAGGTGGCAGCAGGGCCAGGCTGGGGTCTGCTGCACAGCTTTGCTCTGCTTGAGTGGCTGTGGCTGCTCCAGGTGGGAGCTGCACCGAAGTGACACCTGCATGAGCAGTGTCCTGTGGGGGGATCTCACAGCCAGACACCCTTAGGGTTTATTGTCCTGGTGTTCCACCTGACAGACCCTCAGCACCCTATCAAGCACTCCCAAAGCTGGATCTTGAAACTCTATCCAGTGCTTCAGGCCTCAAGGACCAATGTGTCACTGAACAGGGCATTACAAGCCTACCGACACAGCTTTGGTAGTGGTCAGAGAATTCCTGTCCCTTCTGCAGTACAGGCAGACAGGATCTCCCTCTACGTTACCCTTACATCAGAAGAAGAGATTGAGAACTCAGTGCCAGTACTGAGAAACAAGAAATCAAGTGTTTGATGGATTTTTGTGCGTGAGGATGTGGCATGCTCAGTGAATCTATATGTGCAGTAAATTTAAAGAGCCTCTGGCTCACAGGAGCAGAAAGTAACAGAACATTCATGGACTTGAACTCACAAGCTCCCTTAATTTTTTACAGAACATTTTTAAACTGAGACTTTTGCAGGCTGGTCACTTGGCCCAGATTTGTACAGTGACTCATAGGAGCAGTGAGAAGTCACATCCCTGACACAGAGAGTTCCTCTGCTAAAGTTTGAGGCTCTGCATCAAACTAGGAGGTGCACAAACTTTCTAACAGACCAGTCTTACGTTCCTTTTACTAAGATAGCCATTCTTCAATCTTTTATTCTCATAAACAGCTGAACCAATCTTTTAATAAACAAGCAAACAAAATACTGTTCAGGTCCTCAGCAGTCAGCCAGCACAGAAAATCTCATTCAAACAGTTAAGGCTAAATTTGTAAAGTACTGATGACAAACCTAGTAATCAAAGTGTCAGGAGTCATACAGTCATGACTTTTACAAGCTACTAATTCGTGAGATCTTGTACCTTCTATTTCTGCAGCTATGTTACTCTAATCAGTTTAGTGATGCAAAGCATTAGGTTTAGGTGAGAGAACTCAAGCTTTTATGTTTTAAATTCGATAAATTATCAATTATTGCTTGATAATTAGTTCAAGCAAGACTGAAAAAATGTAAAATATATGAGCTAAGATTATAGCAACAGTTTAGAGCATGAAGGGGTGCATCTTGCAGCATCTGGGCTTTCAGGTTGTTTTTTTACAGAAGATAAGCATAGATGTCTTAATTTCCACTTGAGAGATCTGCTCAGATCCTACCTGTTCTCATTTCTGTAACCAAAAGGTGGCAGCATATTGTCTCCTTTCCCTTTCCATCCATCCCAACTCTGAGCTCCTAAACAACCTTACTTGCTCAGTTCCTCAGAATGACAGGAAGTCCAGAACAATCATGCTGACTAAGGAACGCTGATGAGATCTTATGTAAAATCAACTCTTTATCTCCTTTAAATAGCAACAGGAATGGATCAAAGTCTGGTGATTTTATTCCATTGTTTCAATGACAGCCTGATTGGCTTTTGGAAATGTGAAGAAGGGTTAAATTTCAGCTCAGTGGCATGACTTCAGAAGGGATACCTACCTATAAAACTTAACACTTTTGTTAACATTAGTGATTGCTAAAAAGCTCGAGGCAGATAATACTGATATCTGCCAGATACTATTGCTGTGTCAGACTTTAACTCAGTTTTGTTCCTACTTAGGTACTTCCTGCTTTGGTAAATAGACAGAAGGCCAGTGGGCCTCCAAAGGAGCAGCAAAGGTGAGGCAAATACTTCATGTAGTGCAAATACCAAGGTGAAAAAGTACATGAATGTACCTGTTGAGTTTTGCTGTATGAAGGCATCAGTTCAGAGGCTTCTCAAAACCTGCCCAGAGACACCCATTTCCCATTTGGCTGGTGAAGAGATCTGGAGGTGGAGGAAAGCATTCTGAAACACAAGCTGCTCTCAGATCTACAGGGGTACTGTGTACTTGGCACAATGCCCCACGTCCTCAGGAAACGCAACTGCTACAGAGCACTGCAGTGTGTGTCCTTAGCAACTCAAACATCCACGTGCATGTCAAACTCATTCCTGCTGTCTGCACTGGCTTCCCGTGCTCAAACGCCAGGTCTCAGTCATTAGTTTCCTGCTGCTCTGTGGCCTGGCCTGGGAACTGTAAGCGACGTTCTCTGGGGTGTTGGGTGGAGTTAACAGTGCTATTCCTGAGGTACCGGGGAGCTTTTTACCACAAGGGTAAACAAAGCCCTTTAGCTTGAGAGGGTTTAGAATTTCTGTTAGCCCCAGCTGGAGAACAGGTGTGCAGGAAGGATAAGAAAATGTCTGGTAACTACAGAAATCTTTAGGATCACTTTCAATCTCCAACTTTGTAGATGCCTATGAAAAAATTCCCTTAAGTACAAGCTTCAGCAGCCATTCAGTCTGAGCCCAGAAGCTTTTCTCAAGTTATATGATACACTTAGTTCATCAGGTTGCTGCAGCTTGCACGATCCAAGTATGGGTTATGGTGAGTAGCAATCCCACACAGCGTTGTTCCTCCTGTCTTTGCTGTCCACGACTAGAGATCTGACTTAATGGAGAAAGACAACTTGTAGACAGAGCTGGATGGAGATTTGAGGAGGAAGCTGGTGTTGACAAGCAAGATGCAGATGCAGGGATGTGGCTGAGAACATGGATCCTTTGTCTCAGTCATAACGTCCAGTGTAGATGCATTTTTGGGGAGTAACTCACAGACTGAGGACACAACTCTTGCAGAAGTTAAGGATTATCTTAAATTGTTACTCATTCCTCCAGATGGAAGATAGTTTTTGGCCTGATGTCTCTGACAGAGAAGCATCATTCATTTAACTATAAATGCTCTCCAAATGTTACATTTTCCCTCCTAAGAGCAGAAGAGGAATAACAATGCTTATATGAAAATTTTATGTGATGTTAGTCCAGCACATGAATGCAAAGTACTAAAATGTACTTAGCAAAGAGGCCCCGTAAAAGCACATATGGAGGAGGATTTGCAGGCAGTAGTCTGGGTCTCTCATAAGTAGAGATGCCTTTGAGAGAGGCTGGTGGATTTTGGTGTGGTGGTTGTATCCAGGTGCTCCTCAGCAGCACAGCACTGAGTAGGTGGTTTGATATGCAGTAATTCTTCGTGTTGCCTGCTGTGTGAGTGGCTGCTCCTGGCTGGACAGTGCCTGGAACTTGCCTTCCTATTTGATCTATCCTCAGTTCAGCCACCTTTCCACAATGTCAGCATTGACCCCTGAAGGAGATGATAACCAACAAAAAGTGGCACACGTTGTCCCTTCCCACGGCAGGGAGGTTGGAACAAAATTATCTCTAAGGTCCCTTCCGACCCAACCCATTCTGTGATTCTGTGGTGAGCCCCAGCCACTGCAAGTCTTGTACTCAGATGAAGAGTGCTGCCCACCAGTCACACTTGGTTTTATGTCTATCATCAGAGAGACAGAAAAAAGATAGTATAATAAAAATTCTTGTATGTACTTAGAAATGCACAGGTGGGAAAATCCTCTGTGAATTGTCTTATATTTTACATGCTGTCGGCCAGGTGATGAGTTAATACAATTCAGCCATGCCAATACAAGCAGATTTCAAAGCTGCTTGTCTGTTGCTCCCTTCATTTCCCACCTCTTGTTGAACAGCTGGTCTCTAGAAACAGAGGAATTATTTGTTTGGAGGTTTCAAAACCAGCTTGAAAGATAAAGGACAGGGAGCACCTCACTATGTTCTCTCTTTCCCTCGTTGTTAGCACAGCTGGAAAATTGCCTGTATGACTGTAAATCCCAGTCCTTTTTAGACCTGGAATAAACATTCAGCACAGGTTCTATTTTGAATGGGAATCTATTTTCCTCTAGCCTGTATTTTAAAAAGTCTGTGGTTCACATCTACACTCGAAACTGACAAGTCTGCATGTCAAATGGAAATGCCAACATATTATGGCGTGACATGAACAGCGTCCAAACATTTTCTTATGGCTTTTTTTTTTTTTGCTGGTGCAATAAAGGTATTTTTTAACATTTGTCTGTCTCAGAAGATGGGGTCTTAAAATGGTATTTTGTTTATCCTGGAAAGTTACCATTTCTGCTACCTTTATACCCCTCTCCTTTTCTCCAATGACATTTGCAATTTAACACTGGTTAGAAGATAGAAGAGCCATAATTCACAAGTTGAGAAGCATCCCCTACCACAATGTCCGGCCTCTTTTCCACCCAGATAGAAAATGCTAGCAAAAAAAGTGCAACCTGCATCAAATTTAAATAGCTGATCTCAAGCTAAAAGGTGACTCATGGCATAATCAATCTCCAAAGCCCATTTTTTTCGAAAAGGTGACAGTTTAATCCTCTGGTAATTTCAGTGTTTGGAAACTGGCAATTTTCAACTCCGTCTTGGAAGAAATTGCCAAGTAGGGCATTCTATAGCATGAAGATGAGATGTCTAAGTACAGTATGTGCCTCTGCTCTCCAATATACTTTTACACTTATGTCTAGACCTGTTCTATAAAAATCCACTTGTTTTGGTAGTTGCTATTAGTTAATGGGAAGCAGCAGGCTTTTTGAATAATCTAATGATTCCTGACTCTGCTTAATTACAGCCTTTAAAAAACATACATCTGACACTTCCTCTAAAAAATAAAATAGTTGACTAAGTAGAAACAGTCCAACTAATAAAATAATTGATAGTAAAACAGCACATATTTTCTTCTCTCTCAGAATCTGAAAATTCCAGAATAGGCACATGCTTTAGTTTTTTGGGTTTTTTGGTTTCTTTTCTTTTTAGCAGACCTGGAACAGAAAAGCAGCATGGCAGGTCTAAGTGAGGAAGATAAGGAGAATAATGAGGAGAAGCACTCCTGAGGTTCAGGATAAGGAGAGCAACACTAATGGTCTGGAAGTGATTCATTTGTCTCTCCTCAGAAAAGAAACCTGCCCAGAACCAGGCAATCCTGCTTCCCAAGGAAGCAGGGTCCTGCAGCTGGTTGGCTGATGGGAATTGCTTTGCCTTTCTGGAAGGCAGCAGCTCTTGCTGAGCTCAGAACTCAATTTAAGCTGGGAGCTGGCAGCTACAGCCTCTCAGAAATGCCTCTGTAAGGGCATAAGGGCTCCTGGCCCTGCCCCAGCCCAAGAGCACTGTTGGCTGCCATGGGCCATCCTGGGTGTCCCATACCACCAATATGTCTTCTAAACCATGCATAAAGCCCCTGCAGTAGCATCAGTGCAACAGGGCAGTGAATCAAATTGTGGACATCAAGGGGAAAATGTTAAATTCTTCTAGCTTTTAAACTGCCAAACAGATGTTCTTTGGTTTTGACTCAAAACCATTCAAGTTTAAATACAAAAGCAGCTGAGCCAAGTGGGAGCATTTCAGGCTCGAAAAAACCACTGGAACCAACAGGGAATGGTAGGCTTGTTTTGTTGTCACACCAGTGCATAAATTGTTTCAAGTGCTTTCTCTGAATTAATTTCTGTTCCAGGACAGTGTATGAAAAAATAGCAATTGGAGAGGTTAAGTGAGGATCACAATAAAAGTGGTAATTCAGCTTCAACAGCCCAGGATACTGCAGCCACGTTTGTCTGCCTGCATAGTGCATGCTTTTCAAAACACTCTAGAAAGCCTTGGTACCTCTTTGTCAAAAGGATTTTTCATCTAATGTTACTAGAAAACCTTTCTTTGACTCAGCTATACTGTAAAGTTGATACAAATCCATGAGAATTTTTTCTTTTTTAATCCTGAGAAATTATTTATTTCAAATTGCTTATTAAAAAATCTTGTCCTATGACAGCCACATTCCCTTGATGCGAACCCACTGCCCCATGGTGATTCAGGGTCATATTAGTTTAGAATAAACTAATGCTGCTCATGTTAGCAGCATCAGCCTATCTCGAGTGCACTGTTGCCTTAAATGTTGCGGGAATTCATGCTTCAAAAAATTGGGTCTTTTAACTCTCACATGATCCCTTTTTCTTCCTCCTGATGCAATTTCCAGAATGTAGTGGGAAATGGAGTCAAAGATACCTGTTTTCTGAGGAGAGGATGCTGCTCTCAGGGATAAAAATGCAGGATGCTGGCCCAGAGAAGATTCCTTGGCAAGAGAAAAATATTCATGCAACCGAGAGCTCTCCCTTGCTCTTTCCATTTTTGGGATGTGGACACGAGAAGTAGCTTCTGCATTATCACAGGTTCAAACACAGAACCTAAAATAATGCAGGAGGGTACTGTGGACTGCTCACATTCCTGGGGACAGGATGGTCTTCCCTGTTGCAGACTCCTTGCCCAGAAGAAATGAAGAGAAATAGCCTGGTGGTTACTGCCATGTTTTTCCCGTGTCCCCAAAATTAAGTGGAAAGTTCTAGAAAAGGCAAGATGGGATTCAGTGTTAAAAAGATGGAGAACATCTAGCAAGGGCCTTTCCAGCACTTGTACAGCCTCCTGTTCACCTTGGAGCCAGCTGTTATTTTTTGGGAGATGGATTGGGCAGCTTTTTCTCTCTGCCCTCACCTGCCTATAACATTCTTCTTTTTAAAAATGCATGTTTGTGTCTTGCTGTCCCCAGACAGATGATATCCACTGACTCAGCACAGGCCCAGCACCCATGCTGAATTACTGACTGATCTCGGGGAACCTGTGCCACCCACTAGCTCCACAGTCTTTTGAGAGATTCCCAGGTGTGTTTGGAGTTCTCAGGGTGGTTACATGGCTTTCAAGAACAGGAATCTCCCTTTGTTTTACATTCACCTCAGTCTTTGTTTACAGTCTGGCTGTAGCTGTTTTGGCAGCCGAGCTGATGCTGGTTCTGGCAGATGGGACAAGCGAGGGGTCATTCAGTGGCGCTCCACGGTGCCCTTTACTCTGTGATCCACTGTGCCAGACTATCAACTACAAGGGGATAAGGAGCCATTGTGCTTTTTCCAGCCATCTTTCTACAGAACAGTTGCATTTTGGCAGAGGGATAAGGGAGGGGAGATGTGCAGAAGCAGCAATTGCTTTGGAGAGTTGATAAACTGTACTCAGAGAGCTGAGTGCCCGGACAAGGGTCACTATTCAAACACTGCAGCTGAGCACTGGATTGCAGGAGAATATCGGAGGCTGAGAGAACAAAAGATGTCAAATGGGGACAAAGAACTAAAAGACAGAGAGAATGAGTAATTACAGCAGAAGTTATGTAAGAGACAAGAGCAGTATGCGAAAGGAGCAGAGGCTAAGCAAGAAAAGGAAGTGCTTAGCTGGGACACTTATTTCCCTTTCTCTCAACTGCCACACTGTCCTGTGCACATCTCTAAGCACCTGGTAAAATATCTTCTGAGAGTTCTCTTCCTCCTCACCTTGAAAATTTGGCTGCACTGTAAATAACCCATTCCTGATTTTAAGCATAAGCACTGTTTCAAACTATTAAAATTGTATAAGCTCCTGTCCAACTCCCACGCAGGCAGAGCTGAATTTTGGAAGAGGTGTTTGGCTGCTTTGGCAGGAAGATTCGCCTATCAGACAGACCTGCTTACAGCGTCCTGACAGCTCTGGGTTCTACCACAACAGTGAAAATCACCTTTTTCTTGATTTGCTGAGGTCTAAATTTCTAAAACCAGTAATCCGCAGAAGTCATGGTAATGAGACATGACAAAGTGAGCAAGACTTGGTAGTCCATGGAATTGTAGAATCAAAGGGTTGGAAGAGACCTTTAAAGGCCATCTAGCTCAGCCCCCCTGCAATGAGCAGGGACATTTTCCACTAGATCAGCCTGCTCAGAGCTCTGTCCAGTCTGACCTTGAATGTTTCCAGGGATGAGCCATCTACCACCTCTCTGGATAACTTTTTCCAGTGTTTCACAGTCCTCATAAAATTTTTTCTTCCTTATAGCTAAATGAAATCTACCCTTTTTTAGTTTAAAACCATTACCCTTTGTCCTATCACAACAAGCCCTGATAAAAAGTCTGTTCCCCTCTTTCTTGTAAGCCCCCTTTATGTGCTGAAATGCCATCTGTTTTAGAGTTTTTTAATATACCTCTCACCTTTGCCTTTCATGGCATATTTGTTTGTTTTCCTTCTACATCCTCAACTCCTTAGGACAAACTCTTTTTTTTCCCACGGTAGGGAATTTTGTTGCTTTTTAAGTGAGTAGATTTGAAGGTGAGAAATTCAAGAGAAAAAGAAGCATTCCAGTGGAAAATTTCAGCATTTCAACCTCCTGGGAGGTTGCCAATTATTGAAAGGCTTTTATTGAGAGGAAGATTTTGTAGCATTTTCTAATTCTGGTCAGACTTCTGTGTTCACCATATTTCTGCTGAAGCTACTTGTGCAGACAAATGTCCTGAACAAGATTGATTTGTTCTCAGCTCTCTTAAAGTACATTCTGCATAATCTCAGAGCTGCAGGATTGTGTTTTATATGATGAGTTTGGTACTGGTGGGGCATGAGATATTTAAGAGTGTCACTCTATCTGCATACACTCGTGTGGGTTACAACTATGTGCAGTGAAACCCAGTAATAACAAAATCGAGAGCATGAGTGTGGAAGACAGCTGAGATATTTCCCTGGGTGATAGGAATGAAAGGACACATTGCTCAGAAACTGAGGCTGGATGTCAGAACACAGAAAGGCAATCAGGTGCCATGTGGGACATGCCCTACAGGGCATTTGGACAGCATTGGGGGTGCTAACACAGACCGACAGTAGCTGCTACTACAAACTGTATCTTAGTAAATAAGAAGACTGACATAGGATTCTTCATAATCTGAACATAATCTGTTGTTTTTAGAGTTGTAGATGTACACTTTTTTTTGCCAACAGTTAGAAATTAAGTTCTCCAAGGAACAGGTAATGCATTCTGCCCTGGTGGTCACTGTGTATTGCTCTAGAATGACAGCCAGATGAGCCTGAGGATTTGGGGATTGTAATCTGTTATTGAGTGTGTGTTAGAACTTGATCCCTACCTAGACCAAGTTCTGGACCTCCTAAGGATGGGAGTCTGTCCCAGCTGTGATCACTGATTCTTGACTCAGTTACTTAGACTCCAACCAGCCATGCTTTTAACAGCGGTGGTTCTGGTCTGTTTTCCTGGATTCCAGCCAAGATTACAGCCACTATAGTGATACTTTTGAAATTTTAATTGCTTATTTGCCTTCGGCCTCAGTCTAAAAACATCTCAGGATCACAAATGAGGAATTCATCTACAACATATTTTAAAGGCAGACATGACTAAGCTTTTAGCTGAAAACTGTGCAGTCACAGCTAGTGCAGCATCGGGATAGTACTGCCCTATCCAGCTTGCAATTTGTAGCACTGTCATTGTAGAAAGGAGAAAAAAAAATGCAAAAAGGAGAAACCACATCCATCAGCTTGCAAATACCTTGTAAACATGAAATCAAGTTAGAGATGCAGTTTTCAAACACAAATGTATGAAGGTACATCCATATTTAAGCTATTAAATCATAGAGATTATAATGTCAGAATTATTGATTCTCAATGAGATCCAAGTATTGGCGCCATAAAAATTATGCTGGATTAGTCTCTTGGCTGCAAAGGAGCTGATTCCTGAAGCAGAGAACGGATCTGGATGTGGGTCTTCTGATTTCTGTAGTTTGAGAGCCCTGATGCAGACTTTGGATAATAAGCATCTTTTTTGGGGGAAAAAAAAAAGGTCAACAATAAACTTCCAATTTTAGCAGTCTCACTTCCTTTAGTTTCCTCAATTGCTGTTTCTCCGAGCAGCCTTTGCAAGGAAACTGGCTAACAGTGCACTGCTTTTCAGCTGAGAGATCTCTCCCATGTCAGAAGAGGCCCCTGGACTCTGAAGTCTGGTTCCAGACTGGGAATCTCGGGAAGTAAGTGATTTGTCCTCTTTTCGTTCAAAGCCCATTCAGGTGCCTGCGTATTTAATTGCTGCAGAGTGCTCAAGACATCCCTGTGGACTTTGCAAACAAGTTAGAGTTGCAACTCTTATGTACCCTGAAATAGCTCAAGCACAGCTTGGAACACAGCTTTTTCCCCAAAGACGTGTGTGCAGCAGGGTGCGTAGGGAGAGTGCAAGCCAAGGATCTCAATTAATGACAACCCTTCCTGAATATTGCCATGGGGTTTTTAGATGCTTCTCAGCTCTCAGAGAGATGCAGGAAGATATGACCCCAATTTAGCATCTCATCCAAAAAGCAGTGAGTAGTTCTGACAGTGCAGGTCTCCCTAAGATCTGTGAGGAAAAGTTGGACTTGGATGCGAGCCCAGCCTTAGTGTTGTGCTGAAACTCCAGGTTTTTGGGTCCTAGAATGACTTCAGGTGATCCATACTCTGACAGATAGGGACTGTGGGATTTGGAATTAGCAACAAGGAAATAGTTCCTAAAATTACTGGTGGGGAAAATGGAAGGAGGAACAATTGCAATTTTTCGCTACTACCAAGATAGGCAAGACCTGTTCAGGGAACAAAGGCAGACTTCACTTCTTAATCCGGTCACTCTGACACCTCCCAAGAGCTCTACATTGGAAGGAAAAGAATAAGAGGCTTGCTTTATGAATAGCTCACATATCAGAGTGTGGGAAAATGAGACCAGCTTTAGGTAGTTTGACTTTATTATTCATCACAGGTGCCTGGAGGCCTCTGTCAGCACTCCAGGCTTGTGGCACTGCACCAACAAGCACAAACACAGCCCTGCCCTCGGGCTATCACAGCCCAGGATTGCAGGGGTGACAAGGGGGAGACAGCCAGAGGTGTGAGGCAGGGACATACTGGTATGACAAACACGTTTGTATGGCATCCACAGCCCCAACCACATTCATCCCCAGGCTCTGCTTCCTGGGATTCATGGCAGAGGTAAAGCATAAAAGTGTAGTTGATAGAAGACAAGATGGTACCTTGTGGGGAGATTTTTACCATGATTTAGGGGTCAGGCTGTGAGAAAACATAAAAGTGTCTCCAGGAGAAATGACGGATTCTGTTATCTCTAGTGAGGGAAGAAAGTTTTCTGTAATGGCAGTGTATTGGATTTAAGGGTTGAGAGACCAAGCAGTGAACAGGCTTAGAGGTAAAGGCTCGAGCTTTTCTCCCAGTCTCACCAAAATATTTATAGTATCAAGACATGTGCTATCAAGATGAACAAATGAAATCTCAGTAACAGTGCTTTGATGTTTCTTAGCTGGTGAGGATCTTGAAAAAAAATCCATTGTATTCGGCTTCATTATCGAAAAGAAGCTGTAAATTCTCTCTGCTTTCCTCGTGAATGATCCCCAAGGGCAGCTGGGGAGTCAAATTGTTCTAGCTTTCATCCAAATGGCACTTTTCACGCTCAGCCCATCGTGCCTCCTGAGTACCACTGCAACTTTGGACACACCAGTGAAATCACCACTGAGGATGTTGTGCAGGTGCTGTATAGTTCCAGTCCTAGTCTGTACTTCCAGTTGTCAGGTGCCCTTGGGCTAGCATCTGTGTGACCTGTGCTTTGTGCATGAGGGATATAAGAGAAGGAAAGATTTTGTTGGGGTTGTAATGTTCTGTTGAGGTTGTAATGTTCTGTTGTGGCTCAATATCTTTGAAGTGAGAGCTGTTCCCACTCTGCAATTCCATGAATAGACTATGCAATGTATTTTTACTGTGTTAAACTTAGTTTTAAAAACCAAATAATTCTGAAGCAGAAAGCCAGAAATTATCAAAATTTGAAAATTGTTAAAATAATATTTTACAAAATATTTTCCAAATAAAAGTTTCAAAACTGTCAAAAATTCAAAATTTTTCAGTGTATCCTGGCAGCCAGGAGTCCTGGGTGGCATCAGGCCCAGCATCTCCAGCCAGGCAAGAGAGGGGATTGTCCCGCTCTGCTCTGTACTGGAGTGACCTCACCTCGAGTGCTGGGGGCAGTTTTGGGCACCACAGCATAAGAAAGACATTAAATTATTAGATAGTGTCCAAAGGAGGCCACAAAGATGGTGAGGGTCTGGAGGGGCCATACAGGGAGCAGCTGAAGGCACTTGGTCCTATTCAGCCTGGAGGAGACTGAGGGGAGACCTCACTGCAGTTACAAATTCCTCTTGAGGGGAAGAGGAGGGGCAGACACTGATCTCTGCTCTGTGGTGACACTGACAGGACCTGAGGGAATGGCCTGAAGTTGTGTCAGGGGAGGTTTAGGTTGGATATCAGGAAAAGGTTTTTCCCCCAGAGGGTGGCTGGGCACTGGAACAGGTTCCCCAGGGCAGTGGTCACAGCACCAAGCCTGACAGAACTCAAGAAGTGTTTGCACAATGCTCTCAGGCCCATGGTGTGACTCTTGGGGATGGTTCTGTGCAGGGCCAGGAGTTCGACTTTGATGTTCATTGTGGGTCCCTTTCAACTCAGGACATTCTATGGTTCTCTGAAAAATATCCTGAAATGGAATCTCTTCCTCCTATATGGAAGACCTCCTCCTTGGTGAACTGATATTTTCCAGTTGAGAAAATTTTAGCTTCAGTGAAGAGAAACACTGGTGCTTAACAGAGTGCAGAGTGGGGAGAAGTGAATAAAGAGGAAATGTGTTTAAAACACTGCAATGGAAGTTGTTCCTTGCAGGATAAATAGATCTAAGACAAGGCTAAAGAAGGGACATTCCAATACTTGGTATGGGATGCTTAGAGCAAGCAATTTGGCATCTGAGAATGGCAAAAATAGATTATAAAATTTTATTTAGTGGAAGCGGAAGCCCATTGTATGGGTCTAGAAGAATGAATCAGTGATAACACCCAAGGTACCAGGGTTGGTGTTACTGTTGTGATAGAGAAAGGACAGGATTCAGGAAAACAGATTTACTGGGAATGATCAGGCTAAGGAAAGGCATATATAGAGAGAGGGGGGCAGGTGGTGTATGTGTGTGTGTGTCTGTATGAATATCTATGTTATTTATCAGGAAGAGAAGGCATGATGTGAGATTAGAGGGCGGAGAGTGATCATTAATAAAGTTTTGCATTTGTAATTTGTGTATAGGCAGATACTAAATCAGACCAAATGGTTATCTCTGCAATGCTAAAGCTTGTTTTCCCAAAAGAACAGTCTCTAAAAATTATTTTCCCCTGCTTTCTGTTTTTGTGATGTATAAGGATGGCAGTACTATAATTAATCCCCTCTTGACTCTGCTCATGGATGCTGTAGCTTCATATAGCAGCGTAGTTACACACTGAACAAGCTGAAATTTTAGCTTCTAACTTACTTACCTGGATTAATGAGAGTTAACCATTCCTCTAGGGCTGTACAGGAGAGACAGGTTATAGAGCATGTTGAAAAGAAAAATGTTAGCCAGCAGTTCAATCATAGTTCTGAGAAGGAGTTTCTGCTCATGAAAGAAAAAAGGTTGTGTGCCTGACCTTCCTGGGCACAGAATGCCCCCAACTTTCACCATGAAATCATTGAAAATTGAGTCTCCTCTGAACCAGCTAAAGCAAACACAGCGCACAGTCCTTTTGAAGGTCTGTGCACGCTCCTCAGTGCTGTGCTTGCCCTCAGCTGGGCTTATTCTCTCTGAAACAAGCACTGCTAGTGTCTAATTTGTGATGGAAAATGTAGTTTTTGGGGAGTGATGCAATCCCTGAACTTAGCTTTGCTTTGAAAAAATCACTTTTATCATCTGCACTCCATTGTATTATTGCTTTCAGAACAAGTGCTGTTGATGTTGTCCTGGAGTGCAGCTCGTGGGGCACTGAAAAGGGGACAGAAGTGCAGGCTGGAAAAGAGGGGTTCTGAGTTTGGGCTCGAGTTCCCACTCAGAGTTTTAGTGGCTGCAGCTGCTCCTGGCAACTCTGGGACTGGAATCACCTGGGAAACACCTGGGAAAGCAGGCAGGAGTGCATATGACCCCTGTAACTCAGAACCACTCAAAGGGCAGGCGGTGCACTAAACAATTCCTGAGTGCAATCCCACGGTCTGTCCTCATTTCTCATAAAGCAGCTGTAGTTTGTCATGGTTATTTTCAGGCTCTAGGGAAGCAAGTTGCTTGAACCAGGCACCACATCCAGCTGCTCAGACTTCAGGAAAACCATTCAGCAGACTTCAAGAGAGATTAATCAAATGGCCTGGCTTTAAAAACCTTACCCAGAGCAGGTGAGTCACTGCTGGATCTTGCATGTCAGAGCCAAAGCATCCTTCCTCAGACCCGGGAGACACAGCCTGTGCCTCTTTAAATCTGTGCTGCGTGCTGCAGTGCTCTGCATTGTTGCCATGGCAGAAATCTCCCCATAGTAATAACCTCTTTCAGGGAAGGTTAAAAAGAGACAGTGCACATGCTCAGAAATGCTGCACTTGTTCTCTTAGCAGTTTGCAGCGGCCATTTCAAAGAAACCATCACAAAGACAAGAGAAAGATCAGGTACTGATATTTTTTTCCTTTGTTAAAGGGGGTGGCTTTTTTCTTTCACAGAAGTCCATGCACAGATCTGTCTCTGTTCCTAGTTCCACTGCAGAGAGAGACCACCCTTGAAGCCTGTCGTGATTATTCCTTGCAAATTCCCATGGAATAACTAAGAGGCAGGAGTTAGATGTGATTTAAGATGATTGCTGCACTAGAGGAGCAGTTGTTTCTCAGTGGGACTCACATACAAAGCTGAGCTGACTCTGGGGTGGGTGATGGGTAAGGTACCCCCAAAAAGTTTAACAGTGTGTTTGCTTTGTTTTGTTGAACCTTTGTAGTACTCATAGTCAGCTATGAGAATAGGCTCTGCTCCTACTGACCAGGAGGCTTCTTCATCAGGTACTTCCAAAAGAGGCTGGTGCTGTCCTAATTTACTGTAACTTGGAGACACTCTGCTGCATCCTGTTGCAAAGACTGGTATTTTTGATTGTACTTGTTTTGACTGCAGATCACTATGAATTCAAACAGAAAACCCAAGCCACTTGTAGTGATTTAAATCCCTTTAAGGATCGTAGAAATAAGAGAAAGGGTCATGTCAGATCTAAATAGTGGGTGGGACAGGAAACCCAATATGACGGTATAGAAATTACATTATCACATCTTTTTGTTGCCATGGGCTCGAATATATCTGTGACTCTACACATACATGTTTGTCTCTTGCTTCTGAACCATTCCCTTCTCTTGTGTTTATGTTGAGGTGCACAGGAAGGGGATGTGTATAATGCTGCTTCTTTACTGGGTGAATTGCTGGTTTGCACATGCTGCAAATGTTTATGCAGAATTTACAGCTTCACATTAGCTGTGTCTGAAAAGATGGGTTGCATATACTGAAGAGAATCTTGTTCTGTTCTGTGTTTGTGGCAAAATGGGAAAAACCCTTCCCTTTCCTGCCTCCCTCTACTGCCTTTCTAAATGTGACATGCAATCTGTTCTGGGGAGTGTTGTACTCTTGCATTCAGTACATGCAGATCTGATGCTCTTATGCAACATCTTTTGCTCAGTAAGCACCAACTTAAAAATCAGAGAGAAGCAGAATGTTGTCCTGCTTTCCCGTGTTTAGCTGAAGAGATTTTTCATGTGGGTTTTATTGTATTGCCATAACTTAGCCTCATTTAATTCTTTCTTTCTTACATTTTGATGTACAGGAGTGAAAGATAAACTTGGCTGAGCTAAAGACCTCCCTAGCAGTGGGCCAGAATCCTTGAGGCTTGGATTGAAATCTCTAACAAGCAGTTGCAACTTGAGCCAGTCCCTTTCGATCTGAACAGTTTACCTGTTGGGTCAAGAAAGCACTTAATTTGAAACTTATAAAAAAACCTCGCCTCTTTGTGAAGGGAAACTGTTGCTGGACCAGGTTGTACCAACCTCAGGGCATGGTGTGGCCTGGCCATGGTGTTCAGGAACAAATGGATGGCTGCAAATAATGGCTCAAGGCCTAAATTAGGAGGGGAAACAGAAGGTCAAAGTGTTTTGATGCATTTACCATTAGAAGTTCTACCTATGAATTTGTGGAGGTTTAACAATAGTCTTTCCCTTCATTTACTTTAATTAAGGAGTAAGTTTTTATGATCAGTGTGCTGTGTAATGGTAATGGTTACCTTTAGTTATTATACTTGTGAAAAGATGATGCATCAGTAAAGCAAGCCAGAGGCCAACGACCTTGTTTCCAGGTTCTGTTTCAGCCAGCTCTGTAATCCCTGCAGTTTTGACCTCAAAGTCTAACAGTGACTCCAGAATAATGTCTGTGACTGTGGAGTTAGAAAAAAAGTCACAGAGCAGGCAAAGTTGTGGGCATCCTGGGTTTCAAATGAAACCAAGAACACTCTTGGGACTTCTTATCTTGTGTAGGGATGCTCTCTCCCAGTTGAGTTTTATGTACGCTCTGGAAAGGTACAGAGAACTTTTGTCCGTGCTCTAGACCTTCTGATATTTTGTTTTCTTTCAGAGGAAGACTGATGATGCTTTAGCCACCAGGAACATCAACTTCTTTGTTATAAAACCCTTGTGTATCTGTAGTGCTCCTCACTAACTTGTTTGTGTCTCTTGACCAACAGAGAAGCACCCATCTCCAAGATGCTGGCACCCTGCCTTCTGAGAAGAGCCGTCCTTACAGTTCCTTTAGTTTTTGTGGTTGCAGTACTTGTCACAGAGCCTGGTAGAGCTGACCAAGAAGCAGGAACAGCCATACCAGCTGAAAGTACGTACACTGCAGTCCCCTCCTACAGCCCCTTCTGCAGTTCTCATGTTGTAGGACTTTAAAGTTTACCCAATTAATTCAAACTATTTTGGACACGTCTTGTGTACGTTGTTTTAAAACCACAACTTGATAACATACCAGTGCTCTTTTGCTCCTTCATCTAAAGCTCTTCACTCTCTTATCCTTGTCTCCTGCCTGTTGCTGTCTTGCTTGTAGCTGAAATCTGCCACAGTTCTGCACCTTTTCTTTTGTACAGCCCTCTAATTGTGTTAGCCCTTTCTATGGCAGCAATCACCTTGTTTGCTTTTCAGAGTCATTATTGAGACTTGTTCTTTTTCAGCTGACATTGACTGTTCATTACATTTCATTCTTGAGTATGTTTGCTGTCTTAAAGTATTGAATTTTTATTTAAAAAATTCACAATGAAGATGCCAAGAAAGCTTTTTGTCAACACCTAGTCTTGTGGCCTTCAGACACCTAGTTCTCCTTTGCTGATCTGTGTTGTGTTTATTTTGCATTATAAACATAATGACAGGTCCTTGCATCAAGTCATTGATGTGAAAAACTTCCGTCCACTCGTTTTGTCTAGTGTAAATATAGTAACGCTGAAGTTGGGTGGAACGACAATGATGAAGCAGGTCTTTAATACTGCTCAATGTGGGGTTTTTATATCTTCTCTTTTTTTCTTAGCCTGTTAAAGAATTTGGCAGGCTCCCTTTCTCCAGCAGGCAGAGTTCCTGGTTGCTGGTTAGCACTCAGGTCATGAGCTGGAAGCTCATTCTCCAGAGTGTCAGAGGCATGTACAATCCAACATCCAGTGTTTGTAAAATAGGCTTGCAGGCATAGCAGGGTTTTCCAACATTAGTCTAGATTTCATCCCTTCATTCAAACTAGACCCCAAAGAGCGAACTAAACCTGGGCTCAGAATTTCTCACTCGTGCAGTATTTCTGGTGAAGTTGTCAGCAAGGCACAGGCACCGAGAGGCAAATGAGAGCAGATGTAGGGCCTGATGATTCAAAGATGTTTTGTCATGTCTATATTTGCTCTGTCTCGTACTGCTGTCTGCTAGGGCACAGGTCTGTGTTACATGGTGATCAAGGCAAAGCAAGCATTGTGGCCTTCATTCTGGGTGTCTCAGTCTGGGAACACTCTCTTAATAACTCCAGTAAATCCCAGTTGCAGCAGTTCTGCTTATCAGCAATACCCACTAATAACAGGTCATTTGTTTGGCCAAAGCTGTATCATATTCAAAGTTAGAGGCTGAAGTGGTCTGTCTCTGTGATACTGTAGTCAGTTTTATTCCATTAGGTTTATACTTAGAGCTCACATTTGTTAGATTAAGAGACAAGATTTTTCTAGGGAATAGGTCCATGTTTTCAGATGTAATTTCTGAAAAATCTGAAGATAACATTGAAAATGTGCTCAGGTTTAGTGGAGCAAAATGAAAGGCTCAAGTTAAGGGTTATTTCTTTTTATACAATGAGTTGTGGAAGGAAAAGTGGAACAGCAGTATGAGTGGAAGAAAATATTGTGAATTCGAAGTAATTCTTTTATCATTGAGAGACTGGGTGGACCATCACAGTGGACCATTTACAATCACCTGGGTTGTTTAAGAGTGCCTACATCAGTACTCACTCTGTGGACTTTTTTCTGTAGCTCTTTCTGATGCTCAAAATCACTGTTTAATCCTTCTAGTTAATTCTTCATGTCATATAGTCATGATTCTCTACTAAGTGCTCTTCTAAATGCTCTCCTAGGCCGCCCCTGTGTTGATTGCCATGCCTTTGAGTTCATGCAGAGAGCTCTGCAGGATTTAAAGAAGACAGCGTATAATCTAGACACAAGGGTAAGGAGAGGTCCTTTTTTTTGTGGTTTGTTTTTTTTTTTCCAATGTAAGAGAAAATGCTGTGGATAAAAGTAGATAAGGTGGATGGATTTTGCACACTCAGTGAACTGTACTGTCCTGTTTTCTAAGGTGAGGCTAGTTAACTAGATTTTCACTCTGCTCGATAATCTGTGGAATTCTTCTGCTTTGGGGTATCAGGGACAATAGGAAGTATAGGAAAGTGTGAGCTGACCATCCTCTGCCCTCTATCCTTCTCTTACCAAATTATAGGCATTAGTGCTGCTCTTCTCATTCCAAATGCTGAGGAACACAGTTATTTTTATGTCGAGGGAGCAAGGTGAGAGTATAACTTATATTTATTACCCAAAAAGAGAGAGCCAGCTAAAACAAAAAGCCTACTAAAATAAAATACTCCCCTGCACGTGCTTTTATCCCTGGGGAGAGGCTAAGGGAGGAAACATCATCAGTAGAAAGTTTTTACTTTTCTCTGATTTCATAATGATGAAAAATGCCACAAAGTAGAACAGCATAGGGAATGAAACTTGTTTGGCTTGCAGTCAGCGTGCAGAATTTGCCAGGGTTGGTACCTCCCTTCTGTGGGGGATGTTGAATCTGTCTCTTGCTGCTGCAAGCTGCAATCTGTGCCTACCTGTGTCCCAGCTGCTGTCAGAGGGTGGTGTCCCAGGAGGGTGGCTTTGTCCCCACCTTCTGTGTACCCTTTAGCTCAAGTGCTATAGATACACTCCTGCACAGATTGTTCAACAGAAGGCACTGAAACTTTTCTGCTTTTCTGATCTATGGTCAAGGTTGTTTGCAGGTCAAAGCCTGTGAACTCTTTCTATGAGGAGTGGTTTGAGGTTACTTCGAGCAGGGTCCTTGATGCTTGGGTGAAAATGCAAGTGCATGAACAAACATGCCTTGAATTGTGACATTCTACAAAAAAATAAACAAACATTCCAGCAGAACCAGATTGGTATGTAGCACATTTACGGCTAAACAAAATCTGTTCAATAATTACAGGTCAAATATATTTTGGGCTTCATGAAGAAATCTTGCTAATGAATCTGCTAAGCACTGTATACAGCCCAAACAAGTTGTTCAGATTGTGCTGTAAAGTGGTTCTAGCACACCTCTTCCTCCTACAAACCTTTGAACTTTTCACCAGAATTTCTGCATCTTGATGCAAAACCTCTTAAAGTTTTCTCTGGATGTCTGGCTATAGCAGTGACCTTCACGAAACCTTCAGCTTGCAGACCAAGAGAAAAACTTTATAAAACACAGATATCCAAAGCAGGACTAGCAATAAGAACCCCAAAGTTAGCAACTGAGTTTTAATACTTTTTTAAAAATAAAAGGCAGCCAAAAAGATAAAATGAGGATAGAAAAAAAGTCAGTTGAGATCAATGTCATATTTTCGGCTTTCACACTTGTAGATTCGACAGCAAGTCTGTAAATGTGATATATTCTCATGAAAACAAACCTATCAGTTCCTTATCACTTTAAAATCTAAATAATTGAATCTATATTGAAGTCCTTCAGTTCCCCATGACTAGAACAGGTCTATTCCAGTCATTAAGCTGGGATTTCTGCCTACACCTTCAAAAGACATGGAAATATTTAATAGTTAAGGAATTCTTGGAAGTGCCTTCTACGATATTTTAATTCTTACTTTTATTATTCAGCTGTGGCCCAACTTGATGCAAACTGAGAGTTTTAGGACCACTGCTTTTAGCCAAATATGTATTTCACATTTGACTATTTTAGTCTGTTTTGCTGCTTTGTGGGGAAAATATTTCTGTCCCTGAAAATACAATTCCCTTTGTTAATATTCCCACTGGAGACACTAATTTCCTCGAAAAACTCTCCTTTGTGTGCAGGCAAGATTGTTAGATGATGACTAAGCAGCTCCTAACTGTATTGGAGGGGGAGGGATTCCCAAAAGCTTAGAGAGGAAATTCTCATTTAATTCCTCCTGCACATCTTACCCTGCAGTTCTGTACGGGGGAAACCTGTATATGGTTTTATTGCACAGCTCAATGGCTTTCAGACTTCATTTGGCCCTGGCTTGATCTACATGGTGTCTCAAAGCAATCTGACTCTAGCATAGACCTTCTGTGGCCTTATATAACCCTTTTATGGAGGTCATAGACTGGATCTCCTTCCTTTTCCAGAACTAGCTGTGTTTGTAAGCTATACTGATGGGATGATCCCCTACTAATTGTAAGGCTGGCTGCATGAGAAGGGTCACAGATCACTTCTGACAGGCTGATTTCTACACGTACCAGATCTGTTCACCCCTCTCTGTACTGTTTTTTGTTGCTTCTGGGCCCTCAGAGCAGGCTGCAGGCTGGAGTAGTTGTTTTGGCAGTGAGAGCTAACTCTGGGCAATGTTTTCAGGGGATATCTGTGGTTCACCACTCAGCCAAAGTGCCAGATGTGATCATGAACTGGGGAGAGGGGTCTTGTGCTGCTGGGAGGGAGCTGCTCCCACAACTATTGAGCCAGTTCACAGCCAGCTCCCTGAGGCATCTAAAATCTACTCAAGACAGACCCCAGCAGGGAGTCAACCATAAAACAAATCCAGTCTATGGGCTACACAGTTCACTCAAAGTCTGCGCTTGTTTTTGGACCTCCAGCCCATTTTTCAGAGTTAATCAGTGGACATTGCATTACAACTTCAAAGAGATCAATAACTGCGTTTTTAGCTGGAACTTAACATATTTTTTGTAGGTTTAAAATCTGATTTCTTTTCATGGTTTTGGCTGGGGTTTGGGGGTTTTTTCCTAGTTTTGGGCTGGTTGGTTGTTGCTGTTTTGGTCTGGTTTTATTTTTTTTAAACATGCTTTAACCTACCAGGCAATAATAACAAATGTGTGTGCAAACAGTTTTGTGATCACGCTCATGGAACAGTCAGCAAAGCTGTATTTACTGACATTCATTTTGTTCTTTATTGCTTTATAAACTGTCAGTGGTTATTTAGAATGTTTAAAGCACAGTAAGTTAGATGTGTGCCTGAAAATACAAAGAAGGCTTGAAAATCTTACTAAAGATCTGTAAGATGGTAAGCAGCCTTGGGGCTCAGCTCCAAAGATGTTGGCATGCTGTCAACCTCCCTTATTCAAACCATTGCAAATGATGTCAATGAGGTAGTGAGAAGGTGGTGATTGAGTGTCTTTTCAATGATTAGCACAGTCTGATCAGATCTTTTCAGTTTTGCAGGGCAGCTGAAACAATCAAAAGTGATACCTGATTCAATATAAAACCACAGGGCTGCGGTTTTTCCTGAGATTTATCATCTGGGGGAAAAAAGCCTGAGCAGCAGATGGCTTTTCCTGCACTAAGAAGACAAGTGGAGAGCAGGATGCTTCAGCTCAGCTCTGCTCCAAGTGCCTTTAGCTGATGTGGGTCAATGGATAACACAGCTTTTAAAACACAGCCTTTAATCACATGGCAACTCCATCTTATACAAAAATCTCAAGTCAGGCAGATTAAGGATGGGTTTGGTTGGCATTTAGAGCTGGTAGTCTTCATAATGCCTTTTTTGGTTTGGTTATTTTTTTATTTGTGGCTGGTTACAGCAGTAGGGATCAATTTGGTGAGTGGGCTTCCCACAGCTGCTGTGTCCCATGACAGTGAGGGGGAAGTCCTCTCTTGCATCAGGCTAATTCTCAGATACAGCTTCAGCTCATGATAGGCAAACTGAGGTGGAGATAAGATGTTGATGTCAAACATGCTCCATTGTGCATCTGCTGAAGCAACAACTGTTCCAGACAGCCAGGAAAACTCAGGAGTGTGTGTGTGTATGTGCTAGAGAGGAAGGATTCTCAAGTTTCCTGATGTAGCCCTACTGTCCCTTCCCTGGTCCTTAGCCCTTTCTCACACAAGTAGGCTGAGAGGGTGCAGGCCTTCCTGATCATGCCCAGCTCCAGCTCTCGGAAGTTCACAATCCACCCTTGTTGCTTCAGAAACAGGGATCTGTGGGCAACAGGGATGTCCTGATATTGATGAACCCAGAGACCTCTGCTTTCACCAGTTTGGGACTCCTTTCCTTAAAGAAGCCAGGAATCTCATCACATGTTGGAATTGAGATGGCTCCATGCCAGCTCAGCACCACTCATCTGCAGCATCCAAAGCACATAATCAGTAACAACTGAATTTTTTTGTTATCAGTGAAACAGGAAAAGTTAAAGAAGATAATTTCTTCACTGGGAGCAAATCCAGGCTGTAATATTCTAAGTTTAAATTTTGAGTCTGTTTTTAAGTAAAATAAAATTTCTGACATGACTTTGGGGGTGCAGGGGTGAGTGGGGTGATAAGCCTCTAATGAACCTCCATGCTTATGCTCCAGTTTGTGCTGTTAAAGGAAGATTGTAGGAAAGAAAAATAACTTTCTCCGTGTCACAGGAAGTAGTGCTATGTTGGTGTGCCAATTAATCCCACAAAAGCAAAACTATTTTGCAGAACAATAAAAAATAAATCTGTTTTTTTTTAACCTCAGGATTCATCTCATACCACTAGTTCAAAATTGTAGATTAAAAATAAAATGGACTTTTCTTTGGGAGCTAATTAGTTTTACAATGCTGGCACTTGTATTTTGATGATGTTCCTCTCTCTTGTAGACAGAAACCCTGCTTCTTCAGGTGGAAAAGAGAAATCTGTGTGACTGTGTAGCTGCCAATCTACTGAACTGAATCCTGGAGACACCTGAGGAGAGTCACCTGTCCAGTGGTTTTTAAAATGCAGCTGTATAAAATACAGCTTTATGGAGTTCATGTTGCAAGCATGTATGCCCCAATGTACTGATGAAATTGGGGGCCTGTGTCTGATGTATTTGTCTGTTCTGTATCTTCTTTAAAAGTACCCTCTTTTCGCATCTGCTGGATTGCCAGTAAGGGCTCAATTCAGTAAATCTGTTACTTGATATTAGAGTGGAGGGAAAATGTACCTGCTTTGATTTTTAAATCAGAATTTGCCAAGTGTAACCCACAAGATAATTTTGGAGAACAGTGCCCTAGAGACATGTGCAGCTGTTTTTTGTCTCTAAAATGAGCGTATGTCTGTGGCAACTTACCCAGTTACACTGAGACATAACATTGCAGTCTCTGTAGGCTTTGCCTGTGTATTAAAGATGATGAAGTCCTTTCTGTTTGTTGTCTGTGCTGTGACCACCTTCAGGCATGTTGCATTTCTGTTGGCTGTAATGAGGT
Organism: Oreocharis arfaki; assembly: GCA_013398015.1. Classification (NCBI taxonomy): domain Eukaryota; kingdom Metazoa; phylum Chordata; class Aves; order Passeriformes; family Paramythiidae; genus Oreocharis; species Oreocharis arfaki. The sequence goes on along the minus strand of VZRR01003976.1, from coordinate 3,644,225 downwards.
GTGTGTCATGAGGAGTTACATGTCTGCTATTCTTGGACCAGAAACATGTCTATTATATCTCAGTGCTGAGCCTTCTGTAATCCTACAGAAGAGTATTATTTTCTTTAATTAAAATGTTTGGTTTCTTCCCTTCCTTCCCTGGACACTCCATTCTTAACTTAGTGAATTTCTAAATAGGTTTATTTTAGCAGGTCAAATGGATAGAGTAAAAAGGAGAATCGGGGTATGACTAGGCAGCCTGGCCAGTTGCAGCTGTACCGAATGCTGCCACCAGCAACTGCTCTGCATCACGTTGAAGGAAAGCTCCATGCAGTGCCAAGATGTTTCTTCGTGAGACTGTGCCTTATTGTGCTTCAAGTGAAACACGGTGATTAGATCACACATATTTGGTCTGTCCTGTGAGGGACCGAACTCCAAATGTATTGGTTTTCCCTCATAGTCGCCTTTGAAAACTGCTCTTTTGTGTCAGGCATGAAGAAAGACTTTGGTGTCTGAGGTTGTCTTATCTTCACCTCTCCCCCTTCATTGTAAGATACTGTGTCCACTCACAAGTTTGAAATAGTCTGAGCAGGGTAAGTAGGTGGTTGGAGTTTGTATGATGTGATTTAGAGCTGTCTCAAACCTTCCCAACATTGAGACAAGGCTGGGGAAGGGGGTGGGACATCTGAAGGTAAAAATCTCCTCAGCTGAATTTGGAAGAAAGTTCCTGCCTGGGGCCTTGCTTCTGTAACTAAATTGGTGTGACTTTGCTGGAAGTGGATGAGAGAGGAAGCACAATTACTGCTCTGCCACTGCAGCTGTAGGTATGGTAACAACAGCTGGGGGAGCAGAGGGACACCACAGGGACCCTGAGTGGCTTCCCAACCCTGTCCAGAGCTTAGAAAACCAATTCCTGTACACTGAGAAGTGCAGCATGCCCTTTTGTGTGTGACCAGAACACAGGCCAGCACAGAAGCCCAACATGAGCTGGAGAGGGGATTCTGATGTTATTTTTTCCAAATTCCCTCAAGGAGGAGCTGTGCTGTGTGTTTTTCAGTAAGTCCATTCCCACAGCATGGGAGCACTGGAGCTTCCCATTTTGGGCTGCTTGGCAGAATCAGAGTCACTGCAAGCCTCACCTGCTGCTCCCCTCCCGCAGAGTGGGAAGGGGCAGCGGTCCTTACACATGGCAGAGTGCTCTCAGGATTTCTGGGATCAAAGCCTCCTTTGAAGGGCTTCAGCTGATCCTGGCTGCGGCACAATGGCTTCTCAGAGCTCTTTGGCTTTTGCTGCACTTGGCTTATCCCCATCTTATTCTAGCTTGGCTTTGTTCCCCTGCTTTGCTCTCGACCTGTCTTCTCTCTCTTCTGCATTTCAACCTCCATTCCCCCTTCCATTCTGGCACTGCCCTCCCTCTCATCCCAGGGATTTCTCAGTGCTCTCCAGGCCCCTCAGCCTGGTGACCCTGTTGTCACTGCAGGTGTGGGTGGTGAGGCTGATACTCCTCAGGTCAGCAGCCCCTTAATCCAGCTGGCAGCACTGCCAGAACAATGAGTGACACTCCACTTCACCATGGAGTGAGTGACCATTCCCAGGGAAGAGGAATTCACCTGTCCAGGGGAATACATTGTGTGGAACAGCCTCTTTTTACTGAAAAGCCAAAATTTCTCTTCCAGAACTTGGAGGAAGTCCCAGAACAGCTCAGTTTTGGATGAAAGCTCTGCTTCTGAAGCTGAATTATTCTGTGGACTGTCTCCCAGGCTGGTGTAATCTCACTGGCTTGTTAGAGGTGTGGACAGGAACCCAGCCATGTTTGCCAGATGGAAACACCTATAGATCTTCATGAATTTTTCTCTTGGTGATTGCACAGACACTGGCTTGAACACAAGAAAATCCGACCATGTGGAAATATTTCCCTTCAGTTGCTTTGCTACACCTCTACTTTATGTTGGAACTGGGGAGGTGAAATAAAGGACAGAATTGGGCTGTTGCCCCAAGAGAAAGGAGCCAGGAGGGGGATAGATGGGGAAAGGGGAATAACTTTCTCACTCTCTTCCTCAGAATCTGAAAAATTAAAGGTTCCTTTCAGTCTGAAGAGCTCCAGTAGGACCAGGATTTTCCTAGCGGAGATTTTTGCATGCTGCTTTAAAATCCACCTTACCTATTCTCTTTCCATTCAATGACTGTTCTGTATTACCTCTTGTTCAAAACCACCAAAATGGCAGGGAGCAGCTAATATGCCACCAGTTCTGAAATAGGGTTGGCAAGGAGATGTGGGAATTGCACCCAGCAACTAGAATATCTATTCTGGGCAATGAACTTTTGAAGAATTTGAATATGTGAAATCAGGTTTCGTATGGCAGAGTGACAAGACTCAAGACCATTTTTATAGAGAACAAGAATACAGCAGAACCATATAAAGTGCTGATAAAGGAGCTAGGGTAAACAGAAGCAGTGTACAGACTGGGAGTCTTCAGTCTAGACAAGAGATGGCTGAAGAGGATGATAGAAGTTTATAAAACCACAAGTGGTCAGAGAATGGCTGTTTGCTGTCCCTTTGCAAACAAGCAGTGGGATGCACTGAACAAAACCTGCTGGAGGCAGGGTCAGAGCAAACATGAGGATGATACTCTTGACCTTCTGTGTGTTCCAGTTGTGGGAATCTGCCGCCGTGCCTCCTACAAGATGTGCACTTTTTGACCTAAATATCCAAAGGTTCCTGTTTAATCCAAACTGTTGTTACACATAAATATAATGGGGTCATCAGAACACTCATGCATCCTTCTCGCTATCCACCTTGTCCTGTTTTATTCCCTGTTCTACATTACATGGTGACTCTCACTTTGTGACTGCACTGAAAGGTGCTTGGGGCAGAGAAATTGTCATATCAGTTGCACTGTCAGGCAGCAACCACACCTTTAGGTAACGTCAACTTATTAAATAAAAATCGTAATGTAAAATATCCTGGCCTGTTCCTCAAGTTTCAAGCACAGTATTCATTTATATGCATAGATTTGCAGTTTAATCTCCATCTAGATATTCCTTAACCTTCCAACTCCATCTTGCTGCTCCAGCTGTGACTTTGTAGAGATGCGAAGTGGCAGAGATGGTATTTTCAAGACCTCTAAACACCTGAAGTTTGAAAGGTGTCTTAAAGCATAAGAAGAAGAGATCCAGGCATGGATGCCATGAGAAAGGAAATGCAAATATTTGCAGGTATTCTCTTTTTACATTCATCTGCCTACACTTTTCCTTCCTCACAGTCAGGGCTGTCATCATTTGATTCCTGCTCTGAACCATGAACTTTCTGAAAACTTGCTAACACATCAGCTTCTCTTCATTAGCCTTGAGCACCTTTTGCTGTTTAAATCAAAGTAAGTGACACTGCACTTTTCTGGTCATTTAAGTGACAAAACTACAGATTGTTCTCTTTGTCAAGAGAGTCTGAAAATGGGGCAGGACTGGCAACCCTTCCATTATTCGTCATACAGCTTCACTTCTTTGAGAGCCCAAATCAGCTGGAAAGACTGCTGACTCGTGATGCAAGTTAGACCCTTCCACAGAGTAAGCAGGATGCAGATTTCAAGGGAGAACAACGTTCAGTTTCTTGTTTAGGTGTGGGGGGATCTGAGTATTCTCTGTGTGTGCATTAATAGCTGCGCTCAACACTTAATGCTCATGCTCAGGCAAACAGTGGTAACCTCAGCCCTGAGCTACATCTAACTGCTGGATAGATGTTTTCTAAGAATTGATGCTTGATGCTTTTTTAAAAAAATTTTTTTTTTACCCATTTCTTTTATTTTATTCCAAAAGTCCATAAAGTGTTTGACTAAGCAAAATCCAGTAGGCAGCACAGACAGAAAAATGAAGGAATGCCATCACTGGGATTTTTGTGCAGTTAGGGACCTGTGTGAATCTTCAGAAAAAGAGAAAAACACAGCTTCTATTTAGCTTTAAGTGCTAAAAGTGTTTATAACATGACATTTTGATATGTATAAGGATATTCATCAAAGGGAGTTTTCTACAAAATAGAAAACATAGGAGGTTTTCTTTATGAGAGTTTCATGTAGTCCAAATTAATGGAAACATCTGCTAACAGGAAGTACCTTTTAATACTAAATCTGGACTAATTTTTGTTAAGTTAATTTAGGCAACCAATGCTGACAAAATCTGTTGTTTTGTGTGGCTTCCCCGCTGAGTCAGGTGAAACTTAGCATCTTCCTTTGCATAAATCCCAACAGGCTTTAAAGTTCACAGGTTTAGTGGGGTTATATCTATTAATCTTTTGACTGCAAAAAGATGACCTATAAAGATGACCATGCAGTTTCACTCTACAACTTTTCCATTTAATGTAGGGTCTGGAGAGAGACACAAACTTCAGGACAAAACCCAGAGTTACCAGTGTTTGTGACTGCCTGAAGTCCAGGCTTTCATGGAGGCCACCTGCAGTGCTAAAACTTGTCTCTCAGAGTTCTGGGCATTGTGGGCTATTTTTCTTCCCCGGTTAAAGAGCAGAACTCCATCCATGCACTAAATTTGATACACAAGGCTTCTTGCCTAAGCAGCTCTTGCATTCATCCTGGACTATATACACACTGCATCACGTCACCCAGCCTGTGAACCGTGTCTGGTTTCAGTCAACAGTACTAAGTGTAACTAACGCACAATTTGGGCTTGCACTGAAGCAGGACCTGAACAATGTTTAAATGCCTTTTGACAGCTGGTGTGCTGCACATTGAAAGAATGGTTTGGTTTATATACAATTTTACCCACGGAAGGTTGAACCAAATCCTGGAAGTCCCAGCAGCTTTCCTAAACTAGAATGAGATCTCCCCACCTGCCCTTTCTGTAAGCACAGACAGGCTGTGCAGAGAACTGTCTGCGCCTTTAGTCCCTCTGCTTTTGGTAGCCATGGAATAACCTGCCCAAATCGCAGCACTTAAAATACCAACCAACAGTTTCTTCCCAAATACATAAATTCAGAAAGGATTTTTACACACAATTCACTAGAAAGTAAATAATTACATGCTTATATCTTCCTAGACAGGGATAAGATTGGCAGTAGGAAGGCAAATAGCTCAGCCTCGTCCTCTGTGTCATTCAGAGCATGCAAGCAGCACACAACCCTTGCCTATGCTGTAAATTGACCCCATGTCCAGCACAGTGATGCCTGCTGGATTTCCAGCAGTCCAGTGCAAACCTCATAAATAAACTAGGGAAGCTGGTATTTTGCCAGTGGTTCTTACTTTTTCTTGGAACCAAAAGCCTAAACTGACCTTCATTTCACAACAGCTTGACACAGCCCCTCCTGTGTAGCTGAAAGCATCCTAAGCTTTTGAAAGTGTTCAAAGATGCTTGTCACACTTGGCTTCAGTTGATTTTTGGAGAACTGATCAAGCCTGGGTGCTTTCCCACATTTTACCCTGTGGTGAAATAGGGCTCTTGGAGTTGACTTGTTCCTACACTAAAGGATCTTAGTGCTAAGTTTCTGTCATTCTCCCTCTTTGCAGCCACATCCCTGTTTTGCAGTGTCACGTGGCTTCGTTGGGACAGTTTCAGTGTCTCAAAGCCTGGAAGTCTGACCAAGATTCAGTTTGTGGTCAGACTCTTGCAGGGCTTTCCAGGAAGCTCTGAGATAGGGAACTTGTCAAGCAATGATGCCAAGAACAAATCGGCCATTTCACGAGGGTGACTTTTTCCCCTCACCAAACCTCTGACTTAGTGTTTAAAGAAGATACTGAGCCATCAGGCAAAGGTGAATCATTATCTCATAGCATGAGGAACAAGGTAAGTATAAGGTGATTCAATTTTCAGTCCTTCTCAGGCTGTCAGAAAAAAAGACAATACAAATTATTCTGTTTATGGGCTAAAATGTCTAACAATGCACCAGTCTCTCACCTCTCAATTCATTGGCAAGGTTGTGGTTTACTTGTTTAGAGGCAGATTAGGAAACTGTGAGCCCTGGCAACTGCCCTGCAGCCAAATGTCTCTGAATTGCTTTATCAGTGGCCCATCCGAGAATGGGCATGTTCTGACATAATTCTTGCTTAAACCAGGAAAAACATTTCCTTTGCCCTGATAACTGAGGGAGGAGAAATAATTAGTCTGAATTTCAGATGCTGCACAAGGGCAATGAATTTCTCCCAGGGGTATCTGTGTTTGTGCTGGAATTACAACACAGAGAGTTCGAAGTGACTGCCTGGAGAACAGAATTCTTAATCACAGAGTTAGGAAAAACAAGAAGGGAAAGGTATCAATAAGAAATCACTCCGTTCTTCCCTTGTCTTTATGCAGGGCCACTATCCCAATGCCATTCCCAAATGATGTCTAATTTATACCTCCAGGCTTAAATATTCCCCTGTCTTCCACAGGAAATCCATCCCAGTGCCATCCTCACTACTAAGAAGTTTTCCAGGGGCTTTGGTTGTGCCTCCTGGATGCTATTTAAACCTGTGGTTATTTCTGCTGCTGTTGCTGTCTCTGATATTTCCTAGTACTGCAGTGACCAAACCAGACACGGCACTGCAGCTCAGGCCTTCTGCTGGAGGCAGCCTAAGCTCTTGCGCTTTTCTTTGTATATCCCAGTATAATTGTATTTTTGGGGGGAATGACAGAATATGATAAACTGATTTTAGTTTGTGACTCCCTGGCTTCACCATTAAAGTGCCACTTAATGGGCTCTTCCCCATTCCAAATATGAACTGTTGATTATTCCTGATGAAGTGTAGCACTTTGTTCTCATTTTTATAAAATTGTATTCAGTTTTTAGACCCTTTTTTCCAACTTGTCTGCCTGATTTAGAATTCTAGTCCTCTCCCCCAGCTTTGCTTATAATGTCCAGGCTGATGTTACATCTTAAATGACCACTTTGCTTATTCATTATCCAGTTGTCATTTCATGTTATTCATGAACTGCTGAATAACACCTGAACTAAGTGAGTCTTTGCAGTCCTGATGTGATACATCTGCCCATGGTGACAATGACCCACTGCTAACTCTGAGCAGTGACCCAGCCAGTTTAGCTGGCCTCAGGGAGGTTTCCTTAGTTTGCTTCTGACAATGCTGTGTGACACAGCAGTAGAGATCACCCTGAAGTTGATTAAATTTGGCTTTCCTCATCTGCAAGGCCTGTTACCCTGTCACAGAAGGACAACAAACTAGTTTGACTTGATTCTTGAAAAATAGCTGTTATTTGCAACTCCAGTTCTTGTTTTTCAAACACTTACAAAATGTTGGTGGGATTATTGCTTCGAAAACATTCTCAGGGATGGATGGTAAATTGGCGCGTGTGTCGTTTTCCAGTTTCTCTTCCTCATTTTAAACACAGTCACTGCACTTACCCATTTTCAAAGCTGGCATAACTTACAACTTCCCTGAGCTCTCAGCAATAATTGCTGGCGGTGGTTGTTTTAGATTCTTCTTTCAATCTCCTCAGGTAGGTCTAGTGATAGCCCTGACTAAAAAGAGAGCTCCAGGCAGATCAAATCATAGAAAAAGGACCTGTCACAAACCTACAAGGATCAGTAACCAAAGTAAATTTCTGCTAAATGTTCTTACCTAAAATATGTTCACTGTTATTAGTTGTGTGAGCCTCCTTCTCACCAGGCCTCCTTATTTTCATTGGTAGATAAAAGAGGTGCTTAGCCCTGTATCACTTTCTAGGCATCAACTTGATTAACTTTCCCCTTTTGCTGAACAGAGAATAAACTCTTCCCTTGGATTTTGTCGTCTTTATTTTACTCCCTTTGTGTTTAAAGGATGCTTTCTTGCTGTTCTTCGTGTTTCACACTGTTTGTATGTGGGTTTGTGTTTTGGCCTCTCTGGGGTTATGCCTGGGGTTATTCTCCTGCTGTTCTGTTATTCAGGTAATAGTGACCAGACACAAATTCTTCTGTGCCTGTGTTTTTTTTCTTCTGTTTGAGTCCAACAAAGGGCTCGTGGTCTCGTTAGTGGGCAGTGATTTAGCACTTCATATTAGGCTGGGATTAACTGCCCTGTTTGCCATGTATGCCCATGACTGTAATAATGGAGTTAGTTCTAAAATCAGAACCTTTGCCTGCATCTCGCTTTTATGCACACGTATTCAACTCAGGCCTCAAGTGTATGGCATTTTAACTGGATATATAAATTTTCTTCCTCGACTTCAAAGACGTAACTTTTAATACCTGTAACACTTAGACATCAATGAGAAATTTTCCAAGGAAGCTTCCAGATATCTATCTTCACTAATCATCTTCCCTTTAAATGCCTGATCATTCTGATTGTTTTGGAGGAAACTCTTCCTTTTGTTTAGCAAACAATTATTAGGTGTGAATTCTCCACAGAAAAAGATAAGTATAAATATTTCCAACAGCCCTCTGGGATTCACTATTATATTCTTCCTGCAACAAATGGACTTCTGTGAATCTCTTGGAATTTTCTCATCCTCCAAAGTTAATTTAGTACTGATATCCCTTAGCTATGGTGATAGCCAATAGTGAATGTAATAGCAAAGCAAGTCATGCAAATGTTTTCATGTGTCTCTCTTCTTCAGCTTTGTTGGAGGTGAGAAAATAGCACAGATTTCTAGAACTTTTCCATGCATACTGGCTCCTGTTCCCTGTGAATTGAGAATCACGTCTTGGACCACATGGTTCTGTTAGCAGGAGGAGTTGGAAACTTTCTTCATGTTTCTTAAAGACCCTTGCATTTGACACAAAAACTGGCCAGAATCTCTAAGTGCAGTGTCAGATTGTTTTATGTTGGCACTGAGAAACAACAAAAAAAAGACATTATTTTAAGCTTCTAAGTGTAAGTGACACTGAAATAACACCTTGTCTGCCTTTAGGTGGTGCATACAGAATGCCCTACTGCAGATATCACAATAGCTACAATTTTAGAGAAGTCTATATTGATACCTTGAAAAAATATTAAAACAAACAGTGCTTTCTATCTTATCAAAGGTTGTTGCACCTGTAGGTAATTCCTTCCTTTCCTTTTCTTGAAACTCATGTATGAGAAGTAGATTATAGCCATGGGACCATAACGAGGGTATGGGCAAGAAACACGTACACCAGGGTAAATGGAAGTGTAAGGGTTTTGGATTTTGTGCCAGAATTTCCATTGGATGTTAGTTAAAACTGCAGATCAGGACTAGACTTTTTGACCAGCTCTAGATGGGTGTACTGTCTAGCTGTACAATGTTGTTTATTGATACCCTGGCTCTTATGGAGCTCCTTAAACAGGCATCTGAGGCCTCGGATGAGACCAACAATGTAAAACTGGTCCATCTAACACAACCTCCCTTCAGGCATCCAGCATCAGAACTTGGTTTAGGAGTCCCACCTTCTCATAAAGCCAGTGGAGCCATTTTGGTGCATATGAATGATGCCTTGGGTTTTCACTTTCATATTTTCAAATCCTGTACTGCCTAGTGTGTAACTCTGAAGTTTCTTGCAGCCTGCTGGCTGCTGCTCTCTCAGGCCAGGCATAACAAAGCCTCTCCATGCCTGCTCTCCAAGGACACCCAGCCTGTCCTAGGCCCGGAACATGTAAACCAACATCTTGAGAAGGGGGGTAAGCTTGGGGAAATTACATCATTTAGCTAAAGTTTTAATTGACAAATTTATGCTGATATGCAGATGAACCAAACCTATAAAAGTGTGAAGAACTCGTGACTTGTCGTCCATCTTGGCAATAGCCTTTGGCTCCCCAGGGTGTACCTTTGAAGGTCTCTCAAATAAATATCCACCTTTATTCCCTTACTCCTGCCTAGTCTCTGTTTTTAGGTAGCCTCTTAAGGCATCAGTTCTTAGGCACCCCAGATGGGACAACAAGGCTTCCAAAAATCCTCTGGGACTCAGAGAGATCTGGCTCAGCTTCCCCCCTTGGCTGGCACCCGGGGAGGGGGGGAAGGCAGTTGCTACGGTCCAGGAGGCCTAGACTCACCTCATGAAGATTCCAGTGGCTGAGACCTTCATCTGGACCTTCCACACAGGGGAAATTGAGTTTCAGTTGTACTGTGGGCTAAAAATTTGGTAGTGTGTCATTCCTGTAGGAATTGCTTTCACCACTCCGGGCTGCCCCCTGCAAAACCCTCTCTTGCAGGAGAGGCAATTCCAAGGCACGTCCACTTTGCCAGAAAGTCCTGTGAGAAGACTTTTAAACTAACCTGGTCTGAAAGAACAAGCACTGAAGGGAGGGCTGTAAGAGGTAGTTCTGAAGAAGCCACAGGAACAAGTGAAAGAGAAGCAGAGTGCAGTGCTGGTGACAGCCTCTAGGGCTGAAGAAAGCCAAGGATAAACTATGTCTATGTCTGGGAAGACTGACACCTCCACAGCCTGGCAGTGTGGTTATTCTGTACCGACGAGGAAGGCTGGAGCCTCTCCTTGGCAAGAGGAGATGGAGTGTCCTTCTGTGAGAGAACAAAAAAGCCATGAATTGAACAGGTATGTTGCAAAATGAGCCTTTAATTGTGCTCTGGGGCAAGCAGGTACGTGTTAGAGCATCACTTTCTCTTTTCCCAAAGGTGTCACCTCCCCCATCTGAATGCTTGGTTTCAGCCAGGTGCTTACACAGATTCCCTGTCCTGGAAGCCTCCTGCTTGAACTTTGTCAGGACACAGCCTACTAGCAGATAGGCTGATCCCAGATCAAAAGCCGAGCTTGAAGAGAGCATCCTTAAACTTTTGCAGTATGTACATTTTGGCTGGGCTCTTATCATGGTTACCTATTGTGATGCTGTGCAGGATCTGTTTTCATGTGGTTGGTCCATGTCCCAGGGGTGCTGTTGTCTGCAAATCTTCATTTTTGCTGTAGTTAAACAAAGACCATAATGCATTCTTCCCCAAAGTACAGGGTACCGTCAGCAGGCCCTGCAACTTCATTTATCCAAGCAAACTTCTGAGTTTTCATCTCAAGTGATACCTCACAGAACGAAATCTCACTTTAAGAGAGTTACAGCTAAAGCAAGGGATGGGAGCTGTGTATTTCAGCTCAGTCCCTTTGGGAATAGCAGCAACAAACACAAAAATTGCCCAAGACTCTCTTATGTGGGTAGCAGCAGCCAGTGTCTGCCAAGGAGGGGGCATGGCCTTTGGGAGCAGAGGAGGAGTACAGCAGTGACCATCCATTGCATTGTGGTCCCTTTAAATCTTCTTCGCCACTTGGCAGCTCCAATTTTTCAGTGTTGCTATAGCAAATCTCCATGGCAATGACCCTAATCAGGGAAGGGGGGATGCAGAAGGGGCGCATGCTCGGAGTGGCTGCTGGAGCCTTGCCTGCTCGCTACAGCTGCTCCAAGGGTCTGGCACACGGGCGAGGAGAAAGATCAGGTACTGGGCAGACTGGTCCTCGGGGTGCATCTCGAGCCCACGGCGTGTCACGGCAGTGGTGTGTGTGAGTGGGTCTGTGTGTGCACGGCGTCTGTGCTTATCATGTCTCCTCCACTTCTTTGTGAGGAGCGTGCAGGGAGCAAACTGCTGATTTTCACTGCTTCTCCTTGTTCCAGGCAGGGAAGACAGCTTGAATTATTGATGAGAGCAATGGCGCTGCCGTCTGTGCGGGGTGAGATGCGTGTGGGAATCCTGTTCCTCTCTGTGCTCGGCCTGCTCAGCGCGAGGCTCGTGGGGGCTGGCCAGGACTCCGGGAGTGTCATTCCTGCAGAAAGTAGGTACCTGCTGCACCCTGTCCTGCCTGCCTTCCTCCACTGAACCCTCAGCAGCCACACGGGCACTCAGCTCCAGGGGAACTTGGTGTTGCCTGATTAACGAGAGAGTAATGATGAGTTTGTGCCGTGTCAGCAAAGCACATGAAAACAACAGTCACAGAACAGCAAGCAAGCAGAGGATTAGTAGTTATTTAGGAAAAAATGTTAACTGCATACTCTAATTTTCATTTGAACTGGTACTCAAGCTCTTTGTTTGTAGGTCTTTTAGATCTGCTTCTTGGAAGTTTCGTTTCCAGATTTGCCACACTACATGCGTGTTGGGTTGAACCAACATGTGATGTCCTTACTAGTCTGAGTATTGCTGGAAGAAATTTGTGTGTATTTCTGCTGGGGCATTGCATCTTGCTTATTATAGTATTTGGTTGGAACAGTAGGTCAAGTTCAACTTTCTTGTAACTGCTACAAATCAACACAGGGGATGTTTACCCAAACAGTGCATTGGTAAAGTATATATAAATTTCTGAAATCCTGCAAACCTAAAAAATAAATAAATATGACAGACTAGCTTGAGCACACCATGGAGCTGGGAGCTCTTGAATTTGGATCACAGCTGTATATGAGCTTCCTTTGTCATTTTGAGTAAGTCTCTAAACTTTCTCAGCTCCAAAATGAGGCAATAGTTCAAAGTTTTTAGGGGATGGAGCCAATGTTCTCAGGGTGTTTTGCTGACAGCAAGTGGGAAGTAGCCACTAATTAGAAACATAAAATGTCCTCTGGGGAAAAAAAAACAAAGCAAGATAATTTCATAAAAGAAATCTCTAGTACTTAGTCATGCTTACTTTTTATCACAGATGTCTTTTTATAGGACTACCAAAATGTTTAATACAAGGTCTGGTTTAGTCACTGCATTTTATTTTCCATTAATTCCATTACTACTTTTCAAATACATTTATGTATATTTGTCTCCACAGGACTTAGATGTTGAATTTCCCTCTTTTTCCATTCTCTTCTTTTTTTCATAAGTGCTAAGTTTTGGTCTGTTCTAAACCAGATCTCACCACTATTTTGTGTGTCTGTTTTCTAGGCATTCATTAATTCAAATAAGTTTTGTGATGAGTAGTCCATTTTATCTCCTCAAAGAGAAAATCAGGCTTGGGACATAAAATGTATGTACCCTTTGTGCACCTGTGTTAGCAGAGGCAAGTCATCACATTTGGGAAAAAGTATACAGTGGTTTCTTTGTCTACTTGTGTAGTGGAAACTCCCATTTGATCTGTAGAACAAAACTCTTGGTTCAGGGTTTCTGACCCCAGTCTTGGAGAATTATAAAATCATAGAAAGGCGGGAAGGGCCCTTTAAAGCTCATCTAGTCCAACCCCCTGCCATGGGCAGGGATTTCTTCAACTTGATCAGGTTGCTCAGAGCCAAGTTCAACCTGACCTTGAACATTTCCTGGGATGGGGCATTCACCATGTCTCTGGGCAACCCACACTCAACCAGTGCCTCACCACTCTCACAGTAGAAAACTTCCTCCTTAACTAATTTAAATTGACCTGCTTTTAGTTTAAAACCATTATCCCTTGTCCTATCACAACAGGCCCTGCTAAAAAGTCTGTCCCGTCCTTACAGTATCAAGGAGTCTTTTCACCATCTTTTTACCATCCTCTAGCCAACACAGGCTGTGGAGTCCCTTGAACAGCCTTTGAGGAAGACCCCTTGTCTTGTCTTACTCCTGTACGTGAGAGTGTGGAATGAAGGGCGAGTCAGGGAGTTCCTGTGGCAGTGTTCCTGCAGAGACACACTGCCCCATCCCAAGGAACAGAGGCTGTGAGCATTGCAAAAAAAAAGCATAATGCTATTTCCATCTGAGACCAGGACAGGAGCAAGGCTGTCATCTGATCGTGAATCCTAAATTGTTTTGGGCTGCTGCAGGGACAGAGTTTTAAAGCCACAATAAACTCCTGAGGCTCCTCATCAGCCACTTGATGAGAGAGTGCTACATAAAACATAAGTGCTCCAGACACTTTCCTTTGCCTGTTAGGGCTCTTCCTGATGGTTAACCTGTGAAGCTCTTCCCTTAGGACAGTGTGGATGCTAAAAGTTTGCATGAGATTGCAGAACAGATTGGTTAAATTCAAGGGGAAAAAAAAATACTTCTAGAAAAGGCTGTTACTTCTGGCTCAGGAGCTGCCTTAGCGTATTCCTGAGACCTGGGAGGGTCTTTGGGAATGCATCCCTCCAGACTTGCCCTGTTCTTATGCTCTTCCAAGGCACCCATTGCTGGCCATGAAGGTCTCATCTATAACAGTGCCCAGGGATGCGTCCTGGCACGGGGAAGTGACTGTACCAGTAACCTGCTAGGATGGACCCTGACACACTTGTGTCCATGATAGGAGGCCAGTTGTCTGTCTGGAAGACAGAGCTTACTGTGCCAGAGATGAGCTGTCCCGTGCCAGCTGCTCTCAAGGCTTGGGAATGCTCCCAGGCTTTCAATATTCCTCAGGAGATGTAGATCACAGGAGACTGGACAAAGGGTCGGGCACTCACTTTGATGTGATCCAGTAGAGACGTTCCTGGATCTTTTCCTGCTTGGTGCTCCACTGGCAGGAGGCCTCCTCAAGGAGCTGATCCCCGTGGGTACTGACCCGTTTAGGGGGCACTGTCTCTGCAGCACGAGCACACACCTTCCCTGTTGCTGGCACTTCAGCCCTTACTGTCAGCCCGGGCAAACTGCTGGTTTGGGGACCCTGGATGACCCAGAGGGGGAAAGGGGGCTCTAGTACATGTTCTTAACAGGGATATAGGATGGACATGGACCACACTAAGTGTCCTTCTGCAGGGCAGAGTGTGGTGCTCAATGCTTTTCTCTGTTCCCAGGTGTGTGGCACGGTGCTGGCAGCATGCCTTTAGCAGGAACATTCCCGCATGGACCACACAGTCTCTCTCTCCCTCCTGGTGGGAGGAATGTGTCCCTCCTGCAGCATCACAAGCAGGACAGGGGCAGCAATGCTCCGTGCAAGTGTGGGAGGTGCAGGAGTCACAGGAGAGGAGCATGAGAGTGAGTCACAGTTCTCCTTAGCACTGCAGAGAGATCCTGTCCCGTGTGTGGCACTGAGATCTGTCTCAGGGCACTATCCCCTGCTCTCTGCCAGTCACACAGCAAGGCACAGCTTTTTATGAATAATTCTAATTAGCAATGATTAATTGTGTCCTTTATGCACAGCACTTAATATATGCAAAAGACTGTTCGAGTTTGAAGTGGAGCTACTAATACTTGCAGATTTTTTTCTTTAACATTCCCTGCAATCCGCTAAAAAAAAAAAAAAGTTATTTCCCCAACCTCCCATTGCATTTACAGCCCAGATCACCCACTGTGAAAGCTGAAATATGGAATCCGAAGACCAGAAGCTGGTCTGTCTGTTTTCATTAGCCAAGGTGCATGAAATACAAAGAATAAACACCAAGTGTATGCAAGGGAGAGTAAATTAGACTT
Source organism: Oreocharis arfaki (assembly GCA_013398015.1). NCBI lineage: Eukaryota > Metazoa > Chordata > Aves > Passeriformes > Paramythiidae > Oreocharis > Oreocharis arfaki. Next base: position 3,629,108 of record VZRR01003976.1, on the reverse strand, counting down.
ACACAGTGCTTTCAGTTCCAGCTCCAATTTTTCACCAAGAAGAAGCCAAGAAACATATTTTTTCTCTTCCCCTACTCCTCCCCAAACACACAGACACATACAGTCTTTGTGCTGACAGGACTCATTTAAAGAATTATAGCTGACTCTTGATAATTCTCATTATGTTAATCTACAGACCTGTTAAGTCTCCCTATGAATGATAGTCTGTTTCCAGCTGTCAGCAAGGAATTAATAGCACTCTGCTATACTTTGCTATGATGTGACTTAAGGTTTGGTTTCATGACTGCTTTAAGCTGATGTAAGCCTGTTCTGCCTCTGCCCTTCTCCTCTCCATGAGCTGGCCTCCTCTCCTTGCACTATTGCTTGTCTTGGCCCCAGAACTTGGGCATTCAGGACCTGATCTGGGGGAAAAAAATCAGTGATCCAGCTGATGGAGGAGCTGCATTGTCACTCCTGCTGTGAGTGGAAGTGTGAGATGCCATAGCCAAGGACAGAAAGCAGGGTGGGATTGCTCCTATGGGCAACAGCACATATTTAGATTTGTTTGTCAAAACAGATGCTTAGACATATTTATGTTGGGGAAATGTCCATGGGCACCTTGCTGAAAATATTGTGAGCATGAAGAGAGATCAAATCCACCTAGATAGGCCAGCTTGGCAGCTCAGCTCTTCATTCTGGAAAGCAGACCAAGGCAGGGAGTGAGGGAGAACATCAAAGTCATAAGTGGGCCAAAGTTGGTAATTATTTAATAACCGTCTCTTCCACTGCACAAATAAGAGGCAGGAAATGAAAGCAGCAGATGTCAACTTCAGAGCAGACAGGAATGGTATTTTGTTCACTCAGTGAAAAGCTGAGCTGTGGAACTCATGGCCACAGGATGTTGCAGATGACAAAAGTTTACATGGATTCAGGAAGCAACAGTGCAAATTAATGTGAGAAAAATTCATGGAGGGCTTATCAGATGTTGAAATACCAGCCAGACACAGGATATCCTCCAGCCTCTCGGTAGGCTGTAAGAACGTTGCTAGACACTTATTCTTGTATCTTCCTTAAGCATCTGCTATTGGCTACTGGCTCCCAGCAGGCAGGGATGCTGACCTGACCCAGAGACAGCAGTGCCTGGAGAAGGACCCTCCATCACGGAGCACAGCCCAAGAAACAACTTTAAAGAGTGAATATCCTGTTACCTGGTGAAACTGGCTGTATCTGCACTCTCACTTTAGAGGGCAGTGCCATGTTAGGAGCTTTGCAGGTGCTGATTCACGACACACAGAGCTGCACAGGCAGGTGTCCTCTGTGCCACCACTCTTCTCCTGCTGAAGCTGTTTTGACACCACGGCAGCTGCTTTCCCAGGACTGGCAGAAGTAAAATAACCACTTGGCATGGTTGTGCCATTCCTCTAGTAGCTCCCTGTCCACACAGGAGCACTTGGCTGTCATAAATACAAGTGAATGATCCCACAGAGCCATCCCATCACAGCTGTCACAAAGGGGAAGGGAAGACTTCCTGGGTGACAGGCAGTGACAGCTTATGGAATTCATGGCTCTCCTCAAAAGCGCTTTCTCCCCACTGCAGAAGCAGGAGGCATTCATTTATCACCTGAAGGGGTTTTTTTGTCCTTCAGGTTCTGATTTTGAGAACACTTTGGTGCTTGTCAGCACTTCAGGGCATGCAGCACCTCCCCGAGGTGGAGCCAGGGCAGGGTGTTTCTGAGCAGACCAGAGAGAGGGGAGGGAGCAGGGCATGACACCGAGTGAATGATGGATTTGCTGACAGCAGTCTGAGCATGTAGGTTCTTCCTAAGGGCTCTGTTTCATGATCTGAAGTGGAAACACTTAAATTACTGAAATACTGAAAGCAGGAGGGGGGTCGAGTGTCTTTAAAGTGTGCTCAAAACCATCCTATCACTACTCCTGTGCCTGGAGAGGCAGAGTCTGTGTGAGTAATGCTGTTCTGATAGAGGTGGGGACTTTGCATCTCCTCACAACTTGGGAATTAAACCCTTAGCTTGATCCCCAGGTCTCCCTGAGATGTCAGCTGTATGGAGGGGAGATGAAGAAGGATGGGTGGGAAACACCTCCTGAACAGATCCTGAATAGAGGACTGTCAAGCACTCTGGCTGCTCCCTTCCTTCAGGTACAACTCAGAGGGCAGTATTGGCAGCAGGGTGCCAGGCACAGATGGGTACTGCAGTGCTGCTCAGCAGGTCCTGGCTCTAGACAGCTCCCCAGCCATCTCAGCAGCAGCTTTGCACCCTCTTTGCTTAGGTAGAGCAGCACAAGTGGCTGCATGTGGGCAAGGATTTCGGCACTCCCCCCCTATATGGGGGCTCTGTGATCAGTGTGAAATATCCTCTTTCCCCATTCCCCCTGCATCTCCTCCAGTATCTGCAATTTCTTCTTCTGAAAACTCACACTTCATTAACTTCGAATAGGCAGAGATCAGTGCAGGGTGAATCTTGGCAGAGGAGAAATGACCAGGTTCAGAAGTCAGCCATTTCAGTTGTTGTCAAGTCCTCCCCTCCTCCACTTCTCTGCCTTTTCCCTGCCCTGCCCCTCTGTGCACACACACTGGCAGCAGCTGCAGAGCTAGTGGGATGCTTTGCATTCCTGGCAGAGAAAAAATACAGCAGCAGGTGAAAGGAAGCAAATACAGATCTGGCACTGTCCCTTGCCAAGCTGCTCCGTAAGAGCTCCTGTAAAAACAGACCTGCCTGTCTGTTTCCTGAACCACTGCAAACTGCTATTTTCAGTGTATCTGTTGAGAATTAACCTGTGTCTGAGGAAAGGTAAGGATTTCATTTTTAAGGGGAGAGGCTGGGGGCTGAAGCAGCAGGCAGAGTCAAGTCTGGGCCATGTTCAGAAAAGCGCACACAGCAAAGTACTCTTTGTGCTTTTTGCTGATCCTCTCACATTGGCACGAAGATAGATACAGGCAGCCCTAATTTTTCACACACGCAGGTGTGGGTGCCTGGTAAAATGGAGTTTCTCCTGGCAAGGTCTCTGAGTAGTCCTCGTCCGTACTGCTAAACTCCAAATTTCCTGCTGTGACAGTGATGTCTTCTTCTGCCTCTCTCCCCAGGCCGTCCCTGTGTTGACTGCCATGCGTTCGAGTTCATGCAGAGGGCGTTGCAGGATCTAAAGAAGACGGCGTATAACCTCGACACGCGGGTATGTGTTTCTGCAGGAATGCTTTCCCTTAGCCTTCATCTCCCAGCGGACAGGTTTTCCTGTCTGGGTGCAGCAGACATGACATCTCTGCTGACTCACTCCCATCCCAGCAAATAGGTTTATACCAAGCACGGATTATTTTTCACAGTCTGCAGAGGTTCATTAATGGTCATCTAGTCTGACTTCTTGCTAACAGCCTAAGGAATTACTTCAGACAGTCCCTGCACCAAACAGAGAAGGAAAGAGGATGTAGGAAGGAGAGGAAAACAAGGAAGATGATTTACCCTCTGCCTCACAGCGTTGCTTCCAAGCTGTGGACAGCCTGTTCACTGGGCAGGAGCAGAAACAAGCCGGAGAGCGAGACGGTGGCAGGCAAGGCTGGCAGAGGAAAGGGTAGCACACACCTACACTCCTTGCTCATGGATTGATACTCTGTGAAAAAGGGGGAAGCACGTTTTTTCGGGCATTGATCACAGCACACAGGGAATCCTGCCACTTCACACACCAGTCTGCAGAGGTCTCAGTGAACGAAAAGAGAGTGTGTTAAATGCCCTGATCTTAGCCATTCATACATGTGTGGATTCATAAATATGTGCAAACTGATGGGGGTATGATTTACCACTGTGGTTCTGATGGTGTGTGAAGTTTGGAAGAGGCAGGAGGTCTCTCCCCTAATAAAGCCCTTCTGTGCATGACTTGTCCTACCTCTCGTCCCCTTGAGCAGGACCATCTCTCTTGGCAGGTGAGAAGGGCTCCTCACTCCGCTACAGTCACACTCAGCTTGAATTGTCATTCACATCAAAGCCAACTAAAGAGACAGAAATCAATTATGTGTCTCAAACTGTACCACAGAAAGGCAATTATGTAGCTTTGCCTTGGGTTTCTTGTGACCTTGGGCAGCCATGTGAGGCCCTACACAATGAAGTTGGAGTGACTTCAGCTTTCTTGAGCTATCAATAGCAAACTGATTAGGACAAAGCTCTGACCGTGGGTTACATTCCAGAAGTTTCCCATGCACTAGAGTAATAATAAATAATTCTTAAGTAGTAAAGTGTCAGTAGAGGGGCTTTACCTCCAGCAGCTGTGCTGGGCTCTTCTGGTGCATAGCAGAGTTCCACCTGTTTGGATTAAGGTCAGCTGAAATGTTTTGTACCTACACATGACATGTCAAGGCCAGGTGCAGTTGCAGCTGTGCTGGCTCTTATACTGTCAGCAGGCTTTACATGGGAAGTTAAAGGGGTTTTTTTTGTATGTAATAGAGGCAGCACAATTCTTTAATCTCACTTGCAGAGATACTCAGATGTATCTGTGATGTCTGTTCTATCTGGAGAGTGGACTGAGAATGCAGCCCATCAGAGAGCAGCGCTGTCTTGGAAGAGATGAGGCAGAATATAAAGGGAGAAGCTGGTCCCAGGGTGTCACAAGATTAATTTCTGTTTCTGTGAGGACCTGGATGGGCCTGACATGCCAAGACACTGGCTGAGACAGTTCCCAGTGTTAGAGAGCAAGGGGCATAGGAACAGTGCATCACAAAAACAAACAGAACCAGTTGTTTGTAAGATCAACCACCTTTAGACAACTGAGTTTACTTACTTTACTAGTAAGTAAAGGCTGTATTACTGTACACCTGTCCCAGCCTTTGGATTAAGACTCCAAAGGGCTTTCTATCAGAGATGCTGTGATTAAACAGAAATTACTGAATGATGCAGAGATACTAAAGTGAAATACAGCAGCCAAGGCCCTACAGATGCCACCCTGTGGCCTTCTATACTCTGAAAGGCAGAGCTTCCATATCCTTACCCCACTGCTGGTGCTTGGCTCATGCTGACCAACTATAATTTCTCAAGTTTTACGCACAAATGACTTAATTGAATAACTCTTGAGTCTTGGAAATTGTTGCTACAAGGGCAAGCCCCATGCAGGACGGTTCCTGCATATCAGGGATTTTCTAAGCCAATGCCATCAAGGCCACAATTAATTTTTGTAATTGATACTTCTCTTTCACAGTCTTTCAGTTCGCAATTGAGTGCTCCCAGAGCTGCTCTTCCTGCCTCTAAATAGTCCTGAGTGACGCCCAGGCAGAGTTTGTGGTAGCAGTGACAGCTTGTTGGCATTACTGTGAAATCCAATAAGCCTATTTGATGTTAAGATGATTCTATGATTTCTCCTGGGCTCCCAACAATGGGAGCATTCACTCATCCAAGATTTCGTTGTGCGAGCAGGGAGCAGTGTTTAACAGCGCCTGCCATTGCGCTAAGCTGATAAGTGAAAGCAGGCGAGGAATGTGAACAAGTCCTCTTTAAGGCAAAGGTGGATGTCAAAAGTTTGAGTTAAAGAGGCTATAGGGCTGTGGAGGGGAGGGAAGGCTGTTCTGAAACAGCCTGTCCTGCACAAACTTGCAGTCTGAGAACAAGAAATGAATGAGAGAGAGTGGGCACTGCTGGGGTACAGAGGTGCTGCTGCCCAAGCAAGGCGGGAGTGGAGCAGGACCCCTACAGTAGTGGCCAGCTACTGCTTTGGAAACTGTCTTTGTTAATCAGCCCTTTGCTGTGTCTAATTTGTCAGGAGCTATCAGGTCAGAGGAACACCAGCAGGCTGAAGATCTTGTTTCACAGAGCTTTGAGATAATTTCTTAACAAGTGGATTTCAACCTTTAATGGGTTTTTGCAGTGCAGATGGGAAACCCATGCACGGTGAATTTAAGCCCACTAAATTATTTTTTTCTCCCCTCAAGAAACTCTTCAAAGCCAGTCTGCAAACTACTTGAGAGACCGCAGACCACAGGGTGAAAACCACAAGATATCCTCAGGAAGGAGTTTCTCTTCAGTCACAATTCCACTTGCTGATGTGAATTCCTTGCACCAACAATTTTGAGTCTCACAAGAAACTGGCTTCTGAAATGATGGTGCCATTCAAAAGATTGAGCCTTTGTTTCTCAAAAAGTGTGACAGGACCTCACAAAGTATTTAAGTTATTTGATCACAATTAAATTAATGATACTTGAATATCTCTAAAGATCTAAAATTACTTTTTTACCGCCATATACAGAGATAAAAAGCTTGGAAATTCTTTTCCACTAGGGAGCTCCAAATACAACAGCAAGTAATTTTAAATTATGTATATTGAGAATGGTGTTTAAGCTTTTGCTTGAGTACTGATAGTAAAGAGACTGTCAGTAAATTAACTCAGGTTGAAATAGGAACCATACACTCAGCCCTAGATCTGCCCTGAAAGATTTTGAGTTTCAGACAACAGGGTTAGACTGACAGCTGGATTCAACTCAGAGTTATTCTAGAGAAACAGCAGTGTAACTGAGAGCACAACTGGCTCCTCAGCACTTGCTATCTGGTGCAATTAAATTATACAGTACTGAAGGCATCATCAACAGGAAGCCATCAATCACCACGAAGGAATTAAGAGCAGTGCAGTTGAAAGAGGAATTTGTCGCAGCGCTTACAAAGGACACTTTAATAATTTTGACAGCCTACTCCCTAGAAGTAAACTGTGAAAATGAAAACATTCGAACTGTAAAAATACTCTCCCTGCATCTTAGTTCTGAATGTACTCATTTCATCACTTTTTATGGCTGGAAACCAGCATTAAAAACTATGATTTTTCACTCAGCAGAGCACCTTGGCTACAACTGTGCAGAGGGATTAGATCTAATCAATTATATACTCTTTTAAAGTGATATATTCAGTTCTTTGATTTCATAGTTGGTTTTTTTTTTCTTCAGACGGAAACCCTCCTCCTGAGAGTGGAAAAGAGAGGCCTGTGTGATTGCTTTCATGCAATACACTGAAATGAGCACTGGGATTTGACCAATGGACATTTATTCATTTAAAAAATGCTGTTCAGTAAGTTAAAGGAAGATACAGAGTGCAAGTTGTGCCCCACCATAAGGAAAAGCATTTTTGTCGAAACAGGTATAGCTCAGTTAGATTATTTTTGCTTTGTTGTGGTTTATCATTACTCCATGTGATATTGCATCTGCTGAAATGTCAACAGAAGAAACAGTGCCAAAGTCTTGCTTGTGGGTTTTACACCAGGATAGCATCCTGCTTTTTTGGTATTTCAAAATTTTGGTATTTTCAAAAATGGTCCTTGGACTCTCAGGCCAGCCTCTTGGCTTATGTAAATTGCCATAGATCTGTGAAAGTCAGTGGAGTCAAATTTTTTAATGTATTTATAGAAGAATAGCATGAAAAGGAGGATACTTTGCCATGATGCATAGATAAGCATTTACAAACAAGCGGACTTGGCTTTATATAGAAATTTATAGTTATCACTGACTGCTTGGCAATCCAAGGAAGGGATTTGTTCCCGATTGTATCAATAGTCCAGTGCACGGCAAACACAGTAATTTGTCCCACAATTTTAATTTCTTCAGAGCCACGCAGTAGCTGTGATCATTTTGGAGAGATTTATTAAGTATCTAATGTGATCAGTAACATTTTTAATCACATGAATACTGCCTGGCAGTTGAATTGATTGTGTCTGCCAAAATCTTCTGGAGAAGTGTCTTTCATTAAGCAAATCACATGCTGGGTTGAACCACTCAAACTGGCCTCTACAGAGAGTTTTGGCACAGAGCCTACACAATGCCTGCCTGCCCAGGAGTCTCTTGTAAACCGTATTTTGGGAAATACTTGAATTCTACCAAAATGGTCCTTAGCTCCTGCATGGACTCTACACTCCATCAGGGTGTGATACAGTGCTGATGTTATTAGCATTCCTGCTGCAGTCAGTGTGAGACAAGAGAGAACAAAACAATTTAAGCAGCGTAGTAGTAGACAACAAGATGGTGCCTTCTTAATCTTTAAAAGAGAATAGCAAATCCTTTCTCATTGTTTACCTTTTTCCTTTATTTTGGGAAGGAGAACAGAAAACGGCCTAAGTGGAAAGTTCCTGTTCATAATAATAGATTTTTCATTGGGCTTAAAATATCATCCCCAAAGTAGAGATTTGTGTATAAGCTCAAGCATCTATGTACAGGCTGGAAACTTTTATACAAACAAGAGTATTGGAGCAGGACCAACAACAGTGGTTTTCAAAGTCATTTTACTAATTCTTATGTCTGTCTTTCCATAAGTGGCTGATGTTTATGATATTTTGCTCTCAGCCTGCTCAGTAAGTTAGGATGGAAGCTGTCTGTATGTTTCCGAACTGCTTCTCTCCCATTTTGCCTACAACATCAGGCACAGGGAAATAGGGAACTGTGACCCACTGCCAACTTATTATTTTGTGTGCAGTCATACTCAGTAACACAAAGGAGCATGTGTTGCCATATATTTTGCCAAAATTGTTTGAAAGGTGTGTGGTTCTCAGCAAGGAAAAGCTTCCTTGCACCTGCATCTCAAATAAGAAATCCACTTTGTCCTTTGTAGTATTCCAGCAAACCCCTTTATAGGTCATTTGGACCTGTTTTGTGTACAAGAGAAGCAGCATGACACAGCAACAGCTCCTTTCTGGTAGCATCACTCTGCTCTGTGGCTCCAGTCAATAGAGCAAGAGAGATTTTCCTCATAGACCAAATTTTATTGAACAAAGAAAGCAGTAGGATTAACACAGCTTCCTTGCAAAATACCAGCCTTTGGCTGCTTTACTCTCACTTAGGTTTGGGCCAAAGTAGTGCACAGCTTTCGAGCCAGCTGTTTGCAGGAGACGGAGTCCCAGCACTGAACCTGAGAATTTTCCAGCACAGCTTCCCTTTCCAGGAGGCAGCATGTCTATGGTTTGGTATTGCTGTTGTGCATGCTTATTCTGCTGGTACCCTAAAGAATCTTGCAAATTCCTGTTACAGGAACTGGGGGGTTTTGTTCATGTTTTTATTTAGAAAAATGTTTGCTCACAGTTGAGTTTTGATATACACAGCTTGTTACAATAAAAAGGTGGAATGAATGACAAGTGGATGTTGTCTGACTCCCAAAGGGATCAGAGTGACACTGCAACTTTATGGCTGTAACAGAGTGATTATTCTGTACTTCTCTTTGTCTATAATATAACACAATAAAAGGGCAAGATGCATTATAGTATTTGGTGTGCTTTGTTATTGATTTGACAAAATGATGGTGCTTATGCATTAATTAATGTCTGGTCTTTAATTAGGTGGAAAATCCTCAGAGAAAAAAAGCTATTTTTAATACAAAAATTTTAAAAAACCTTGCATTTGGGCTAAATTTATTAATATATTCTAATTTGCTGAAGTATAAAATCAAAGTCACTCTTTCAAATAAAGGTACAGCGATGATTTTGAGAGCTTCTTTAAGAACTCTGTACTTTATACTTGGTGGTTTTGATAAAGTTCCTTATAATTGCAGGATAGCATGAAGAAAAAAATGGAGCTAGATAGTTTTAATTTATTTTTGCTCGGGAAGTTAATTTAAATTCAGAACCCCTTGAGTCTCTACTTACTAGAAGAAACTATGTATTTTGCAGAAGGATTTAATTGCAGGAGCCTTTAAAGCAGATTTTTTTTTCTCCCACCCAACACTTCCTGTACTTTTTTTGCTGCAGAGCCAAGGCAGTTCTCGTGACCTTTCACAACCAAGCTGTGTCTTCTCTTCTCTTGGTGCAGTGCTGCTGCTGATAGCCCTGGGCACGTGGCATTTGTACATAGGGTGGAATGCAGGTGGTAGCCTGTAAAATGCACAGCCAAGTCCTCCCTGGAAGAGAAGGGGTATAATCATGTTGGTGTGGTGCTGTCTCTGGGTAGGCAAGGTGACAGAGAAATCCTGGTGATGATCCCCACATCTCCAGAGCTTCTCATACCTGAACCAGTGCCTTCGTTGGGTGTAATTCTGTGTGTATTCTAAGTCAGTAGTTTTCAGCTGAGTCTCAGAACAGCTCTCTGAAGACATGTCTGGATTTCATTCTGAAAACAGAAACACGGTTTACCTTGCTTGTAAGGTAGAATCCTGTTAGGTGACATCAAAGCTCAGTAGTATTATTGCTAGCTGAATCTACCTGGTGAATGGACTCTGTGGAATACTCTGAAAATCCTGTGGAAATCCTTTCATCATTTCCAGATGAAAACCTCATATTTAGAAGCCAGTTATGTCTCTGTACCCACAACTAGTCTGTAGGTACCTCCTGGGTGATCTGAGCATCCGATATACATCCTCCATTTTCAGAGAAATAGTTAAAGTGTGGAAGTAACTCCTTTGAGAGTGACCATGTGGTTTCTGTGCCTTCTTCTGCACCTGACCCAGGCTGGAACCCAAAGACAAGAGCTCCTCCTGTAGCAGTGGGGCTCATGGTTTGCACACAGATCTCACCCTGGTGACACAAAGCACTTGCTGAGCTGAAGGAAGCTAACAGGAATCTCAGCTTTGTTCAAAGTTTAGTTCAAAAGTAATTTTAAAGCAGAAAGGCTCTGAGGCTGTTGAGCGTTTTGTGAGGCAGAGAAGAATACAGGATGTTTTCTCTTTGGAACTGGCGCAAGGGAGGAAATTTGCCCATGCCTCTCAGCCTGCAGATAGAGACCCCCTTACCTAAAATGCTGTTCTGCTCAGTCCTTCCCTGGTCAGTACTCAGTGTGTGAGAGAAAAAGGGAGCAAGTGTGGAGGGGAAAAGACACCTGCCCTCTGCAGCCTGGCTGAGTTCCTGGCAAATCAGGGCTCCCGACAGAGATACCAGAGCTGCAGCCTCCCAGGGATTTATGTGCTGAGCGTGGTAAGCAGGGGCTGCAATCACTCTGGCTGAGGGCAGTGCTGCAGACAAAGCATCACAGCAGTGTCAGAGGCAGGATTCGAAAAGGGGAGCACAGAGATATTGTGTGCACTGGTGCAAAAGAAGGGATCATTCCCCACTCTCTCATCAAGCATGGCATGTGAAATTTCCAAACTTTCCAGAACCTGTTTTGAGAGCTGTGCAATGAAATGAACATGGAAGAGGTGGTTGTGAATAATCCCTGTGTTCTTCAGCTGAAGCTGTGCAGAAAATGGGAAGTCTCAGGGAGGCTGTGTGCTATGCTTGTTCCCAAAGAAAATATGGAAGAGACGGAAGCAGCTTTTGCAAACTGGTACTTGCTGATTTAAAGATTAGGGGAAATTAATTTGCAGGTGCTTTTACCATCTAAGGAGAAAGGCAACACTCACTTAAAGAGTGTTCTTGGCAGCAAACATTAAACAGAGGTGGAAAACTAATATCAATTGCAAATATGTATATATGTGTGTATAATATGTATAAAATATTTAGCCTCGCTTTTGCTGTATTAAACATTTTGAATAAATAATTCCTGGCTGCAATGGATGAAGCAGATATGTCTGCTAAACTTCTGAAAAGTCACCATGATTTTCCACTGTCTGATTCTGCCTCTGCCTTGAACCAGCCTTGGGGATCTGTTCAGAACATGCATCTCCACACAAGCAGAGGAAGGAATGAATTTCCCCCCATATGCTCATGATAATTTGTTGCTGCTGCAGAAGGATCGCACAATGGAGGGGCCTTTGGTCCAATGTGGACAAGCTTCTGTGCTCTTGTGTTTTCTATGTATGTGGCTAGAAACACGTGGAAGTTATTAACCTGCTGCACTCCATAGAGGAGGAGTGAAAAACACCAGGAGGCTCTTAGAAAATCACTTAATCATTCTCATGATTCTTGAGGAGACTGAAGCACATGGTAGGCTTTGCAGGAGTCCACTTGCCTCAAGCCTGTGTCACTTGCTCCATCCCTGAGCTGGGTGGCAAAGGGGGGACAACTGGATCCTTGAATCACGTCATTCCAGTTGGCCATTGAGCTCAAAGATGTTGGGGAGGAAAAGCAAAAGCAAAAGGCCCAGTGGCAGCACAGAGCAGCCACCCATGATGGATCTTTATACACTGAGGAGCCCCAGGTATGTGCTTGCCCTGTCTGTGTCCCTCGCAGATAAAAAGGGATTAACAATGATGGTATTCATGAATGTCCGTTATTAAATCTCCAGTTCACTGCGTCCATCAATATATTTTCCATGCAATAGCTCCTTGCAGAGAACTCTCCAGTAAATAATGGACCATTTGTTCAGCCTGGCTTGTCTCAGGGCGTTCTTCGGACTCCATATCATGGTTCTGTTCATGCTGAAATCATCAGAGCTGTTTTCTCAACACTGTGGCCCGAAGTCTACCTTCATATGCCCGCACGGGAATCTCCGTGATCTCATGGAAAACCACATGAGGTGACCCAGGCTTGTTTCACAGGAACGCAGTGCTTTGTTTCCTCTGTCTAAAACAGCTGCCTTTTGGATCTCCTACAGTTCCCTTAGAGTGCTGTAAAAGGTTTTCCTGGACAGAGCAATGCTTCTGCGCCCTATCCCTAGAAATACAGGGCAGGAGGCCGAGGGTTAAAGGAATCTGATCCTGTAAATTGTGTTTCTCAAGCTGCTCATGAGCTCAAGATTATATATTATCCATAGTTCAAGTACTGACCATGTGAAATACCAAACAGAAGCCCAGCCTTTTTATAGTGGTGCAGAAGGTATTTCATCATCTTAAAAGCATTAAGGTACTAAAGATAGATGGTGCCTGCAGCACAGATTACTGAATATATCTGTTTTTTCTGACTGTTGGTACACCAACCTGCTTTTACCAGTTTGTACATTATAGATGGGGACAGAATGACACATCTCAAGGGGACAGATTGTCTTTACATCAGATTTCATTCCATATAAATAAATGAAAAAGGAGAGGTAAAACTATGGATCTACAATTTTTTCCCCCACAGAAACACAATAATGATAACAAGTCCATCTTCCCTGATGTTTAATTCATTTTCTTTTTAATTGCTTAAGAAACTGTGCCTGTACCTCACTACTCAAGGTGTGTGTGGGAGTTGAATGTATAGCAGGCTGTAAGGCATGTAAAGCTCATCAGTAGCAGTTAAGTATAATACAAGCCTGAAGAGGAATTTGGAAACCAGGAATTCTTGAGCTGTGGTACAGCTTTGCCACTTGAGTGCTTTGAGACACTGCCCATGTTTCTTTTGCTGTCTCTGACCTCCAAATTCATCAAAGGAGAAATATTCTTTCCATAAGACGAATGCAAGCCACTGTGCCTCACTTGTGGATGTATTAAAGGCAAACATCATTTCTGGATGAAAATAGCAAATTCTTCAAGTTACATTTGTTTTAAGGTGAAATCAGTAGACATCATAGCCATGTATGACTTCTAGCATTAAAGATACAAATTATTTTCTGTCTAACTATTGGCTGTTTAGCTAACACTTGGATAACATATACAGGAAATAAAGAGATAAGTGTTATACATTTAAGCCATTTATCAAATCACTGATTTTCCTACTTGGAAACTAATTAAAAACTTTTTGTCAAATTCTGGTCCACATTTCTAATGGCTCTTCCTGAGCTGAGCTTTTTATATTTCCTTCCCCCAAACAACCACATCAGTAAGTTTCAATACCAAGGTGTGCAACAGCAAAGAAATACCAAGGTTATTTTATGAACATTCACAAAGGAGGACGAAGGAGAAGGTTATAAATTTCTGTTCAGAGACTTGAGGTAAGATGTGATGTGCAGCACCCAATATAATATGACCTTCTCTCTCTAAATAAACTGCTGTATATTGCCTGCAAAGGAAAAGTAGTCCATGCCAAATAATGTATTGAATATTTGTGATTTTGAATTTGTGAAGCAATTCAGAAGGATGGATTGTAAGGACTGCAGAATACTTCATTGTTGTGCCAAAAAATATACACAACAAAAGCCAAGGAGAAGTGGCAAAATTTAAAACTTTCTTCATTGTGAATAATGATCTATTTCCCATACATACAGTTAAACAACAGAAGTAAACAACTTCATTGTGATGTAGTTTGAGTTGGATCTGGATGTAAATGAATTCCCTCATTGGATTTAATAAGTGTTGGACCTTGGTCAGCTCTCTAACAGCAAGTGCAAAGATGCAACGCTTGAGAAAAAAAAACCCAAATGAACTAGTAGCAAAATTTTGGGAAGACAAATATGATAATCTTGGGAAAATGCATTTAACTGCTCTTCATTTGATGTGAGGTCTGATTTACACCATGTCCGTTTAAAACCTCAATTGCACATGTCATGTGAGCAAATTTTTTGTATTGCCTCCTTGAGATCAGTGCTGTGAGCAGAAAGAAGCTTTGGACTAAGTTTATTAGAGAAGCTGTCCTGTTGAGTCATGAGGTACAGAAAGGACCCCCTGTCCTTCTAAAGTCCTTCTCAGAGAGGAGTCTGGAATCTCAGACCCAGACTTAGTCAAAGGGTTTTATAGATGCAATTGAATCTTTGTACGACTTTGTCCCATGGGATTAATGATGACAACCCAAATATGTTTATATTAATAAGATTAATCATTTGTTTTATTGATGATTATAATGATAATCATTAGTATAAAAGACCCTGATCAGAGTTATTTACTGCACAGTATAGATAGTTACAGCTACTAGCATAGTGCACTGTTTTCAGAAGCAATGTTGAAGGAATGATAATAAAGACAGTAAAATAATTATTAAATAGAGACTGGATGTTACTCACCCATACCAACAACCATGTGTAAATCTCTTTCACTTGGCCTCAAGGAGCATTCCCACTCATGGGAGATTCTCACAAATGCTCTTAGAAAAGGTTTGTTAGAAGTCCCTGCCATTAAAAAGTGGGATTTTATAGTATAAAATTATTGACTCTCGGTCAGATGTTTCTGTGCCAACTGTCTTAGGTTGGCAGCTTTGGATAAATTATCAGTACTATCACTTGTTTGTTCCTTTATCAGTAATTTGTCTGCTACATCCTCACTGGTGCCAGTTTCTGTCAGGAAACATTGTTCTTCATATCCTCAGAATGTTTGACTTTGGGATTGATGGGTCAGGCTGCTTTTGGCGTTCTTCAACACCAAAAGCAGTTTGATGTCTCTTCGTTCTCTACCCACCACTGATAACTTTTGCAAATAGGGTAAAGTTCCAGCTGTTTTAACCCCACTTAGAGCAACCTGCTATAATCAGTTGCCATTTAGACCCACAGTTTATTCATTTAAGGTCACTTGATAGCTCATGTACATCAGGACAGAAACTTCATCATCAAATTCAGTGTGCAATTAGCCAGTGTGAGGTTTTCTGGCTGATGCGGGCACACAGTTGTTTGTTCGGATGCCCAAATACTCCTGCCAGTCACTGTCAGCGCGGGGAAAGCATCCAGACCCTTTTGCCTGGGTCACTGACTGGCTCTGTGGAGAGCAGCCCTCCTGGCAAAGTGTTCTGGCACGTGGAGCCTGGGAGGGTGAGCCATTTCCCTGAACTTGTCACTTCCCTGGGTGTTTAGCAGGCTGTGCCTGGGGCCTAGAACTACCCTTGGGGCCATCCCTCCTAAAAAGAAGGGTACAGAAACACCTCTGCCTTTCTGCTGGGTCTGTGAGCCAAGTGTTCATGGGGAAAAAGGTTCATATTCTGTAGGAATGGAGACCCCAAATTTAGTTTTGCCTGAGGCATTTGGCCTTGGCCCCTTAGGAAGGGTGTTCCCCTGCCCTGAACTGGCTTCTGACAGCCTTTGATAAAACCTCAGCTTTGTATTGTCTGACATTTCCTGCTCAAAGCCGCCCCTCCACCTTGAGACAGCCCTACTGCAGGATTTGGGATGATCCCAGCATAATCCTGGTGTACTGTTTGTTTGCAAGGAAGGAGCAGATCTAAAATGCAGTTTGCTACTGTTACCTCAATATCCCCACTATGATGAAATTGCATGGGAACCACCGTGTGAAAGCCTCAATGTCAGTCACAGAATCTGCCAGGTTATTTGTGCTGCCAAATCCAGCAGTCCAGAAGAAGAAATCATGGGATTTATACAAAAAACATAAGATGAAATTAATACATCCAAATTGGTTCTCTTAATTTTGTGCCAATTTTCATGCTTTAAGTCATGCTAGCTGGAAATTACAGCAGGAAATAGTGCAGAAATTGTATTAAATCTGAAAATCTGATAACTCCAGAGAGCTGAGGTTTTTAATGAGTTGTCTCAGTAGATAAAACATGAAGAGCCCTGCCACAAAGACCCCGGCAGCCTGTAGTCAAAGAACTCCACCAACTTCCTCAGAGTTCAGCTACTGATGAATTTACTCTGGTGAATCAAAGGTTGCTTCTACATCGCTCCATTCATTACATTTTGATGTAGATTTGGGCGAGTTTGATGTGCCTCATTAAGCAAATCAGATACTGGGCTCACACACACACAGATGGCTTCTCAAATGCTTCCTGAGGAAGTGACTGCAGAGCCCAAAGGACCTAGGTGTGATCTCAGTATTAAGTCAATTTTGAGATGCTTTGTGAAGTTTTGCTTGGAAAGCAAGGCGGGAGAGCTATGCAAGGATACCTACAGATGAGCAGAGGGAGAGAGACTGGGTGGATGAGCTGGCCGGAGCAGTGAGCCAAGATAAAATGGTCCAGATCTAATGCTCTAGGTGTTCTTTCTGTAAAAACTCTTTCAGCTCTGCACATCCCAGGAATCGATATGTGCCACCAGAGTACAAACAATAAATCTTGTGAGGTGCTACAATAGCAGCTTGCTTAAAACAACATACATCCATGCTTAACAGCTTTGCAGAATTGGACCTTGAGGGCTCAGCATGCTTTGGGATTCATTGCTTAGTGAGTTTTGCTCTCTGTTCGATGGAGCCATTATTCAAGCCATGACAGTATTTTCCATTATGTATCCATGCGTTTGGAGCCACTGAGAAAAGATCTGCTCCAGATGGAAATGTAGCCTGCAAACCACCCAAATGTTATTTTTGGAAACAGCATTTCCAGAACACTTGTTTGGGACTCTACAATAGCCCCTGCTGAAAAAGGGATGCTCTGGCTGGGAAAGGTTGAAGGAAACAGAAGGGCTTCAGCCCATTCCTTGGGGACAATTATTTCAAAAAGGTATTCAGAAAAGCAAGTTGGGGGTTTAACTTGAAGAACTCCGGGGGTGAAGCATTTAAAGATAAATTTTAATAAATGAAGAGATAAGCAGCTGCTGCTATACTCAGCAGCCCAGGTCTATCCATCAGGAATATCTGAGGAAGAGGGAAGGGGCAAGGCTTCAGGCTGACTCCTGTCGAACCTGGCATGAAATGCTGGAAACTGGGGCTGGGAAAGTTGTGGAGAGGGGGTGAACAAACCAAGAGCTTCCTCAGCCTGCAGATTTCATACACAGAGAGGGCATTCCTTAGGGTGTCCTTAAAAGGGTCTTCTTCTAGGGACTGAAAATATTGTGGATGAGACAAAAAGGGTCTAGGCATATCACAGTGGGATTTAAGCTGTGTTAAGCTGATACATTTTCTCAGAAAATAAGTGCTCTTTGTATCACTGTAAGTTAAAATGCTGGCATTTGCACAGCTGAGCTAGAATCTAAACCACTTATTTTCTTTATTGTCTGGAAAAGCATGACTAGGCTATTGCCATTTTAGGCTCTGTTTTGGGATGCTTGGAGTGGTCTTCCGGAATGGATTAACCTGTACTATGAACCAATTTCTTCACCATGCTTTTAAGATAATTGTAAAGGAATAAGTTCCTTAGCGGAACTAGATATCTGAAATATTAGGAGCTTCCAGACAAAGCATAGATACCTGGGACTGCCCCGCAATAAAGCACATGAAGAATTTGAACTGTGTGAGAGGGGCTTGAGTCTGTCAATGTATAAGTCTCGTTGTCAGTCGTAGTCTGGTTTCTTTTCGTTTTGAAGTGACTTGTTTTGTCAGTGTCTTGAGTGCATTTGGACCTCTGAGTCTTTCCTGTACCTGCTGGCTCTTTGCCTACCGCATTTGTGTAGACAACCAGGCTGAAACACTTGCTGACAATTATTTTGTTTCCATGCATTTGTTAGTTTGATGCAGTTCCACATTTCCCTCTGAGCTTTTACTACATTTAAGTTAGAATTTGCCTCTCTCTCGGAGTTTGAAAACCCCATTCTTACAAATTTCTGATGGAAAATAGGCAAACAAATCTTTCACCTGTCTTTCCTTTTCCCAGACATCTAACTCTATACAGAGGCTCATCAGTGTGTGAAACCTGTGAATCATTGTCTTTCATTGATTTCAGCTTCTTGATCAGTCCTCCTCACCAGATTTCAACAGAAATGTAAGTGCTGAGGCTGGAAGTCTGTCACAGTTGTTCAAGGCTGGCTCGTTTTTCCCTTTGGGTATTTTATAGAATATCATCTTATACATAATGTATCTCTTTCTCCATAGGCTTCTGTTTCACAGTTCTCCAAAGCCTTGGCGCTTCCTTGTCAATAAAGGTTGGCACGCTTTCAATCACAGTGCTTTGGAGCTTTATTCTTTTGTGCTGAAAGAGTCACTGCTAGAAAATGCCTGAGGAAAGCACAGCTATATGTGATAAGGAAGGTTTATGTCATTAGAAAGGGAAGCTTATCTTAAACAGTGTTCTAATAATTAGGTTTTATTGGGTTTTGTGGTTTCTGCCCAAGAAGAGTCTAACAGTGGTGATGAGGACTGAACTGGAAAACACAAATGAAAGTGCAGCAAGAAAATGGCATGGGTCTACTCAGCTTACTGGCAAGGGCATCAAGAACTTGAAAAAGAAAATTTGGTCAATGATTTCAGCTTTAGCAACAACTGATGTTTTCATTGCAGAACACAATTTTCGAAGTTGACAATGTTCTGTTGAGTTTCTGCATAAATTATAGTTAATGATCCGAGTAACAGACTCATTAATGATCCATTGTGGTTGAGGGGGAATAGAAATGCCAGTTCGGGAGGAATGTACTGCAAGCAATTGCATCCAAGTAACCCAAGTGCCCACCTGCTCCTGGGATGGATGGGGAGAACTCGGTGTTCAGGGAACAAAATACCAGGAGGTAGTGGAAGTGATTGGAATTACTGAGAGCCTGTGCTGTTGCTGGGGAACAGAACTGCAGCAGTGGGACAAGTGCAGTCCAGTCCTTCAAGACATTAAGTGGGCATGACTCATCAACCACATTGTTTGCATGTGAATGGTGCTATCTTAGAGGCTTCAGCTGAACTGGGACACCCACACAAGAGGGGCAGCCTGGAACATATTAAAATCCAGGGTCATGGAGGTAGAAAAGAAAGGATACAGAGATCACCAGTGCATTGTCCCCACGCTGCCAGTGCTCTCAGGGAGGTCAGGGAGGCAAGGGGACACTCCAAAATCTGTCATGCTTCCACCAGGGTACAGCAGCCAGTCAGTACCATTCTGGGGTTTCCATCCTGTCCCCTGAACAGCCAACACTGACTGTACAAAAGCTGAAGAAATGAAAAGGAAGAGCTCAGCAATCCTGTGCATCTCTGTCCCTGAGCTGTTGCTTTGCAGTATCTTGAGAAAAAGAAGGGACCAGCTTCTATAGTTTTAGAAGAAGGAGCTATCCCCATTGATGGTGGGGAGGGACAGCATTTTATGTGCTAGTAGGTTGGGTTGTTACAGTGCTTCCTCACTGCTTATTACCATTGCAGAAAATGCACTTCTTTTAAGAACTGCTTCGTCTGTTGCTGTCTGAGAATTGAACTAATTTTATGACACTGGCATCCAAAAATATGAGGTCTTACAGACACCTAAGGCACAACTGCAGGGCTCAGTTCAGACCTTGGCATGTCAGTTCCTCTGAGGCAAGTGTGGTCAACAATCAGGTTCAGCCTCTCAAAGAAGAATAAGGTAGGAAGAGAAAAGAGTGTATCCCTTCGGCCAGCAGTGACCTCTGTGGACATTTGGGTAGCCAAGTGCATTGTTTGGCCTTGGTGCTGAGCCTCAGAGAGCCAGCAAGACCAAACTGATGGATAGGAGGGGGTGATAGTAGGTAAACCTCTGTGTGCTTTGGGATCTGAAAGCATCTTTATATAAATATCATTCAGCTGGTGGAAGCTTGCAGGGCATTATTTTCGATGGTATTATCTCCTTTGCTTTTAGGACCTGTTTGATGTCCTGCAGAAGACATGGGGGGCTGTCTCATGCACTTAGTCCCTGCTTCAGAGCCATTATCGCACTTGGTATAATTATAAATGCACTGAGCCACAGTTCAGACTTTATGATGTTTATTTCTTTCACTCTGGCAACCTTTCAGACACAGAAGTACAATATTCAGCCCCACATCTGAACTCCTGAAGTGATCACTTTTTTTCCCTGGCTGGAATGACACTTTCAGCAGGATCTGTGTCTCTTCCAGAAAAAAAACCAGATCAATGAACCAATAGCTCTTCAATTTACAAATCACGAACTTTTGCATTTGTTTTAGGGAAGAAAGCTGCACAAACATGTATCTCAGTTGCTCACACACCACTGTACTGGTATAGTGTGCTATCTCGAAGTCAGCCATCAGTCGTAAGCAGATTTTGGCTGACAGGAAAATGTCTGATTTGGTCTTTGAATTTCTACTTCTGGCTCAGCAGTATCTGAAACCTTTGGGGTTCTTCCCCCCTGAAGCAGTAAAATGGATGGTCAAGGTCAGGCTTGTCTTGCATACAGTCCTGTTTGCTTTACAAAAATTGTATTTAATGTCCTTTCTCATAATCTGTATTTAATGTCCTTTCTCATAATCTGTATTTAATGTCCTTTCTCACTGAACACTGCAGCGCTGTTACAATTCAAGGCCTTTTCTTTACTGCCACCTTTGAGCACCAGCTCCACAGCTCTCTGTTCCCTGGATTAGGAGTTCTGCTCATTTGTGAAGTCAGTGAGTAGAAAGAGCCATTCGATAGGTTGCTGAACCCATAGTAAAAACCACACTTCAAATCTGCTGTTTACATTACTTTAGTTCTAAGACGGTTACAGGAAGGCTGCAGCGGAAGACAGGAATGGGAAAGATAACACAGTTGATGATTCAGAAGCAAAATTCACCACTATAAAAGATCTGTATGCATTTTTTATAGGGCAGGCTGGCACTGCTTCTTTGAAATCACTCTGCCCTCATGTTTTGGCTGCTCTTCTTTAAGTCTGCAGAGAAGTGGGAGACAAGAGGATGCAGCAGAGGGGACGTGTGAGAGTCTGGGCAGAAGGCCATTTAGATGGGTTACATGAATCAAAAGGAATAAACCTTGGACGTTTCCTGTGCATTTCACTGAGTGCCATTTCTCGAGGTTTAGCTGAAGTTAGTTAAAAACCTGGTCCCTGAAAATGGGAATACAGTGAAGTTGGAGAGGTACATTTCACTTTGAGCAGGAAGGAGCTATGCCTGGTCTCATGGGATAGGTTTGTCCAAAAATTCTTTACACAAGAAGGCAAAGCCTTCTCACTTCTTAACCCAACCACGTAAGGCTTGCTTTCTGTGCCATGAGTTCAAAACTGCCGAATTCCCTACTCATCAGCATTTTTACTGAGCTCAATCCATTTCCTGCTGGAGGTTCTGTGCACATGTTGTTAGGGTCTTGCTTTGTAGCTCACTTGCTGTGAGATGCAACAGCCTTTGGCTCTCCTAGAAGCATGTACGTGCTATGTACAGTCATTTAATTTGCCCCCCTGTTTGATTTCTATGTTGAACTCTTGGTGTTGTTGACTTGTAGCAATTAGGGAGTTTTCTGCCAATTAGGCAGTGGAGATGAGCAGCAATGGGCTCCCAAACTGCCCTTCTGATGCTCTGGCTGCTCACTGCACTGCTGAGCTGCCGCAGGCTATTGCAGAGCTGTTGGCACTAGCATTTTTCTTCTGCTTGCTGAGGGCTTTTGGGTCAGCCTGCAGCCTCACAAAATCTATTCAAGCCGAAATTAGAGTTGAAGCTAGTTCTTGCATAAAAGCAACAGAGAGAAAAAAGCCCAAAAATACCCATTGTTCTGTAGCAATTGTCAGGAAAGAGAAATTTTCTCTCTACATTAAAAATACCATCATAGTTCACTGGACAACATGATATGGTGTTCTTCACTTAGGTAAGGCTTGCAGATACAGGTTCTGGACTCATCAGAAGCCAACTCAGCCTTCAGAGCAGTTTTGGCAGTACCTGTAATCCCTGTGTGCCCCACTTTCCAATCAGTTGACTGAAACTCAAATTAGAGTTTGAATTAGAAACCATTTTCAAAAGCCTGCCCTGTTTCTCTTGGAAGCAATTTAAGTTAATAGCTGCCCTATCAATTTGCAGTGACCTGTAGGAGGAGGGCACCAGATTTCAGGTGGTGGCCAAGACTTCTGTTTTTCAGTAATAGTACTAAAAATCACTCTGCTGCAAAACCCAGTTTCCTCTGTCTAAATGCCAGGAACAGCACTCACACCCAGTCAGAACAGAGTACAAGGGAACCAGCAGCTCTCACAGCTACCAGCAGAGCCCTGCACCATGCTGCCTGCTATAGAAAGTGGATGTTAATGTTACGTATTTATGCTGCCTTCTTTTGATTTGTAGATCTGTAGAGTCCTCTCTCTGTCACCTGACTTGGCCATGGGGTTTTTTTGTTTTTTTGTTTGTTTGTTTGTTTGTTTGTTTTTTGTTCTTACTTTTTCTTCATTTTGGCCACTGTTAACAGTTCTGGTAGAGTAAAGCAGAAGTTTCACCATTCTTCATACTGTTTTGCCATGTCCTGCTGGAGATATCGCTCCTAGATATTAACTGGATTTTGTGTAGCAAAATACTTACTTTAGTCATACTTCACTATCTGCAATTAAAATCTGTAGATAAGCCTTCTTTTATCGACTGATAACTTCTGTCTTGAGACTTCCCTGCAGGAACCTTTGAACTACATGCACAAGTGAGGGTTGGATTTACTAGGAAAGGGCCCCTCTTGTGTAGCTGGCCTTGTATTTCTTACAGTTATGATCACGATGTCTCCTATTAACACATGCCTAAATAAGCTGATGTGTCAGTCACCACATACCAAGACTGCCAACTTCCTAGCAAGGCAGGTAAAACAAATTCTGCCCAGTATCAGGATGAGGAGAGAGGAATAGAAGCTGCAGAGCAGAAGAAGGTGTGATGGCCATTGCACACCTTGTGATGCATAACCAAAGCTGGTGCACATTACAGAACAAGCCATCAGCTAAGTCCCTTCCGGAGAGGTTAGGGACAGACTAGATAGGCTTGGTATGGAACCTCACTGTGCACATCCTGCACTCAGAGCAGGGCCTCAGACTTCCTGCTGGCACCACCAGGGCTGCAGAACTGTGCCCTCAGTCAGCAAACTCCGTCAACAAAAGGCTGAGCTAAAAATCACCCCAAATGCATCTCCTGGATGCTTTCCCCTGCCAGTCAGCACCACTCCAGTCTTATCAGGTGCCATCTCAGCCACCTTGCTGTCTCTGATTAGGCTCTGCCGTCCTGACTAACCCAATGAGGCAAGCCAGAGAGGCCAGAGAAAATGGAGAGGTGAAACTGTGGGCACTGTGACAAAGAGCTCCTCGCAAATACCTCAGGTGTGTGCTTAGCACAGGAGAACCTTCTAACACTGCAAGAACCAGTAATGCAAGGAAAAAGAACATGTAACTGGCATCATCCTCCATGAGACCAGTGATGCCAAAATGAGAAGAAATAAAAATAATGTCTGTTACTTTGTGGCCTCCTCTAGTTTGCGTCTAGAAAGACTCCTTTAAATTTCCTGTCATCCCATAAGCCATTTTCCGATTGACCACGAACAAGAAGTAAATGTAAAGACCTTCTTGATTTCAGTGCTCCCTTGTGGATTTTTAGCACTGACACAAATTTCAATGCATTGCATCTTCCAAGGACATGAGCCTTTTCCAGGCTCCATGATGCAGGTTGGATCTGCTCTGATCAGGGCTGGTCCTTCGTGTCACTTATCTCCATGCCAGCTCACACTAGTGAAGGCCAAAGTCAGGAAATCCGGTCCAGACAACTAATCCCCATCTAATGACACTCCTACGATTTTTTTTCTAGTTCAGTTGGCACCTTTCTAATCTGTGCCAAAGCCTGCCAAAGGGTCAGTGCACTCTGCAGGCAGGCTTATACCTTTGGACACACTTCAGTCCAGCACAGTGGAAGTGTTTGTTCCTCATTCCATGCTTAAATACTGGCTGAGCTGTCCTGGACCCAAACAGGGAAAATTATCAAGGATAAAGCACATTTGTCAGAGGTAAACACTCCGTGCAAATAGGTATTCCTGCTTACAAGGGCTCTTGGCTTTCTCCCCCACATTAGTAGTTTAATTTGACTCCTTCGAAGACAACAGTGAAACATGATACTAAATTTTTAAACTTTTATTCATTTTAATTTTCCACAAATGATTTTCACTGTAACAATCTCAACAGGAACCAATAACACACATAATCACAGGGCCCTTAATAATGATGGAAGTAGATTTGCTGCCAGCAGCTATTATGCTCATTTGGAGACTGTGAAAAACACTGCACACGCTTTTGTTTGGGTGAGATAAAGGGCAGTTTTACCCTGAAAAAGGGATGTTCTTATTCAGTGGCTTTGCTCCTTGCTCGTGTCGGATGTGCTGATGTTAGGGGAGACAAGTAAAATTGTAGTACCTCAGCGTTTTAACTGCTCTCCACCTTGCAGTGTCAGATACACTCCATGGTTCATTATCATCCAAACAGATTCATTCCCATTCTCTGCACGGCTCCTCAGACCAGCACCTCAGCCCTCAGGAGAAGTGCAGTGGATCAGAGGAGCTGGGAAACTACTTGGAACGAGTTGCATCCAGCCAGGCAGCTCCCCCCAGAGCCAGCAGCCCACAAGGGTTAGCGGGGTTGTCCCTTCTCTGCACTGTCACCACAATGAGTGACTGTCCCCACGCGTGTCAGAGGCAGCCAGGACAAGGAAGGGCAGCAGTGCTCCCCTAAGAAGCAGAGAATGTGACCTCCTGCACCCTCATGTGTTATTTGGACAAAGCAACGTCTTGGGGGTAGAATAAGGAGATCAATTGCTGTTTTTCAATATATACCTGAGTACCAGCATGGCCATTGTCATCCCCATTACACAGCTCTCTGAGCCACCCTGAGCCACATGCTGATTTTCCTCCTAAAACATGGACAGTGGGGGAAGTGCTGGTGCTTATGTGAGGAGATTCATCAAAAGTGGTTGACAGGTGAACTGAAAAGTGATCATAGTCCCAACTTTCTGTCTTCATCATCAAGTCCATCCTTGTAGGCCTTTAAAACTAAGCTGGAATGTAAATACAATTATACAATATTTACTTGTCTGTAGTGCTTATGGGCCAAAGCCATTTTAGGAATAAGATATAAATGAAATGTCAAAGCATTAGAAATCATCTTTTCAAGTAAGTTTTTCATAGCTTTATTAATACATCCAAAAACCCATTAATTTTATCATCAGCCACAAGCAAATTTATTTAATAGCCATAAACTCATCTCTAGTCACTAATGATCTGGTATTTTACATTTTCAATTTCCATTGAATTCACTGGGAATTTAAAAAACTCAGAGCTTTAGAAAGCTCAGAATATCAAATCGTAAACATTTTTACATGTATTTATTTTCTTCTGACTTTCATTATATGAGGAACAAAGCCTATTAATTCAACATCCTTTGAGGACTGGAACATCCTATACAGTACAGATATACAGTAAGGACGAAGTAACATCTAAACTCCTGTCATTTTAAGAAACTGCTTATTTGAAAATTAAAACTTAAGTGAATATACAGTTCTTAACATTGTGTAATTTCAATCACAAAGACAGGCAAAATACCACTGTATTTTTGATGTGGAGAAATTCCAAAAAACTAAGAAATAAAATAAAATTACAAAGGACATTGCATAAAACCTTTCCCCCTTTCTCCAGGTATTCAACAGAATGAAAATTGATCTGCCTTAGGGACAAGGGATCATAGTAAGATAAAATTGGCAGGGGCAGTACTTAATAATAGCGTAAAATAAAAGAGGACATTTAGGAAAAAAAAAAATCAGCAGCATCCAAATGCTGTATCTGTGTTTGTTTCAATAGACTTCACCCTGCTATTTCATATATGATGACCTAGAAGCAGAGCCCACTTACTTATGTCTGCCAAGCCTTTGTGTTCAGCAGAGCCTTAAAATGATTCTCACTTGTGAAGGTATGAGAGCTCTGAAAACACCCCAGCTCACAGTGTTTTAGGGCCTGAGTTCAGCGTCATTAGCACTCTTTTTTGAATGAAAACCAGATATTTGCTCGAAATATATAACCTTGAATGATGCTGCAGCCAAAGATGCCCAGCTTATCAAAACAAGTTTGGACCAGGAAAGCCCTCAGAAAAGGGTTGGGTTTTCTAGAGTGCTTGAGATCTTTCAGCTTCTGATGTGACAGGTCTTGCAGAAACCTTTTGTTTGAGCTCCTGGAGATGTGTCTGCTCACTCTGGTGTCTAAAGGAGCACTGAATGCACATGTGGGAGCAGAGATATGGCTGAGTAAGCCTAGAGCAAGCTCCTGGGTGTTAGGAGTCTCTGTGGCCCACTCAGATACAGTCCAAATGCAGAAGCAGGCAGCAGTCCCTGCAAGGGCAAAGCCTGCTGCACATGTGCAAAGGTAAGGAGTCCCTGGAGGTCAGGTTTGGTGATGAAGGGATGAAAATCTAATTTCATTTACCCCACATTCTCCTAATTCTGTACACACTGTCCAAGCCAGGGCAGCAGACCCAACGTGTTGGCATTGTAACCTCCTGCCCCACAGTTCTGGAACTTACCCTACACTGTGTGTGCTGTTTAGCAGCAACTGCACATCATTATTGACAACTGTGGTACACAAATAAACCAGCTTGGTAGTGTCTGGGAAATGTCTGTACAACTCACAAATTCTGTTTGATATTGAGGACTTGCTATACGTTGCTTGAATTACAAGCTCTCTTTTGAATGTAGGGCAGATCTTACTTTTCTGTCTCTTTACATCTCTTTTTAGGACAAAATAGTGTCCAGAGGGCATGACACAGTGCCAGAATTTGGCAGTCACTGAACCTTGATAATCTTCTGATGGTACGGCAGTATCCTTCCCCCAGCAATGAGTGATCTCTGAGCAGTCTGAGTGTTACATGTATTTTCATGTCATCCTCCCTGAAAGCATAAAATCTTAATCAGAATGCCACAGGGAGCTTGTGAGCACCTGCAGGAGCTGGGCAAGCTGGCTGTAATCTTGGGCCCAGGGTAACAGAGCCAGAGTAAACACATTCACTGTGAGGAGTACTAGTAGGAGCACAAGGACGGACTAAATGCTTCAGCTTTTCTCAGGTCTGAGGCCAAATACACAGGTCCAGTACAGAATTCTGGCACATGTGTGGCAGCAAGAGCACTGACAGGCAGGTACAAAATAAATGAGGCACCAGAACCATCAGTCTAGTTGCCAGTGGCCCACACATTTGAGACATCTCAGCTTTGTGCTTTCGTTTCAGCTGACGGCACCTGGCTGAAGGCTCAGACTGCTCAAGGCAGGACCACCAGGACCCCTCTGAGCTGCCATGCCCACACAATATTAGGTATCACTTTCTCCTGATGGCTGAAAATTGCCATGAATGCCAAGCTAGTACACCCATGCATGGGGCTCTGGGCAGCACAGACTCTCTTCTTTCCATAATTCAAAGCAAAAATGAAAACCAGCTGCTTTGCTTCAGAGGTGGCTCCAAGTATCCAGCTTTAGACAGCTCCAGAAATGTAAGATGATTTGGGTTCAGCTTCCTAGTGTGAACATCCCTGTCCCAGTGATGCCAAGAATCAAACCAGCATGTCTGCAATAAAACAAATCTAACAAAGACTGCTCCTGGCGATGCTCTGCTGTCACACCAGCACCAAGTATCTTTTCCATTATGTCTGAATCAGTCTCATTAGTTCAGTCAGGCTTCATTTTTTCAATGCTTGGGGTCTTCTTGGAGTAAGACACTTTAACTTCATCTTGATTTATAGCCCATGGGTTGGTTTCACTGGTTTGTAAACTGAACTCCTACACATTTTTCCTTCCTTATGGCTGTATTTTCTGTCCTCTTCCCTCCGAGAGCTGCCTGTCTGATCAGCCCATGTGCTGTGTAGGCTAGTTAAAGATTAATACAGCCAAACTGTGGCAGTGTAAATCTTGAACATGTATGGAAACACAGAAAACAATTTTGCAAAACAAGATACACAAGCACTTCATGAAAAAGGTTTGCTCATAATATTTCTCTTTCTTTGTGTCTATTATCAGTCAATGAACAGAGGTGTGGGCTGTTGGCAGTTTTACCTTCTTGTAATTCAGTGTTAAACCTAAAACTCACATTGAGAAACTAGAATATGCTCTCTGCAGTCATGCCTTATAGAGGAAGTGGGGGAATGAAGGCATATCTGTAAGAATTTGCCCAACACTAAATCCCAACACTGATCACTTAAACAAGGCCCAGAACATGTTTTGCAGCCTGTAGGAGGAGGGTCAATCTTTGTCCTTCAGGTGTTAGAGAATCAATCCTAAATGCTTAGAGCAAAATCCTATGGGAAAAGCCTGTGCTAAGATAACATATTTGACAAGGCTGCCACATTTTATGGTGAGGTACAAGCCTGTAAGGACTGTGAACCGTAGCATTTGGGCAGCACTTATTGCACAGCCTTGGAAAATCCAGGTCTTCTCTGTGTTATGTCTGTGCAGCAGGAGATACTTGCATCTACCTCTGCAGGAATCCCTCTACACATGTTAGAAAACTTGGGTGGAAATGTAAAAATACGATTTTTTTTAAGCTATTCTGTGTTTTATTATCCAGCCACAGTGATGTGTCAGTTTTTGGCTTTGTGCTGGTTACCTCAGAGCAAACATGGCCTGATAGGGTGTCATGTTGAGTCATAAGAGTTGTTTTCAAGACAACCTCACACGTATTCAGTCTGTATTTGTTTTACTTCTGTTTGCCTGCTCAAATATGTGTGTCAAGAATTCACGACAATGCCAGCGCTTAAATCCACATTTTTTTCTCCACACTGGTGAGTTGTTTAAAGTTCACCTGCACTTCTGTGGGGCTGGGTGTTCTGCACTGGGCTAAAATCTTCCCCACAGAGACACTGGGGCAGCTGGGGATGAGTCCTATGTATTTATGTCCTATGATGGCACTGCCAAAGCTGGGAGGAGCATCCATGTGCAGGGAACTGGCTGCTGCAGGGACAGGTCTGGGGTGGGCTGTTTGCACTGTGGTGTTACTGAGCTTCAGCTGCTCCAATAAATGTAGGAAAATTCCATAACTGCAGATCCAACATCAGAGAACCTGCAGCTTCTGCCTTTCACCTGGAGATGCCCTGTGCAGGACAGGACACCAAACCACAGCATCTCCAGTAGTGCTTCATCCTCCTTGGCAGAGGTTGTGGTGGGCACGGATCATGAGAGATGGCAGGAAAATGGAACCAAAAAACCTTGTACTTCTCCTAGGTCGGGGGGCTACTTACCCTGGAGGTGCTTGCCATTCTGGCCATCTTTCCCCTCCACGGGATTTTTACCAAAGTCTCCGGGACCCCACCTGGATATCTGCTGCAGAGCCAGGCAGTTTTACCAGTGTTGTATGTTCAACTAAGGAATCTTCTGCAAATTCCCAGCCTATTATACCGAAATGGAGGATGCTAGAAGATCTCATTTTCATGGCAGTGGGGATGAGCTGTGCACTACAGAATACACTGCAGAAAAGAAGGGAGGAATTGGGCAGGGCTTTCAGTTCCCAAGGGCACAGACTGCCACGAGGCAAGGGTAAAATAGCAGTGTACAGAGATGCTAACTCTCTTCAGCACCCAGTTGGGGACCAGGTGAATTGATTTTTCATCATTTTGGGCCCTGTCAGCTACAACCAAAACAGCACAAATGTCAAAATGTTAGTGGAAACCTGCAGCTTTTCAAAAGAAGCCCACAGCCATTTCTCTGACAGTGGCAGAACAAATACATGTAGTTTTACTGCATGCCAATTTCTTCTTAAATCTCTTCCCTCAGGGAGCTGAGTGCTTAGAAAATATTTAGGGGGACTGGAAGCTTGCCAGATACTCAGCTAATGTAGGTCTCGAAATCTCTGATGATGCTCCAAAGAATGTCGGGCTGCATTGATGGGCCAAGTTCCTTTAGATTAGGCATAAGATGAGGTTTTGGCAAGAAAAACAGGGCTCCAACCAGGTGCTTCTGGAGAAGGAGGATTTTATATTTACGCTTTGTGTCACACAAATCCAGATAGGGTCATCTCCAGAGCCGTGTAAATATTGAAGTCAGCCCGAAAGCTGAGAGAAGCAGTAAGTGCCTGCAGAGCGGGCGACTCTCCAGGAGCAGACAATGGTTGGCTTTTAGCACATCCCGCTTTTTTGTTTCCTTAAACAACTTGACTTGTGTGTGCTCCCAGTTGCTTGTACTCAAATCCCTCTTTATATCCATGCATCCACTGAGACTCTCCATTCCCGTGGGTTGGATGTAGCTGAGGTGGTTTTCCTGTCTCTCCTGCTCCGTGCATATGGGAGTAAACGGAGACAGTTAATGGTGTTGAATCTTCTCAGTTGAAGCTGAGGGCCCTTCCCCTCACAAAGGTACTGAGATGCTTTTCAGGGCAAAATTTAAGCAGGGTTGGTTTGATTTTTACATTGCAGCTTGCTGAGACATAGGAAGGAGTGAGCTGCAGCAAGGGAGTGAAGCTGTGGTGTGGGAGAAAAAAACATTTCTAGTGTTTCATACCGGATAAAACTTGCTGTCCCCCTCATATGGCAGAGGCTGGCATCCTTTGACCCCAAAGGGCTTTTACATAGGAAGTTTGCTCCTGACTTGTAAATACAAGAGATTCCCAGGGTTATTGCTGACAGCTCCATACAAAATATTCTCTGGCAGTTTTGCAGAAGCAATAGAGACTTGCTGGTGAGACTTGGTCCTACTGCCACTGTCCTGAGAAAAAGAGCTGCTCTGATTACAGGAACAAAGGGATATTTGGGGTTGAGTGGATTTCTGCCTTTTGTGTGGGGGCATTTGTCATTTTCACTGCTGAGAGTGCTGTGCTGGACACAGCTGGTCACAGGTGACAAGCAGTTTCTAGAGCAAAATTTAGTCTTTTCAGTAAGGAAAACATGAGATTTTGGTGCCATCCAGGAAAACTAAAGAGCTGCCTATCTCTTAGCACTCACCTGCTGCACAAGATGGATTTTGTCAGACTGAGAACACTTTTACTTATCTGACTGACGACAGATAAATCAACCCCCCGGTGATAAACCTACTTTGTGGACTTCCTTTGCAGGTATAGCCCCTGCCCCTGTGATATCTGTCAACATTTTTCTGCTTCCAGCAGGAAAATTGCATTGTTTGTCTCTTTTTGCAGTTAGAAAATCAAAGTACAAATACCTCAGAGTTTAAATCCACAAAGTCACTGAGAGGTCTGATTTTTTTTTCTGTAGCTGGAGGTCCGAGTGCTTTACCTGCAGTTATGAAAGAAATATTCTGTACATGGAACAACAGCAAGAGCAGCGCTTTCTCCTCTGAGCATCCCTCTTCCCTAGACATGGGGGTTCCCACTCTTTTCTCATTCCCGAGAAAGTACCGTGGAGTCTCTGAAGCTCCCAGCGCAAGTACACCACTAATACAAAGAAAATTAAATCCAAGCATTTTCTGAGTGGGGTTTTGTTCTTCCCACTGCGTGTTATAGCTCTGAGGTACAAGGTACAAGGAAACCTTGTAGTTTATGCATCAATATCCACTTTAAACTATTTTCTTTTTTGACACACTTTGTACTTAGCGCAGTCTGCCTGCAATCCTTGCTTGTGTCTTCCCTATCTTCGTGGCCACCTTTGATAAGAGAAACCATTTTCAGTGTTTCTGTGCTGCTGCTCACCTCTAAAAGGACAGTGTCACTTACACTGAAAAATGTTTCATAACCACAATGATTTCTACAGCTAACTGCAAAACAGGGGAATACTTGTTTTCGAGTCGATGCCCTGCTGCTGGGATGCGGTGTTGAGGATCTGAAAGAGAGATGAGCGAGAATCAAAAATGGACCTGACTCATTGATTTTTATCCTTTAAATAAAGAGAAAATCAAACCCCAGTCTAGAATGGAAACATCTGCCATCACCACTGTGTTTGGATATTTAAATGGGGCTGCAGAAAATCTGGGCTGGGAAGTGCTTTCAGTGGCCGTAATTGCGGGTTAAGGGGCAGCCCGGGGTGCCTGCCACGGCCGGGGGTCCCTGCCGCTCTCCCGCCATCCCGGCTTTCCTGGGGATCGCGGAGCAGCGGCGCCCGCCCGCCGCCGGCCCGGGAGCCGCCCCGCCACCTGCCGGCAGCGCCCGGTACTGCCCGCGGCCCTGGGGCCGGGCTCTGCGCCGGGGCCGAGCATCGCCCGCCGGGCCCGAAGCGGCTTCCTTCGCCCTCCCGGAACGCTTCTGAGGGCATTCCCTGTTGCTCTTAGGCGGCATTTCGCCTTCAGCGCGGCCCTCAGCTGCCCTCTGCAAGGGCATCCCCTCCGCAAAGACTTGCCGGGCTTCAATTATCGACCTCACACGGAATTTTTTCTTTTATCTCGTGGCTATTTTGCGGCGAGTCAGCTTAATTGGTCCTAACAGTCAGTCTCATCTCTCGGCTGTGGTTGTCGTTTTAGTGAGAGTCCTGGGGACTGGATCACTTAGTCAGCGCTTCCTGATGTCATCCAAAGTCTTCGCTTCATACATTTCAGATGAGGCTCGAAGCCTGCTGGCTTCTCTCTCTTCTGATCTATTTTTAATTAGCAGTTTGGGGCCTTTGCTGTTACAGCCACGGAAAGTGATCTCGGTGGCACAGTCTCGTTTGTGTATGTGGATGGTGATGCCGGCGCAGAGGGCTGTAACATGTTGTCCAGGCAACACTGAGCTGGAGAGCAAGGAGCGGGAGCCTACGCAGAGCTCTTGGGAAGAGACTTGCTGGATGCTCCAGGACAAGATGCCAGGATACCTAACTAGAATGGCAGAATGCCTACAGAAAGAGGACAGGGAGCCAGTAATGGAGGACTTGTTACTTTTTGATGAATTAGCTCCAGATCATGCCAGAAGGACAGTTGTTTTCACTGTCCGCAAAATCTGTGCAAAGCAGTCAGGAGAACTGCAAGCTGTCAGAATAAGCCCTCTCAAAATTAACTGCTTCATGGCGTGGCAGGTATAATTTCCCATTTTCCGTACTACAGGGATGGTTTAGTACCCATGACTTGGTAACAGATTCATCCTCCTTGATTATGGTAGAGTTGCAATGCGTCAGGGCCACGTCCTGCAAGGGTCTGAGTAGCTTCTGAAACATGCTGAGTGCCTTTGGCTCTACCCTTGTCATTAAGAGTAGACAAAAAGGCTCAGCACTTCCAACCAGCATTTTAGCAAGGGCTGGGACAAAGTCATGGAGTCCTTTGGCACTGTGCAGCCCAGAAGGGCACAGAAGAGGACTATGAGGA
Source organism: Oreocharis arfaki (assembly GCA_013398015.1). Classification (NCBI taxonomy): domain Eukaryota; kingdom Metazoa; phylum Chordata; class Aves; order Passeriformes; family Paramythiidae; genus Oreocharis; species Oreocharis arfaki. Next base: position 3,595,740 of record VZRR01003976.1, on the reverse strand, counting down.
CTGCTCAACCCTGCCAAAATCTGTGCAAAGTCTGGCACTTCTGCTTGCACTTCTGTCTTTACAAGAGATATTGTCATTAATTATTGATTGGTTTTTATGTTGCAGTAGCATCTTGGCCAGGAACCCTTAGGCCAGGGGCCATACAAAATCAGGATAGAAAGACAGTCCTTTCTCCAAAGGAGATCACAGTGAGACAAGAGACAACAAATGACTATTACACACAGTGGCAATGCAAGGGAACAAGGGACCAATACCATTAAGGGGGAAAAAGAATTAATCCACAGTCAGATACTGTTGCAAAAAAATCACAAAAATTGTCAACTTTCTTGCATGTTTGCCCTCCCTAGCTAGATTTTCTGCAGAGACGGAAATGTGTCTGTTGCTTTCGATGTGTTGGATTTGTTACACATCTTCCTCAGAAAGTTCCTGACCTAAAGCACATGGAAAACGATGGGAGTGTTTTTGCTGGCTTCAGTGGACCCTGGATGAGCCAAAAGTCTTAAATGCAGAATATTTTAGTGGAAATGAGATATTATGTTTTCAGCTGAACTTTTGTCAGCCTGAAGCCCCATGCCTCAAAAGATTTATTCAGGGACTTCCTTGTTTACTAGTACTACTAGTTTACTAGTTCCTCCCATTTTTTTTCCTTTAAATGGATGTGTTCCAAAACCAACCCCTGCCACGTAATATTGAGATTGTTTTCTGCTTGAATCAAAATATTTTGGTCTCAGGTCCAGCTTGTGTAGATTCATATGCCTTAGTTAAAATGCAAATAATTTCATCTTAATAATGCCACCAGTCCGACAGATATTTCAATGAAGACTTTTGAAGAATCTGCTTCTCCAGCAATTGTATGGCTTGAGCAAGTATCTGGATACTTCCTTAGATGACATGGGTTTGTGCATCAGCAGTAGCAGAGGATACAGCAGGTATCTGAGGACCTGTACCTTATTTCTGTTTACAGCCATAAGGGTAGAAATGGAAAAAATTTAGAAATGGAAAAATTTGTGGATCTTATGTCTTTTTTTTTTTCCCGCAAAAATCTGTCCTCATGTGTTTTGTTGTAGAGCTGTGCTGTGCTCTGAGATTAAAAATAGAGCTTCGTTGAACAGGCTCTTTCCTTTCTTTGCTCTAGCCAACCCAGAAGTCTGAAGGAAAGGTGACTTTAATTGAAAGAGCAGGTGCTCCACTGGTAACTACCTCTGCTTGCCTGTCCCCTCTGTTGCTTACTCAAGTTCATGCCCATCACAGCTAGAAAGGCAGCTTTGATGGTGATAAGAATTAGCAGTAATCCTGCTCACTGCTGCCACTGAGCACGCAGGGAGTGAGAACAGACCGGGCACCTGGGAGCAAAGCTGTTACTGTGCCATCAAAAGAAAAAAAGTGGCAAAAGCCCCACTCCTTTAGAGGAAAAGGCCCATCTTCAAAAACCACTTAGAAGGGGAATAACCTGTAAAAGAAAGGGATGAATCTAACAGGTACTTTCAAGGAGCATCAGGCCAGGTGAGGGCAAGAAGATAAATAAGAAAAATGAGAAAAATGAAACTCAGAGCAGTATAAACCTTTAGTAAGTGATCCATTTCCATGGAAGAAGAAAATCTCTCTCTTCAGGTTGCAACGAAGAGGCAGAAAGTCACTCTGGCAGCACTTTGGTACTGCCAAGCCCAGCAGAGGATTGTAATCACTGAACATGAGACTGCAAATCACATGGGAGTGTGATTTAATACTTTACTAGCTCCAGCAAAAGGTCTGATTTACCTTGCTCACAGAGTCATTTCTAGTAAAAGCATCTTCCCAGGCACTCAGCATTCAGTAAACTCTGCGAAGAAGAGTTAAAAATAATGCCAAGCCCAGAAGACAGTGACACTTGAAAGGAGAGGCTGTTTAAGTAATTGATAGGAATATCTGGAGAAAGAAAACAGGATGGGAGATGGAAGTTTGTGGCCCAGAGAGAGGGACAACACCTTCCAGTACAGGTAGGATTTATGCCCATTTCTTTTCAAAGCGAGGCACTGGCCATGCCAATGAGAGGGCAGTAGGCACAGATCTGTCCCACCAGGACTGTTTTTGTATTGCTCATACTGTGGATCAGACCCTCAGGTGGGATGAAGATAACTTAATTTAGGCATCCAGGGGTACATTAGTGGAGCTCTGCTCCATTGGTGAGTGGAGTTCAAAGCATCACTCAATCCATCTGTCAGCTGAGAGGGAAATTACATCTCCACAGGTTGAAATGGGAACTTTGATGCACACCTGTAGATGCCCAAATGTGGGTGTCATTCTGTGAAGGTCAATAGTGGAAGCAAAGCCATCAGAGCTACACCAGTTAGCAGTAGCTACAAATCTGATCCCATTATTTTTCTGACTTCCAGCATATCTATGTCCTTATTTACATTATTAACCAGAGTTAGTAGACACAGTTTGCTAGCAAATTCACTACTGGCAGCAGGATAGAAATGAAGGTATTTTACAGATCCTCATAAAATAGATTGCTAACTCTTTGTGAAATATTAAATTCAGGGGCTTATGCCTGGAATATTTAATACAGTTAATGATGCATCTTTGACCTCCTCTGTGCTTTTGTGGTTTGGCCAAAGTGTTCATACGTCTGGAATTTGGTTCCTTCATAAAATGTTAAGTAAATGCAGACCTGTCATCACACACATGAGAAATTACAGAGCTTTGCTTTCGAAAATTCACCTTCACTATGTCTGCACTTTTGACTAAAATGCCACATTTTAAGTATCTCTTTGGATGTAACAGAACATTTGCTGGTCTAAAGGAATGTAATACTTTACTTGCTTCAAATTGAGACAAGAATTTTCCTCTGGCTCTGTAGTGCAATGCACACACCTCCTTAAATGAGCTTGGTTTGCCTGCAAAAACCTCCTGCAGGGCTGTGCAATGGCATGGCAAGCAATAGCTTAAACCTGCCTAGAGCAGCATCTTTTAAGAAAAAATTTCCAGCCAGTGTCACATTTAGTCAGCACAGGAGAGGCTGTCAGTGCTCTAGCTGAGACTGGCAGATTTTAGCCTTGAAAATGGTAAGTCAGCCTTGCTCTTGTGTCCTGCTCTTCCCACTTCTTGAGGTAAACAGCTGTGGATTCACACACAACCTACGTGTGCTGGGACACGCTGAGTAACAGTGAACTGCAGTCGGTGCTTGCTCCGAGGAAGAGGAGCTCTGGCGGGGAAAACTATGCTAAAAATGTGCTAAAACCTGCCATTTGAAGAAGATAATCTTCAGAAGCTGAAGGAAATAAGGAAAACTTGCCATTATTTCTCATAACTGTTTTTCTCTCTTTCTGCAGCAAAACAAACAGACTGTTTTAAGTAATTTACTGAGGTAATGGATTGATCTGCTTTTCCAAAAGGGCTTTTATAGTCCTTTTCCTGTCCTCTCTGGAGCATGGTTATATGAATTGAAAGTTTATTCACCTGGGCTTTGACACAATTTGTTTTAGAGTTCATCTCCATATCCTTGAATGTATTTTCCTCCTTCCCTGATTAGTTATAGAGTATGGGTCCAAGTTCCTTATGTGAGATTTGCTAATGGCTATTTTCTCTTTCCATCTCTTTTTTTTTTATCAGAGATTTTGCTCAGTGACTCAGGATTTTATATCAGCTATAGCAGCTCATTTTAGTTCTTGGAGGGACTTGGGGGGAATTGAGCTTGGCATTTTGTTGGTTAGTTGCTTAGCTACCTAGCGTGGTCTAGGAACATCTCTTCTTTCCCCCTCTATATTTAGCATGTCCACTGTAGTCTGAACTTTCTTCTGTCTTCTTTCATCCCATACATAATCAGGCTTTTATAAGGTTTTGCTGGCTAGTTCTGTGAGAGACTGCAACAGCACATTTTGTAAGTGCTATGTTGTTCCTGTTTCTGCTCTTCAGCAATCATCCCCTTTGAGTGGACTTCTATGATTTTGTGGTACCATTGTGTAGTTAAATTTCCTTAAGGAGCTGTCAAAATTTCTAGTTATACTGGCCAGTTTAGACTTGGTAGGTAATTTCCAATCTGGCCTGAGTACAAACAACTCCACTGACTCCACACATAAACATGGAGCACGTGTTGACAGTGTCTGAAATTGCTGATCTTCTGTATTTCTCACTTAACTCTACTTTGTTTTAGGAAGCAAATATAATCATTCAAAAGGCACACACTTGTGAACACATTCACAGGTTACAGTATCCTGGGCTCACCATGTAACCTCTCACCAAATTAGGAGCTAATCAACAGGGATGATGCCTTTGAAAATACCAGTTCGAATACACCTGGGCTGCCTTCAGCTTGCACATTCCCAGTCCTGCTCCTAAGTCTCCCTTCACGTAGACAAAGATTTGGCTCCAACACAGTAGCACCTCACTGGAGAGGACAAGCAGTGAATTGACTTTGTTGACTCAAAAGAACTGAGGCTTTCCAGGCTTCCCCACCCATCCCAGGGCAGGCTGTGGGACAGAGATGCCCCACCATCGCACTGGCCTTTCCTAGAGCCACTCACTCAGGGGTCAAGTCTGCTGGCTGCTCTTACTTGTCATGATTTATGTGCAAGTGTCTGAAGGGAGGATGCTGAGAGGGTGGAGCCAGGCTCTTGTAGGAACAACAGGACAAGATGCAATGGGCAGTAACTGATGCACAGAAGGTTTCCCTTGAATATGAGGGAGAACTTCTTTACTGTTCTGAGCTCTGGGACAGGCTGCCCAGAGAGGGTGTGGGGTCTCCCTCCCTGGAGATATTCAAGAACCATCAGGACACCATCCTGTGCCATGTGCTCTGGGATGACCTTGCTTGAGCGGGGAGGTTGGACCTGATGATTGCATCCGTGCTCCCTTCCAACCTTTCCCATTCTGTGATTCTCTGATTCCATGATTCAGTGATTTCAACTCCACCATCCACCACACGGGACCATGTCTCCTCTGCCATGTTCACCTGTGCTGGCAGCTCCAGCAGGGCTGTTTCCAACCTGCCCCATCCAAAATGTCCCTCTGGTTTCAGGCAGCCCAGCTCTCTGAAAGGCCAGTAGAGGAAAACTCATTTTTCTTGTCCCAAAAAAGCAGAAATGTAGTTGAAGTCCAGTTAATAAAAGAGACTGTTTCTTGCCTCATTCTTTCAGCCTGATGAGGTTTCAGAGCAAAACTGTGGCAGCCAATGTGGACACTGCAGATTCTCAAAAATCAAAAGGGAAGGAGAGGCAATTGATCCAAACTGATGGGCGTAACAATTGTCAGTGACAAAAAATACCACAACCTCGCTGGCTGCAGCTGGCCAGCCTCACTCCCTCCACAAGGTCTAGCCCTCAGCTAGATTTATTCTAACCAGATTTGTGTCTGTCTTAGTTCTGGCTGCAAATCGGGGTCGTGAGTGATGGCTACACCAGGAAAATTGGAGTCGGTGGAAGAACACTGTGATGTGCCTTGAGGCTGTGCCCAATGTTAGATCTTGCTCAGAGGCAGTTTCTGGTATTAGCTCATGAATAAAAAAATGCCATGCACAGTCAACTGCCAGCCACTGGGAGCTGTGGGGACAAGACAAACCAGTTTTAATGAGGAAAAGATTCCTCTCATATAATTCCTAGCTGATCCATGACATGAAATGGTTCAGTTTTCAGGTCCCCATGCACAGCACAAACCTGTAGCTGCTGAGGTTCTTCTCAGAGACTCAGACTTCCATTAAACAAAGAAAAAAAAAAGATAAAACGTCTGGCTTTCATGGCTGTGAATAAAACCTTCCAAGCATGAAAGGAAAGTCAAGTCTTGCCTGTGCATGGAAGCTGATTGCTTTAACTACTTTAAAAGGCAGAATGGAAGACATTAGCCTGGTATAAAGCTATTTTGTACCAGTGTAGCTAATCCCATACGGCAGGGAAACATATGGGCACAGCTCTCAGACACTTCTATCCTCATAGAGGACTAAGCATACCAGAGGAGGCATTTTGGCCCATGTTGGCAATCAGGAACAACCTAGTTTAGCACAAGTGATGCAGCTCCTGCACCTAATGCAGGAATGCTACAGACACTCAGCCCTTGGTTCATACAGAGCCTCTTCTTGCACAGCAATTACACCAACCCCAAACCTGGCTGTAACCTTGCTCTGAGCAAGGCTGCTGTGCTCATATCAGAACAGAACAGCTCCTGAAATGTCTGGCCATATCACAGCATTGGTAGGGCTTTGCTTTTCCTTTTTAATAACAGAAGCCTGCACACAGACATACCTCGGGTTGCAGACGAGTCATCTTGCTGGCAGAGCTCACTGTGCTTGGGAACTGTTCTAACCTTTCAGCAAAAGAAGGATCATTATGTCTGTAGAAACTGAGTTTCCCCTAAAAAGGATGGCTGTGAGAGCAGCAAGTACGTCTTTGCAACAGAGCACAAGTGTAAATCTGCAGCTGCCCTGAAACGTTTGTTCTGAGACAAGTGGGTGCTGTCATCCTGTTTCAAGGGGGCACTGACCCTAATGAATGTTTCATCCCCTTGATGAACTGTTTCTGAGGAGTGTAACTCCAAGGGGCTTCTTTCAATGCTTTTTCCTGGTTTTCCTGTGACCCTCAAAAATTATTTTTTTCAAAAAGTCTCCTTTTCAAACACCTGAAAACAAAAAAGCTTCAAATGATTTCTGCAGCTTATGTGAGCTCCCTGGGGCCTGCAGAAGAAAGTCCTTCTGGTCTCTTCCTCCCTTGTCCTCCAGCTCAGCTCTGCAGCTCTCTGTGGCAGATGGCAGAGCCTGATTTGTCCCAGGTAACAGCTCTGTGCCAGCACCTGGAACTGTGCCTGAAGGCTCTGGGCCCTCAGGACTCTGCCCTTGGACCTGTGCTTTCTTTGCATAGTCATCTTCTCAAATGGTCTCGGGCTACAAGAACAGCTCATGTCAGTGCTCCAGCAGCCAGCCATGGACGTGGGCAGCCAGGTATAGATGGTCCATACCATTACCAGTACAGTTCAATAAAGAGATGTCATTACAAAACCCAGCTTTGCTTCCAAATTTCTCGTCTGAGCTTTTAGGTTCTGAATTTGCCCTTAATCTGCCACCAGTGCAACACCAGTATTTTTAAGAGAGCTGGAAGGCAGAAGCACATTTGTGAGGACTCTCAAAAAGTTCCTTACCACTTCCAAAGTGGGGATGTTAGTTTTACAATGTTTTTTTTAATGTGAAATATCTGTCATACCTTGTTCCAGCAAAGTATCTCCTCTTGCAGCACCCTGTAAGGAGTTTCAAAGAGAGAAAACCTCTGAGCTGCCTGATGGGAAATTCTCACTGTCTTTGCATTGCCTGAGAGGGAAATCACAAAAGGCTATGCTTAGATATTTAGCGGTGTTTCCCTTCCATCTTTATGCCTGTGGGTTGTTTCTGTGATTACTTGCACATATATAGGTCGTTTTTGCATGTGCCAGCCTCTGCAGATCAAATTTTTCTACATTATTCAGTATTGTCTGGAGCCACACTGCCTTCAAGATGTGAAAGGGACTCTTTTACCCAGTGCTGGGAGACGTCTCTGGCTGTGTTTCTGGCAGGTGCAGGTCTAAAGATAGTTGTGAAGAGTCACTTTTGAGGATAAGAGTAATTTATACCCCTGAACAACATCCAATGGGCTTCTCAGTCCCCAGGACGCAGGCAAAGGCAGTCAGGGGAGTGAAAGACAAGAAAGCAGGGAAAAATTGCTTTCCTCAGGGAATTTTTCTTGACAGTTTGCTAACTGAATGCACACAGACCAGTGTTTCCCAGCTCTTAACAGACTCACCACAAGCTTCTGCTGTTTTTCCCTGCTGTGCTGCAAAGCAGAGTCTGCAGGCTTTGCTATGAGGCACACTGTTGGCACATTGCTCAGGAAAACCACCTCCTCACACTCAGGCACCCTTCCCAGGTGCCACACTTCACCCGCTAGGGCAGACAGGCCTTTCCCAATAATGCACCCCAACCTGCGCCAGCCAGGAGTGGCCTCTCCTCTCCCAGTCCCTCCACTTGCAAAACCTCCCACATCCAGGGCTGAAACTCATCAGCTGTCCCAGCCCTATGCCTCTGGCAAACCCTAAGGAAGCACATGGGGCTGGGTGTGAGCAGCCAGCTTCCTGCTTCCTTCTAGCATTCCCCATCCCTGGGAGTCTTAAGGGCCGGGTTGGATGGAGCCCTGAAGAGCCTGATCTAGTGGGTGTCCTCCCTGTCCATGGCAGAAGGGTTGGAACTAGATGATCTGGAAGGTCCTTTCCAACCCAAACCATTCTATGATTCCCTGATTACAGTCTCAAGCCCAGGGCACTCAGCAGCACAGCTGGGGACATGGTCAGTCCTTGTTTTCTCAGGGCTTGTGAAACCTGCAGTGTGTGTGTCTGCTCAGCAGCAGGTGAGAAGCACAGAGGCAAGCATCAACAAAAACAGGCCCAAAGGGACCAATTTCTGTAGGAAATACCAAAAGACTGGAGTGTATGAAGCACAGTTCATGAACTTTGGTGGGGAGGGGCAGCATTACCCTGCCAGGTGTAGGATTTGGAGAGGTTTCACACTCAGAGAGGACTCTGGAATTATGCAGAGAGGCTTCCAAAGAAGAATTAAAGGTAAGCTTAGTCTGTACAATATGGAAGTGAGCTTGGAGCACAGCACTAGGGCAGCTGGACGATCAGCCTGTCCAGGGAAAATTGAGCTGCTGAGAGGGCTTGAGGAGTCCAAAGCCTGGCAGTGCCTTGGAGAGAGGCCTGGTAGCTTGGCAGCCCCACTGTTCTGCTCTGAGTTCCAGAAGGAGTGAGAGGTTTAGTGCAGAGCTGGTATTGGCTCTGCAGTGCTGCTCCTAAAAGCATTAAAAAATGCTTTCCTGTTTCATTTGGCTGATTTGTTGTTTTTCCTCTCTTTTCTTTCTCAGCCCTGTAGTAGTGGCTAGGCTTTGCTCTCCCTTCTAGGACTGTATGCTAGGCAGGAGACCTGTCAGGTGGGATGTGAGCCCAGAGCAGGGCCTGGATTTGGGACAGCTACTTTCCAGTTTGTTCTAGGTAAGAGACCTTTCTGCATGGTATCCCTGGAATGTCTCTCTGTGGCTGCTTTCAAATTAATCCAGGTGTTATGCTGTACCATGAAAAATGCCATTAAACACAGGGAAGGAAACCCCCACAGACCCACACATTATCCTTTGAACAAATGAGGACTCCAAAGAGATGGAAATGTAAGTGATGTGCTGCATGCAGACAGGGGGAAGCATTAGAAACACTGGGATTACTTTGCAAATCCTTTTTCAAAGCAGAAGCAGTAGGACACGGCCACATCAGACACTTATCATTTTTCTGTTCACAAATGCTTTTAGACACTTAATCATAGCCTGTGGCATGTTCACAAGAGGATGTGCATTGGAGCAAATCCTTGGTCCATATGCTCTGGAGCAATCCTCAGTTCCTCCTCAGTTACAGCCAAAAGTGGCACGAATTTTGGGAAAATTATCTGTCTTGTTACCATTAGGAGGATGAATGTATTCCCTGCCATATATTATAACCAATGCTTTCTTCATTATTAATCTTTTAAATGAGAACAGTTACTCTCAAATGCAACATCTTCCTTTAATAACATCAGATTTTCAGAGCTTCTAATCTCTGCACCCAGACAGTACTTTGTTTCAGCCTGTCCTTATCTGCAGCATGAAATTTGTTTTCTATTTCTCTTCCTTGGTAATTCACAATTTTTCATATGCTGCCACAGATGCTCTGCATGGCCAGACTTCATTCCCTTAAAGTTCACCTTCAGCCAAGCACTGCCTCCATGAGAATTTTGGCTCTTATTTGGTGTGGGGACTTAACAAGGAGAGGCATATGCCTGCCACCAGCTCATGCCCCTTCTTTTGGGGCTTTAATTTTTCCTCTGCACTCTTTTTTTTGTAAAGCATCATTTAGTAAGAGCCTGGCAGGTCTGCAAAGTGCTTGAGTATCTAGGAGCACAGGCAGAATTTCTCCCACACAAGTGATCCCAGCAGAACCCAGCCCTGCTGCCCCATGACAGCAGGAAGGAAGAATCAAGGGGTCAGAGGAAAAGAGTAATTTATTTCTTAGCAAGAGGTAGATCACTGAAAAAGAAAATTTCAAGTCCAGCAAGCCACTGAGCAAACATGAACTATGCCAGAGAGTGAGCTGCAAAGGGGAGGAGGAAAAGCCAGTCTCTGGGGATGGGATAATGCACGTCTGACATCCTTGCCTGACTTTTCAACAGAAGGCTAGAGGAACAGTGCAGCAGATTGCTTGGGGAGGCTGCCTCCTCCCCAGCACAGGATATTTTGAGCAAAAGCCATCTATTAGGAGCAGTTGAAGGTACTGCCATACAGTACCTGGGCACAGGTGTGACTGCAGGATCTTTTGAGGGCTTTCTTGTATTGTCTTGTCACCCTCCAGCTCTGTCCCACAGAGGTCACTGACAAAATATTTACCTCTGTAGGGGCAGGTAGCCAGTATCTGAGAGAGGTACTTACTCAAAAAGTTGTTGCTGTCCTCTTGGTTATCAGCTGTGGTTCTTCTAACCAGAGTTTTACATTGTGTCTTGTAATGCACACCCCACCTTCCCTCTGCCAGCAGAGGAAGAAGCTGACTTGGAGCCAAGACAAATGAAATGTTCTCTGCTCATTGCCCAAGCTGAGTAAAACACAGAAGACAAACAAATATGTCCCTAAAACTGCTTGGATTCACCATTTTTATATCTCAGGTTAGCCTGGTTCAGGAAAGGATTCTTAGGGACATTTTTAAGCTTGGCAGCCTTAAACAGGGAGGGACCACGGTGCCCAACACCCTTCCCAGGGGAAGGGAAGTCTTAAAAGCTGTCCATGATCAACAACACTACATCTACTTCAAGCAACAGTAGCCACTGGGAAGTTTACATCCAAATGCTAGCTGCTGGGCCCAGGTGCAGATAAAGCTACCTTTACCCACCTTATATGCTGCAGCTGTTTTGCAGGCAGGTAGTGGAGAGCACAGCCCTCACTTGGGGAAAGCTCTTTCTGGCTTTGAATCATTTTGCATGTTTGGTAGCACATCAAGCCATTTATGTCTTTATGATGCTGCACAGCACCCAAGCTGGAAAGTGCTTTAAAATTATAAAACTTCTTGTAAAGAAATTAATTATTTTCCTGTGCTCATCAGAGTATGCTCTCAATGATTCCCCTAAAGAGAGACCTGCAAGCCAAGGTGATCCTGCTGCTGTCTAGAAGAAGAAGATCCTACAGATTGAGGCAAGAACCCACACCTCCTGGCTATGCAGACTTGTCTGATGAGATGTTGTGGGCTGACCCCCACTGGATGCCAAGTGCCCACCAAAGACACTTTATCACTCCCCCCTCCTCAACTGGATGGGGGAGAGAAATCATAACAAAAGGCTCGTGGGTCGAGATAAGGACAGGGAAGGATCACTTACCTGTTAGTGACATGGGCAAAACAGACTCGAGAAAAATTAATTTATTATCAATTAGATCAGAGTAGGATAATAAGAAATAAAAACTAAATCTTAAAACACCTTTCTCCCATCCCACCTTTCTTGCTGGGCTTAACGTCACTCCTGATTTTCTCTATCTCCTCCATCCGCCTTGGAGCTGGCTGGCATTGGCTCTGTCAGACATGGGAGAAGCTTCTGGCAGCTTCTCACAGAAGCCACCTCTGTAGCCTCCCCACTATCAACACCTTGCACATAAACCTACCCCACAAAGTAAATGGGGGAAGCAGAGCTCTGTCCTGGCAGCACACATGTGCACTGAGAGGGTTTGGTGCACTGTGATGGGCACTGGTAGGAGCCAGAATTCGGTGCAGAGCAAAGTGATGCTGTGTGGAACTGAAAAAACCACTGTGGAACAGTGGCACCTAAAGTGCCCTGCCAGGATTGGTCACCAGCACGGCTTCATCCAGGTAGGAGGAGCAGCATTCTCCTGTGCACAGCGTGGAACAAGGCTGGCGAGGAAACACAAGAGGGAGCACAGAACAGTGTTTAATAATGAACATCTGGCTCTCAAAGCACAGGCTGAGAGGCTGATTTATCGACACCAAGACAATAGACTATTGTGCTGTGTCACAGGGACCATTCGACTGTCTCCATTCATTCCTACAGATACATGAACTGCCCATCTCTTATAAATTATCTCCTCCTGTCTTAGGTTGTTGCCTTCTCACTTCTTTTCCCTCCTGCTCTTCCTGGAGGGTATTTTTGAGCTGTAATATATAAATATCTGACACCAGTGCATTATTTTTTGCCTTGGCTGTGGTCAATGGCAGCATGTAAGAGTGTTCTCTAAGGGGGATTTTCCTACTTGTAGCAAAACCAGATCCTCTCACTATGGTTTGTTCTTCCCTTTCATACTCTGGCAGGTAATGTGACCAGGCAATCAGTGGTAATTACTACTGTCTGAGGACTAAGAAATCAGGTGCTCTGCTGCAAACAGCAAACCTGCTCTTGCCAGGTTCTTTCTGAATGGTGCCACCAAACATTGGTGAGGCCTTGAAAATCCCTCAGGAAAATTGAATCTGCATTGTTATTGTGCAAATAGGAAAACAAAGGCACAGTCAAGTCTCAATACAAATTATTAACTGTGATTCTGGAAGACCCCAGTTTTGGCTTCCCGATGTTGGTGCCAAGGGCCCCATACTCATGTGATGTGAGATCTGTATTTCCCACCAAGGCAGAGTGGAAGAGAATTGCTGTTTGAGAATAGAAGGAAGCATTTGCTATCTCCCTCCTGTTTCCATTTCCTTTGGCCCGAATAATGCTGTGAAGTACAAGACTGGGTGAGGGAAAAGTATGTTATAAAAGTAGTCATAACCTAGCATTCAGCTAAGGAAATGTCAGCACTAACAGTGTTTGTGCAGTGTTAATTCAGGCCCCTCCATATATATGCATTTGAAGAGAGATTATAGTTGCACACGTTTCCTCTAGTCCCCCACCTCATTTAGTACCCAGAAAGGATGATGCTCAGTGAGTGAGCAGTTAGTCAATAATCTCTTCTATCCTTACTGTTGTGGAAGGGTCCTGTGTCTTATTTAATGCCCATCTTTAAACCTTGTTCTGAATACAGCATTACTCACTTTCTCCTGGGCGCATCTCTGGAATTCTTTGGTGATTGGGTACTTCACAAACACAAGTACTTGTTGTCACAGCCTGCAAGTTAATTAGTGAGACCAACCCCCTTGTACCAGGGAGGGAACCAAGACACAGACTGAGGCTGGAAACCATCTTTAAATTTGTATGTTCTGTGGAGAGACATTGAGGTGCTGGAGTATAATGAGAAGAGGGCAGCAGAGCTCAGGAAGGGTCTGGAGCACAAGTCTGATGAGGAGCACCTGAGGGAGCTTGGGGATGTTTTATATGCAGAAAAGGAGGCTCAGGGGAGACCTTATCACTTTCTATAACTACCTGAAAGGAGGCTGTAGCCAGGTGGGGGTCAGCCAATTCTCCCAGGCAACAAGTAATAGGACAAGAGGAAAACGCCTTAATTTGTACCAGGAGAGGTTAAGATGGGATATTAGGAAAAATTTCTTCTCTCAAAGAGGGGTCAAGCATTGGAACAGACTGCCCAGGGAAGCAGTATAATCAGCATCCCTGGAAGTGTTCAAAGTAAGCGTAGATGTGGTGTTTAGGAACATGTTTTAATGGTGGACTTGGCAATGCTGGGTTGGTGGCTGGATTCGATGATATTAGAAGACTTTTCCAGTCTTAATGATTCTAGGATACCACTGACTGTTTCCTTTGTTTTTAACTGCTTAATATGATCCAAGCTTACAGCAGAATGACTTCACCTTAGGATTACCACTGTTCAGGTCTTTCCCTACAAAACAGCCATGTAGGCCTCCCTGCTGTTGCCCGTGTATGAGCTGGGGAGATGCTGTGCTGGAGCTCTGAGCCTTGGCACACAGCAGTGACAGGTAGATCAGGCTAGTTAAACATGGAGTAAACCCAACAGAGCTGCTCCGGCAGGTCCAGCCAGACAGAGCAGGAGAATGTCTAAACCCTGCTGGCAGAGCTGCCCGGGCAGGCTGTGAGCCAGCAGCCTGGGCTCAGACACGAGGGCTGTGGTGGGCAGGAGGCTGGGCACACGGTGCCAGAGCCCGCTCTGGAGGCTGATCTTTCAGAGCAGTACAGGCAAAGATGTTATAGCCTTGGCCTCGGGTTTTCAGGGTTAAAGGCAGCATTGGTGCTGCTGGAGCAAAGAGGAAGCGTCAGTCTTCAGAAAGTGTCACCCAAAAACTGCAGGCCTGTTTCAGAAATAATCTGCAAGCAGTTTGTACACAGTCATACGGGAAATCTGTGGCAGGCTGGAAATACAATGTGGTCATCCATCTCCCAGCCTAGTGTTTTAATAACAAAGGTGTACTTCCCAGATACTCACCTACTTACTTATTTTTTCCTCTGTCAGAAACATTCTTTATACATGTCTATTTTTTTTTCCGCAACAGCTTTGCAAGGGTGGATCTCTGTTAGAGACCATTTTTTTCACACTGAATACTGAGGTTATCTTAATTCATTTAGTTTGTAGAGCTCTGTGAAAATATTTTTCACAATTAACATTCAAGCACTCCAAATACATTTGCTAGCCTGCAGGAACACAAAGCAGTGAGAGTTTAATTCACCAGGGAGATGCCTTGCAAAGGGACCTGCAGCTAAAAGGTATTGGCATTTTAGGAACCACAGTCCAAGGGGAAAAATGCTATAGTGTGTTGCATTCAAAAGCATGGTTGAGTTGGGGTAAACAGAAATAGCGTTCTGTGAAGTGATGCTTGGGGAATAGCTAGTCAAACCTTTCTGCTTTATGGAACTCATACTCAATACTTCCAGGCATAAGATCGATCTCTTTTAAACTTTTTAGTCTTTTAACTCTTCTTGTTAGTGTTTTTCTGTGCAAGATTAGACAAGATTTAAGCAGCTAATTTCAACTGGTTCAAAATTTCAATTTTTGCAGAAACTGGATACCTGGTGACTCAGGAGGTGAGGTCAGTGAAGGGATCAGTCCAAGCCATTGTCCAGGAGATGGTAAGGCCAGAGCATTGTGGTTGTTCTTAACCAAGTTAGTCAAAGCTTGATATATATCGAAGAGCAGCACACTTCCCTCCACACTGCAATATAAACAAAATGCAGGTAGTTGAAAAGGTTATTGTGAGAAGCCCTGTTTTGACACTCCTTACTGTGTTTCTTTACCTGCATGCCACGGAGATAGTTTAAGAGCAAAGTCATCCTCTCTGCAGGGTGCAGAGCTCTACTGGCTATTTTAAGACATAGAGGCAGCAGGAGAGGAAGGACTACTGATGATTTGAGAAATGATAATCACTGTGCAAGGGCAAGATGCACAAGCGCCAGTGACTCAGAAAATTGTGTGCCAGCCGGAGAGAGGACTGCAGGGTGAAGGGGTGGTGGGGGAACAACCTCTGCACAGCCCAGGCTCAGGAAGCTGCTGTTCCTTTCAGGCACAAGCGTGCTGTTGTGACTCAGTTCAAAGCCACAGCAGCCAATTGTGAGATACTTCTGAGCAGTGAATTGTGAACAACTTATTCCTTCCAAAGCCTGCATCTACCTCTTTGAAATCACATTGCAGAGATCTTTGTGGTGCCAGAGCTGTGGTTTAAGGACAGGTTCTGTTTTCATGGCAAGGGATAAGAAGGGTCATTTCTGGAGAGCTGTTTGTGTAAGCTGCAGCAATGAATTAATGATTAGATGGGGGAGGGCAAGCTATAAAACCAAGTAGTTTAACCTGTGGCTATATTTTGGACCCTAGATTCTTCCTGGATTGACGTTGGTTACGAGCATCTAGTAGCAGGAGACAAATCTGGTGAAATAATTACCAATGGGGAGTCTCCAAGACTGCAGAGGGAACATAGCCAGGGTATCTAACTTGGACATCTGAGGTTTGGTATAATGCCACAACACGGAGAATGTGACGTCAAAAGGACCCAGTGTCATTCTCTGGGGAGGTGAAGGTGGGTCTCTGTGTTGTACAGAACAAAGAAGCCTTGGCTGAAAATGTTAGAGAAAATATCTGTAGGAATTCAGATGAACAGCTGCAGAGATGTTTCGGAAGTGTAGTAATACTTACGATAATTCATGAAAAGGCTATTGCTAAAATACAGAGGCAGAGACAAGGACAATGAGAAACAAACCCACAGGCTGAAAAATGTTTTCCAGCACTATGAAACACATGGTGTCCTTACAGCAGCAGAGCGTGGACCACTTCAATACTACCCAAAAAAGTCAATTGCCTAATTGTCCTGTGCAAGTCCTCAGCCCAGTGGGTGCCTTGCCCTAGGCTCTTCACATCCCCCAAGTCCTGTCATTATTAGCACTATATGTGGCTTCTGGATCTCAGGATGAATCTGTAGGCGAGTGAGGCCTCATGGCTTCTTCATCAGTCTTTCAGTCAGACAGGGACCAACTGGCCTTGGTATGAGCCTGTATCATTGCACACAGAGCAAAACACAACACTAAAACATGAAGGGCTTTCAAAAAGAATACTTGGGGGTTTTACTGACATATTGTCCAGAGGGAAGTGGGAGAGAGAGATTTGGAAGAAATGTTAGTGAAGTGTTAAGAAGCTGTCAGTGTAATGCTGTCATGTGTTAATTAATGCAGGGGAGAAGATGATTATACTGAAATTACACAAATAGCCTTATCTCAGGTTAGCAGCAATTGACTGGAGTTTAAATCATTCACCAGAATTAATTAAACATTGCATCCAAATGCCTCAGAAATTATCGTGGTACAAATCATCCCAGAACAATAGCATGCTTTACCATCAGTTTGTATGAGTTGGTTTACTCCACTGACTACAAAATACCTTATCAAACCAGCCAAACAATAGGGAACAATAACCAAAGGACTTATTTCAACCACTGAACAATTCCAGCAGCAGCTCAGAAAAAGAGATGATACTGTTATCAATTTTCCCAGCACCATGTCTAAGAGTTAGCTCATGTTATCAGACCAAAAGCCATTACAAAGAAGGAAAAGATATCTACCTGAGGGGCTGCGTCTCTGCTCTTGGAGAGATACTCAGAAACAGGCCAAATTTACCACTTCATTCTGAGAAAAACTTTGCCACATCTCCCCATGCACAGTAGGCCTGTGGATATTTGCCCATGTGGTTATAGAAGCCAGGGAAAATCAACATCATCCACTCCAGGAGCAGGTGCGTAGACTTAGTTGGAAGTGAGCCTGTCCTTAGATCACTAAGAGAACATAAGGTACAAAGTTTTTGGAGGCATCCAGGCTTCAGTGAGCTTTGGAGATCCCTCAGCATCAGGGGTGACATAAAAGGTTCTCCAGAGTTGGTAGGATTTCTCAGGATGGAGAGCTGTATGTTTGGGAATGGAGACAGTCCAGGAAAGGAGCACTTCTCCCACTCTGCTGCCCACTTCCCTTCTTAAACCCCAGGAAGATATGTGAGCAGAAAATTCTTAATCTTTCAAGCTGCAGGTAATGTTAATCTGAAAAGTCTCCTGTAGCTGTAAAAGTAATTCCAAACTGCAGATGTTCACAGCTTGTAAATTTCCTTATGACTGCATGCAAACCCAAGTAAAAGCACAGGAAACCCATGTATCCATCACCAGTGAACAAATTAAATTAACATCTAGCTTGTTACCAGAGTCCTTGTGCTAAAAATTTGTCAAACACTCATCCCAGCAGAGACAGAGGTGCCTTTTGGCATGGCCCTGTGAGCCACCAGCCAAGCTCATCACCTCAAATAAGCAAAGCCTTCAATCCTCTGCCCGCCACATCACAAGCATGCCCTTCTCAGCTCATTTGGTTGCTCTTGCCGGACTTTTTGACATAAGCTGCCTCTCTCCAGCTACATTTTCTTCAACAGTGCCTAGGGACTCTCCTGTGACAACTGATGATAAGGTGGATTTGTTCTACACAAACTACAGTTGCTGTTTCTCCCTTCCCTGGGGAGAGCAGTGATTATTTCCCTCTCAGGAGTTGTGCTGGGTTTCTGGCATTTGCACTGTCTGGCATGTCACTAGGAGGTGGTGCAAACCTGTGTGACTTCCAGTGCATCTCTTGGCTGCTGGACTCCCAGTCCTGTGGGTCTGGTCCTCAGGATATTGCAGGATAAGAAACAACCATCAGTCAGCTAATGCCTCCTAAATTATTTCTTTTATTGTTACGCTGCAAACAGTGTATTAAAAACAGTTTGAGTCAAGAGGGAAAGTCAGAATCACGAGTTGTTTTTTGATACAGGGCATATCCATGGCCACCACCTGGCTGAGTTCTCTCAGAAGGTGCTTTATTTTCTCTCTCTTACTGCAAAATGCTTGTGCTGGGCAGCATTTCGACATCATGGTTTACTCCCTGAAAAGGGTGCATGGATTGTTTGCAAGCTGAGAAGCTTTCCTCCACACGCAGTGGGAGCCCCCAGGCACTCCCCCACTGCAAGTCACCCTGTTGGGGGCTACCTGGAGAAACCAGGCCACTTTGCAGTGCTACAGGTGTCTACAATCCAACCAGGGACACTGTAAGGCCAGGGACTGTCACCCCCCACCACCCACAAATCTGAGGTGCCTTTACTCATATTATGACCGCGTATACAGGTCTCCAGTGCACTCAGAACTGGAGTCACAGCCCCAGGGTCTGCCCTACAGGCAGTCAGGCAGGGCAGCAGGGCAGCTGCTGCCTCACCACTGCATTTCAGAGAGGCACAGTGAGCAGCCAGGGCTCAGTCATCCCATGTGTGCATGTCAAAGTCAACACAGGAAGGCAGCCCTAAGGGAAAAACAACCTTCCTCTTCACCACTCACCTTAGTCACCTCTTCTGTGAGTGATCAAATTTCCAGCTTTGCTCTGGAAACCTTCCAAAGCTCCTCTAATCTCTGCAAGCTTTCTGTCTGTCTTTTCCTATCTTTGTGGTGGTTGGCAATTTTCTCATCCAGTTATTAAAAAATGATCCTAATATGCAAAGGGCACCTACAAAAACAACAGCAATAAAAAAGATGCTTTATGCATAAATAAATGAGTACCATAATCTGATTGGAGGAAAATGCAAAATTTTAATTGCTGTGTGAGTGGCAGACAGAGAATGACACGGTTTCCACACGTGTTCAAGGAACCAACACATTTCTGATGTAATTACAAGATTAGGCATAAACAGGAGCAGTCAGCAGTGCCAGGAAGTTTAGAAAAAGGAAACATGATATCTAGATGGCTACAGTTCAGAATAGTGCACCAGACAACAGATTATAAAAAAAAAAATACGTATCCAAAAATGTAATAGAGGGAGGAGTAGACAAAGCCACAAGACCATCTGAAATGGAAACAGACAGGAAAACTGATGAGACCTAATCCCTCTGAAAATGCTTTTGTTTTGGTCCACGCAAATTACTTACCAGGAGGACAAGATTTGTGCAGCAGCCACTGCCCAGCCCGATGCAGGATGCCCAGGAGCATCTCTAACCTCCTAAAACAGCAGAGCACAAGCTCTCATCCCTACAGTGTGGGTATGATGCAAGTCTGAGTGCAAGCCTTGGTCTGGCCTGTCATTTTTGAATCAACAAGGTGAGCAGTGCCTCTTGTTTTGCCTACACTGTGGGCTGCTGTAATTCCTTTCATCAGTTGCCAGCCCTTGGTATATCTCATTTTGGTTTGGGGGTTTTTCTTTGTAGCTGAAGAACTGGAAGTAAATTGGATTTTGTGTTAGCTCTGAAAGCTCTCCAAATGTTCATGTAAATGAAAAACCTTTGTCCTCTACACTCCTCGGGCAAATAAAAATTGTTGTTTTAAAATCTATGGTAGGACAAAGGAGTAAAACAATAGTAAATCTTGTTTCCAATGATACTGGTTAGAAGGAGATGCTGTGATGCCAATTGTATTCCTTGTACCGTGAAAGGTCTGCTGGTCAGCTGCAGTGTGAGTGGGGCTGAATGATGTGGGGAGCCCTGGATGGAGCTTGAGTATCTGAGTTTCATTTACACCTGTCCTAAGCTACACAGAGGGCAAAAACAAGGTCTGTTTTCAGTTTCACTCTTCCTTCTGACCCAGGCTTGGTAGTGAGGTCAAGCATCTCTCCTTGATAGGAGAATGCTGTGGTGAATTTTGCCAGCAGTCAGTGGTGAGCAGCAGTGGTGAAGCTTTCCATGTCCATGGGGTTCAAGCCCCTCTCAGTAGGATGGATGCAGGATCTGTAAATGAAAGAGGGTTATACTGAAAACACTTCTTTGCTGTTGACTCACACTACCTCTTTCGCAAAATACTTCCCTTACCATACCATACCACCTTCATTAATTTATACAGATACAAATGATTAGTAGGAATTACTGACTTTCGGACTCTGAGAGAGAGGGAGGCAAGAGTCTCTGGGTTCAGAATTTCCAGAAATTTTTCGCCTGTCTGCTCAAATGCTGTAGGGAGCTGTACAAAGTCCTCACTAGCTTGGCCGTGGGCAGACTCTCTGGACCAGGCTTTGTTAAGTTTCTCCTGCAAGTAACCCCAGAGGATGTCACTATGTACATGTACAGCAAAGGTTGTTTAAGTTCCCATCTCTGCCTCTGGGTATTTGTTTCATGTCTCAGGAGCGGGGATGGAATAAGCTTACATCAGTTTGTCTTCAGCAAACGTGGAAGCAGCCCTGTGAATGTAGAGTGCAAATATCCCTCTTTATATGACTTCTGCTACCAGGAAATAAAAAGCAGCACTCATGAGGTCTTGTCAGGTTCCATAATATTGCTTGACCTTTCACTTCAAGTACCCTTTTCATATTTTTAAGACAATGTGAGAAAAGTTTTATTCATAAGGGTACTTGAAAATTGTTGAAATAAGTATTGAAATCACTGGAAGTCCTTTTGTTGGCTTAAGAGGAATGCTGGTGGACCACCTGTGTTCCTGCACGTGAGACAGCTCTCCTGTCTCGCATCATAGGCTTAGCTCCTATCAAAAGGACTGTAAAGTCTTCAGGAGCACCCAGCAGGTGAACAAGCAGCTTTCTGACCTTGCAGACATTTGTCAGACTATGTCCCTGAGCTTTGGCCCACAGCTTTGTTTCAGTTCTGTGGTGTGTTACCAGGCAGGAGGAGGCACAGGTGATGGGGGCACCCCCGATACAGTTCAGTCTGCCGACAGGTGGAAGAATTCCTGCTTTCCAAAATGCAGGGAAGAGAACACAGGGCCTTGTTCATATCTCCAACTTTCTTTGACGCATCTGAAAAGAGACTGAAAGTTTCCTTCTCTGGGATTTACTTCCAACAACCATTATTGGCACCTCGGATTCAGTCTTCCTTAGTTTCCCTTCCTTGGACCTTTCCAATGTGCTGCCCAGCACATCTTGCAGTATTTTCTATAGTTTTAGGCAGAGACATGCCTTGGAGGAAAATGTTTTAAGAACAGCTTCCTTGGTTTTTATATCCATAGCAATAAATCCTGTTCACAGGATAATGTGGTGCCCACTAAGTGTGGCCCATTCTGGAACAGCAGTTTGCTTCAGCCTACAAATAAAATGGATTACTTCAGTTATTTTAAGGTATTTCCAGTCACAGTTATCCCTCAACAACACGGATGGATATTTTTCCGAACTAGGACACAGCTGGTTTATATTATAGCTGCACTCACAGCACCCGAGAAGGAGTCAGATGAGTCATCCCAAGAACCTTTCAGATGTGAGGTGGGAAATCTACTCGTGTATTATCAGGAGCTGATCCAATATGCAACGGCCTGTTACACAGAGCAGATAAGCAATGGATCTGGTGTGAAAATCTCAGCTTCTGATGCCCTTTCTCTCTTTCCAAAGAGAGAGAAAAAATACGATAGAGCCAAGCTTGACTGTTCACAGAGGAGATCTTTGCTGTGTTGCAGGGAGGAACATGGCACAAAGTTAAATCAAACTTCCAGCAAAACCAAAAACAGGCTTTCAAATCATGTCTGTGGGGGTTAGAAGGGTTAGTGTGGATGCTGGCAGAGCCAGGTGCCATTGGGATGTCTGTGTCACACCCTGCAGGGACCTGCCAGGCCACCTGCCTGGCGTTGGGCACCTGGAGCCTGCTGGGCAGGAGGAGGTGCGAGGCCACCCTGACCAGCACTGGACTCAGTTTCCAGGGAAGAGGGAGATGCATTGGCCACAAATGAGCACTGGAAACCTGGCTGGTGACTTTGGCCCTCAGTTGAAGGCTGTCAGAGAATATCACTATCATGGTAATTCATGCATGTAACCTGTAACTAAGAAATTCCCTGTGGCTGCCTTATCCTTCACCTAGGAAGGGGATTTTTGCAAGCCTGGGCCTGCCACTGACTGTCTGCAGAGCCTTGGGCAAAGAGCTGTGGAGAGCTTGCTAGTGGGCAGTGCCTCCTGCAGGAACTGAAGGTTTGGAAAACACCTGCCAAGCTGTTTGATTTTAAAATGCATAATTGTCCATAGCCCTGCTGTGCCTTGTTTCTGCACACACACAGATGATACGGGACTAATGTAGGAGAACCACAAACCCCTTTAGCCCATTGTCAGATTATAAGTGTGTAATGGAGAAGGGAAGGTCATTTAGGCACATTCTGACACGGGGAGCAGAAGAGAAACAAAAGCCTGATTTCAAATAAATAACTCTAATAGCCATCCAGGTTTTGGCAAGCTTAGACTCTGTAACAGTGCTCCAAAATTTTTCATGAGAGGCTGAGTGGGACACAACTAAAGAAACCATGCAGATGAAAGTCTTGATGATGCTTATGTCTTACAGCTACTGTCCACTGCCTGTATGAATGTGGCTGGTAGATAAAGGGCTTGGCAGACTACCAAGAGAAATGTTGTAAAAACACAGTCAAGACCTCAGCTTGTTTGTGTTCAAAAGAGAACAGGTCTCTTGTAGAGGATGTAAATGGCAAGCTCCCATCCCTCGAGGGGACCATGTGTGTCCCTCTGTGGGAAAATCTGTTGTTCACCGCTGGCCCAGGTGAAAGCAGAAGAAGTTAATCAGGGACCAAAGCAAAGGAAGCCTCCATGGCTCATGTGTGCAGCAAGGCCAGAGGGTGGAAACTCTTCTGCATGGTGTCGCAGCATGACAGAAGTGGAAGTATGCTGGCACGTCTTTCCTTCCAGCTCCCCTGGAGATTCATTGGGAAGAGGGACTGGAGGACTCACCTTCCTGACGTTGTATGCTTCTGCATTATGGGATTTGTATCCTCTGGTCCAGTGGAACAAGGTTTTTGTTCTTGGTATATTATTTAAAAGTTCTTATTTTACCTGATATTTTTATCACACATTACCAATTTTCTAGGCTTCAGAACTTTGCATTTTTATCAGCTCTGATCTGGTTCCCCTCTCCCTCTTTGTCATATGGTGCTTTTCTGTTTCTGATTGGAGCCTTCCCTTTGCCACAGAAACTGGAAGGGATTTCAGCCAATGTTGTCTTCTTTATTGATTGTGGGAATGTGATTATTTTGATTTGGAAAATTGTTGCTTTCTGTTAGCCTTCTGTCTTTGCCTTTCCTCCTGTTTGCTTATGATTTGCTTACAGTTTTCTTAGTCTGGAGGAATTAGCCCTTCTGAATCATCACACTTGTGTGCCATTTATTAAGTGGGATTGTCCTCTTTCCCCTATTAAGCACTAAGACTTTCACTCATTGCCTGAGGTTTTGCAGTGTGAGATGTGCACAAAACCCCAGGACATAAATCTCTCCCTGGATGTCAGCAGCAGCTTGCTGGTCCCCTCTTAATTGCGGTCAGACCTTGTAACTGAAGTCCCAGGGTTTTCATGTCTGAGGACATGTCAGTGCTAAGGTGAAGGCCTGCACAGTTGCACAAACACTTCTTAGCTTGAAATTACCCACAAGCAGTCATAACCAAGCGGAAAATGTAGATTTACTAATTTCAGCCCTAAGAAACTGCTCAGCCCGTGGTACCAGCTCCCAAGTGAGCATGTTCACAGGATGCTGCAGTGGATTACGAACTTTTGGGCCCTGCACAGCCCTTGCACAAGAAAAGGCTGTCCCATTTCACAGCCACTCTTTTTCAAACCTCCTGTACCCTCGAGGGCAGAGTTTCTCAGTGCTAGAAATTGTAATATGGTCTGTGGGCAGAGCAATTATTCCAAGGCAGAACTGCACAGTTCTGGAGCAAAGAAGCTTTATCAGGAATCTGCAGAGCTTCTCCCTTGACCTTATGACCAGGGATACCCCCACCCTTCTCATCCAGGACAGCTGAGGGTCAGGCAAAGGTTCTAAATGTGTCTGCAGTTTACATATAAGAAAACCTTAAACACATCTGCAGACAACCAACACTGAAGGTCAAGCATAGAACAAGGGGAGTCTTGCTCAGAGCTGACCCCGTGGGCACTGAGGGAGGATTGGCAATGCCAGAGGCTCTCCACAAGACAAACTGGACAGGAGGGGGTCACTGATCCTGCAAACAGACTGAGGCTGATGTAACCAGCAGCCAGGTCTGAGCTTGACCCAAGGCTGCTGGCAGTGGGAAGGGTTCCACAGCATCTGCTCATGGCACCACTGACAGCACACTGGGGCTGGCAGAGGTATCACAATCCTCCCCTTGACTGTAAATAAGACAGGCAGGGATGCTGGGCAGAGCAGGAACAGGAACATATACAACCAAGGTCTCACCAGCTCTTACTATTCTCACAAAATATTGTGTGAACCTGTGGTTTTGCAGCCAAGGCCAGCTTTGGCTGTAGGGCCACAGTGCCAGTGGCACGCAGGTGAAGGGGGTTTGTGCACCCAGGAGTTCAGGAAAGACAGTGGCTGAAGGCCAGTCACATCCTGGCTGTGAGTGCCTGGCTAGACTTTCAAACAAGCTGCAAATGATTCAGTGAGGCTGAAGTTGCAAAGAATTAGCCGGGGGGTACAATCCTGGCATGTTGTGGATGTCTTGACATATAATGTCTGCAAGCACTTGATACAATCCCTGCTAAGGAGATGATGAGGAGTGGAAACAGCATGGGCATTGCTGTTTTGCTCATTATTTAGATGCATAAATGCCTCATGGTGCCATTGACTGTGCTTATACAGCCTCATTTTTGAGGTAATTAGTTGTTGGATTAAACACAAATCAACTGAGATCTCTCTCAATAGGAGAGGAAGGGAAGATCTTTGCATTGGCCACAGAGAAAGCAGGACTGAGCAGGAACAAAGGAGTTGTGCTGTCAGCAGGGCAGACCTGCTGGAAAAATTAACATTTCAGAGAGGACGAAAATTTCATATTTTTCTTCCTTTAGGGAAGATATGAAGCATACCAAGGTTTGCAAGGACCTTGAACTACCTCTGTGGATACTTTTATCAAAACATTATTTCTAAGTCTGATTTACTAAGTGCTTAAGGTGTCAATAGACAAATTTGTGGCTAAATAAACATATTTTTCTGAAAAAAGGAAGAAAATCTTAGCAACTCCTCATTTTTCATTACAAATCTTTTGTTTTCCCAAGAAAAATAATGAAATTCCCTGAATGCTGACTATTTCCACCTGGGCAGGACTGTGAGAGGCTGAGACTGGAAGCTGCAGAAATAAGTCACCTGTTAAGTCACACTGCTAGGGAAGTATCACTGCCAGGAGAGAGTGAGCAGGAGCACATGGATAAATACCATTATATACTGAGTAGCAAAGCAAAGGAGACACTGGAAGGAGAACAGGAAAATATTTATTTTGGAAGGGATGTGAATTTCTGGTATGGAAGCAAAGATCACAAAAAATGCAGTCAAATGCCTGATATCTGAATCACCATTGCATTTTAAGTACTTTTGTACATAGTCTCTGGAGTGGAAGAAAACTGAGTTAGATCCAAGGATAAGAAAAAGCATATGTAAGGTCCTGTGCTATTTCCCACAGAGAATCATAGAATCACAGAAAAGTTCAGGTTGGATCAGGTTAAAGATCGCCTCGTTCCAACCCTCCTGCCATGAGCAGGGACACCTTCCACTAGACCAGGGTGCTCAGAGCCCCATCCAGCCTGGGCATGAATGCTTCCAGGGATGGGGCATCTGCAACTTCCTTGGGCAACCCGTTCCAATGTCTCACCACCCTCACAGTAAAGTATTTCTTCGTAATACCCAATCTAAACCTTCCTTCTTTCAGTTTAAAGCCATTGCCCCTTGTCCTATCACTACATGCCCTCTTGAAAAGTTCTTCTCCAGGTCTCTCATAGCTCCTTGATAGTGATCGTATCTCAGCTTATCTCTGATGATAACTAAGTTATAGTCAATTCACCTTCCCTGCTGTAAACCTACTTGCATTTGTCAAGTGGAAGACACTTGTGCCCTCTCACCCCACAGATTAGGTAAGGGAGTTTGGTGAGTAAAGAAAGAAGTGATTTATAAATGTTTGGTTTGTGTTATTTTTCTTCAACTCATTATCTGGGCAACGGAGTTTGAACTTTGTATATCTTTGAAGGTCAGTTCTGAGGATCAACCTGCTAATAAGATAAAAATACAACTTCATCGTTACTGCAGCAACCAAGGGGACTGTTCACTGCTACATTTAGCAGAGAGGGGTTTCTGCCTAATGTTTTCCTTCATGGAACTACATTGCAGATGTAAAAGGTAATATTCCCAGCCTGGGAGTTGTCTAGGGGCTATGTGAGGGTAGAAGCTATGGTTCTGCAACCTGGTTCTTCTTCTTCTAAAGTGTAATTAAATCAGGTTTTTTGAGCTTCACTGTGTTGCACAAAAGCATGACAAGCAAAGAAAAAGTTTAATAGAGCAGCTAGAGAAGTAATGAGATTTTAAAGCTAAATTTGAATAGAACAATGGATCAGAAAGGTGTCTTGAAATGCAAAGAATTAGTTAGCTTTCTTGGTTCACTTAAAGTAAAAAATGTGTTCTTTCCCCCAGAAAGATTATTTAAATCCACTATAATGCCAAATGGCATTAGCAACATACTGTTTCATTTCATTTCATTCTGATGCCCTAAATACCTCACCTCAGTCATTGAAAATGTGATGGAAGGCTCATCATGAAATCCTGTTCAGCCTTGAGAAGAGATGACTGAGAGAGGACCCTAACCATGTCCATACGTATCTGAAGAGAGGGTGTCAAGAGGATGGAGCCAGGTTCTTCTCGGTGGTGCCAAACAATAGGACAAGAGGCAGTGAGTAGAAACTGGAACACAGGAAGTTCCTCCTGAACGCGAGGAAGAACTTCTTTACTGTGAGGGTAACTAAGCACTGGAACAGGTTGCCCAGAGGAGCTGTGGAGTTTCCACCTCTGGAGATTTTCTAAAGCTGCCTGGACACACTCGTGAGTGACCTCTTCTCAGGGACCCTGCCTGAGCAGGCTCGTTGGACTAGAGGGCTTCCAGTGGTCTAAGCCCAACCATTCCTTGACTCTGTGACTCTGTGATCCCACACAGGAAGTATCCAGCATGTATCCCTACAATGCTCCAGTCTGACACACAGGCTCAAAACCACCCACACTGTGACTGAGGAGTGCTGGTGTGCACAGGCTGTTTTCAAGGATGCTGCATAGTGGCAGCATCATGTTGCATGATGGCAACAAATCTTACCTACTAGTTGTTAGTTTTGTCATCATCTGAAACAAGACGCTGAAACACAAATAAGAATTTTGCCATGGTGCAGCATTGCCCGGACAAGCCCAAGGAGACTGATGGAAGATGTAGTTCAGCTGATTTTCCAATCCTCCAGATTTTCTCATATGCCAATACAAGCTGCAGGGATGAGATCAGAAAAGACATTTAAGACACAAGAAGAGAAAACCTGGAAACACAGACAATCAACTGAACCTGATTTTCAGTCAATCACATTTTGGGACAAGATAAAAGCCAAGAAAATGATTACAAAAGCATGACAGGGTGAGGACGATGACATGTACAGAGGATTTGGATGTCCCAAATAGGCAGAGCAGCTTACAGTCTGCACTGTCTACAAATGACAAGACCTAAGTGTGGGATCGATACAAGGTTGACATGCTAAATCAATGTAAAAGAGTATACCTAAACCAAGTGTCACAAATCACATCTAACTACAGACACTGAAAAATAGAGAGGCAAGTCACAGTGGTTGCACAATTACATTTCAATCTGATCTGTGTTTGCTTATAAAAACATTTGTGCATGTTCCTACCTGCTGTCTCAAGTGACAAGTGTGAAGATGAGGGATTTGAAGGCACAGAAAATGAAGCAGAGCAATAGAAGCGTGACGTGGGCTGACACTGTAAGTCTGTGACCTCTTTGTGGCCAGCATGGCAATTGCAGCAGACTCACATGCTCCATCTTCTGCAGATTGAATGGAGGCAGAAATTAACTGAAAATAGTGCGACATGAGCAGGTTTCTTTCGTAGAAAAATGTTACAGAGAAGTGCACGGCCCTGGGCACTAAGGGCCAGGCTGTGGGATCTCAGTCCTGTGGATAATTAGACTGTGGGAAAAACCTTGGTCAGAAAATGCCAGAATTTGCCAATTTATCCTTCTGAGAAGGGTGTTTTGAAGCAAGGATATGGCAACTGTGGCCTTGGTATTGGGGCAGCTGAATGCCTGAGACAACACCGAGCATTGGCCCATCAGCCCAGCCCAGTCTATGAACACAAACAACTTTCAACATCAGCCTGAAGTTATTGTCCCCCATGATGGCTTCCTGCTCCATCCAAGCAAGGATGCAACTCTTCATTAACAACTCCTTGTTGTTAGCAAGTCCAGTGGCTAACAACATGCTGAAGGAAGGGTTAATGGCATGTTGGTCCAACAATATAAACACAAAAAATTATAATAATTAGAAAGGGAAAGCTGGGTCAGGAAAATACCTATGGCCTGGACTGCACCTAAAGACATTTTCTCCACTTCTGTTATTCTGCTTCTGTTATTCTGCTTCTGGTCTTCTGCTTCCAATTCTACACAGTTTTGGCCTCATAAATACTGTCCTTAATTATTATCTAATCTCTCCTGAGTGCATGGTTCATGGCCTGAGCCTCTCCTGAAGCTGTGATAGCTCAGGGAGAGCCATGCCGTGGAGAGCTACTGTGCAGATACTCATAGGGCAAATAAATTCCTATCTGAGAGACAGAGTAAGAAGAATAAGACATCTATTGTCTCACTCACCGAGGGAGGCCAGGCCAGCTGCTCTGCATAAAACCTTCAGCATCTGAGGGGGATAAACACTGTCTCTTCTGAACAAACACCCACACTTTGCCTCCTCTCCATTTTGCATAACATCTGCTGAAATCAGTGTTTGCTGCTTCAGACAGGAAAATGTGCACCCATAAAGAAGGGAGCTAAAACAGAAATTATTGTCAAGCTGGCAAGAAGGTTTTGCATCCGCTTTCCTTTAGCAAAGGTGGGCAAATATCCCTCCAGCTCTGCTCCAGAGTTTAGTAGTACCACCAAGGTTGCTCTGTCTGATGGTGCTGTTTTGTTTGGGGTATGCTTCACTGCCAGCTGTAACTGATACAAGCCGGTGAAATAGTGCACCATTTATTTCAAGATCAATTTTGAAAGGAATTGTTGGCTCAGTATTACCGGCTCAAAGGAAATATCTTCTCCAGAGAATGCACTTCCTCAAACCAGGCTTTTTGGCACATGACCACCAAGAGACTGACGCTTCATTTTTTGGTAATTGAACACTCAAAAGAAGCGGTGATTTGGGATCTGAAGGATTTCTTTATTCATTTTAGAGCAGAACCTGGCCATGTTCATGCTTCTAAGGAGCTCCAGTTCTGCACGTGCACCGTGCATTTTAGGAGTATCTATTTCAGCTGCATGCTGTGAGGACAGCAGTGTGCCTCGGTGCCAAAGATCAGCAAATGGAAATGCTGTCCTGTGGAGGCACATATCCAAAGGCATGTACCTTGTGGGACAGTGCTTTCAGAGGAGCAGATAGCTCACAATGTCAAGCTTCACCACAGCAGAAACAGGAAGCCTCTGAGAGACTCCCCAGAGCGGCAAGGTAACAACGAAGTATTTAGAAGCATAAAGACCTTTACAGTAGAGTTAAAGGATTTATTAATATCAGTCTGCACCACAGAGAATGCTGGGAAATATTGGCCCCAGATGTATTTTTTCAGGCTCAAATCTTAGACAGTGAGATGTTAAAACATGAGGTGTTGAACAAGCTAAAGAGCCACAAGCTGCTAGGAATGAAAGGTATATACCCCAGGAGAACTGGAGGAATTTTAGGAAAGAGGAGCTGAGTTGCTAACAAAAATACCCTGCCTCTCATTTATGTCATATTTGTGTTTTAGAGAGAGCTGATCCTAGGATGGGGGACCAGTGAGCCCTTCTCCAGTGCCAGCTGCATTGGCTGAAACTAATCAAAACCAGAAGTTTAGCTGGATGAACATGACAGAATGGGGACGACTCAGTCTGGATTCACTGAAGAGAAATTGTCTCTAATCTACTAGCTTTTTTAATACATTGCCAGAAGAGTGGATGTGACTTTCTTAGATTTCCAAGAGATGTAGGACAAAGTCCTCCACAGGAGGCAATCTGGGAAACAAATACCCTGGTATATGAGACCAAATATTGTCACGGACTAGAAATTGCCTAATAGAAAACAAAAGATCAGTTACAACAAGCCAAAGAATGTACATGAACCTTTCCCTACCATATTCTTAATAGGACTGATGCTTAGTATTTTTAATAAGGAATTAAAGAATTGACAGGACTGTGAGATGTGTTGGATAAGCTGAAGGCTGTGAGGAGGGTCCCACCATTGGGGTGTGCTCTGTCTCCTGCTTAGTGGGGTTTTGAAATGCTCCACACAGAACAGTGCCAATAAGCAGCTACTTGCAGGTTTATGTGACACCTGTGTTACAGAGACAAAATGCCAGCACACCAGTTTTGGAATCCTTGTTTTCAGTTGCTTTGTAACTGAAGCTGGTTTAAATTAGTTTTTGTCCCTTTTCTAGGAATAAATACATCTTTCTTAAAACCACCGCTCTGTTAAAATCTCCACACAGAATTCACCTTTCCTGCAATCCCATTGACATATGTGCAATTATTCCATAAAGGTTTGCAGCCTGGTGGGATGGCAGGATCAAGCTGTGATTCAGCTATTACCCCTTCTGAGCTGCTGTGCAGCAGAGTTAACATTACACTTCCTTGAGCTCACTGTGTGGTGCTGGACATTGCGTGATTCCCAAGAAGCAGCACAGTGGCCCTTCATCTGAAGTTTTTTGTATTTCTTCCATCTGAAAGATCCTAAGAACCAAGCATTAACAGAGCTGTAGTTTAGAAAGAGGACCCATAATTTAAAAGGACTAGAAAACCTCCAAGGTGTGTATCTCCTTATTCAAGATAGCTCATTTTCCCATTGAGTCATCTTTGAGTTGGATATCACGTTCAATTTTTTGATAAGGATTCTGCAGACATAATATCTCCTATTCCCAGACAGTTTTCTCTACACTGTGTTATATGTCTAAAGGCCTTTTTCCAGAAAGTGTCTTGCTTATAGTACAGAAACAGCCACAATAAGGGTTTTTCAGGTACTGATTCTGTTATCAAGTAACTGTGCCAGTTCTTACAGTCTTCTACTATTCAGATATACTTTATTATTCCTTCTGTGATTTCCCCTCCTCATCCAGAGACTCTGGCAAATTAAAAAATGACAGAGGAGTGCCAGTAGTGAAACAGATGACTACTTTCACCACGGTTATAAATACAGTATTTTAGCAGCTAAACTGCTCTGGAAACTTTTCCTGTGAAGGAAATCTAAGCTTCCTGATCCATTAGGCAAGCAGAAGAGAAAATTGTATCTTTGTGAAAAAGAAGCCAGATTCCACCAAGTCTTTTATTTGTGAGTTTTGACAGGGCAATTTGTATTATCCATGAAAAAAACCCCCAACCCTGTAACCACCCAAGTTCTTCGGGCCAAAAGACTCACTTCATGTCTAAAATATATCAGTATATAGAGAGAGACCACAGAAACATAGTTTAGGTTGGAAGTGACCTTTGAGGATCATCTAATCCAACTTCTCCTGCGATGATCTAGTGGGACATCTTCCACTAGATCAGCTTGCTGAGAGCTCTGCCTGATTTTTCAGTATGAAATGCCTCTGATGAATGTTTTTAAATGGACCCATGGATGCATTCTCAGCACCTCATCAGCACCAGCACTGTGACTAGCCAGAAAAGGACCTTCATATTTTTAAGAAACATTTGTTTTCTCTGAAGATCTTCAGGGAGCTCTGATGCTCACCACTCACGAGCTGACTTCTCACAAATATTTAAATTAAGTAGATTCAAGAAGAGACATGGGTTTATTTTGCCTAATGCTCAATCACACACATACACACACATATCTACAAGTCTTAGGCTCATACAGTTAAATTGAGTAAGGCCAGATCAGTTTATGTTGTAGTCCTTCCCCATTAATTCCCCAGTCTTTGCCAATTTACAAGGTACCTTCTTTTTTTAAGACTGAGTCATTGATGAAATACTAAACTCGATGAAGTCAAGAGAAGTATTGTTATCAGCATTCATAGGCTTAGGGCACCACCCCTACATTTCTGTGTCTCCTGCAAGAACATAGGCAGTTTAGGGCAATGGAAATTATTCTCATTACAGACACAGAACCCCACACAGCTGGGTTTTCAGTTCTCTTTCGCAATAGCAGGATTGTACAGGAGCATTGCACTCTGGTCTCATCACAGGGGTGAAGCGGTATGACTGTAGCTTTTAAATGTGTTAATCTCACTACAAAGGGTCACTTATGATGCAGGAGAGTGAAGGTTTGCACATCAACCATCACTCTTGAATTAACCAGAAGTGCACGTTCTTTCTTATGCTGTCAAACACAAATCATCATGAGAGGGCACTAAAGAGCTGTCAGTAGCGAGGCACTTTGAGACAAGGGTTGTGGTGAGAGGTAATTGACGGGTTTGAGATCATCAAATACTTCCACTGAGATCTGAGATAATGTGCTTTCAAAATGTCTTCAAAATACAGGGAAGCTGAAGTTCCCTGAGCCTTTCAAGACCCTGCTCTAAAACCTGAGCCTATGAAATATCTGGTCTGTCAAGATGAGACGGGGTTTGTGAAAGGTGGACAAGCCCTTTTAATGAAGAATTTCAAATATTTCCTGTTTTAAAAAATATTTTGCTTGGGAGACTAGAGATATAACGAGGCCTTAGAACACCTGGCAGCACAAATAGAAAATGAATGAATGAATTGCAAATTGGACATCTTGACTAGTAAAGATGGGCTATTTTCCTCCAAACGCTGGGTTGTGAATCGAGTGCCAAAGCTGGTGCAGTTGGATTCAGCAGAGTAAACCCTGAAAAATTGTAAAGAAAATCCTCTATCTCATAGACAAAGCAGAGGATTTTCAAAATTAAAATGGGCTGTTTCACAAGTGACTTGTGAGCATTCCTGTGGGACAGCGCTGCTAACAGATGTCCTCAAAATTCTCACAGGCCCCGTTGAAATGGAATGCACATATGGCACAAACTGCAACCAGACACTCACAGCACAGTGCAGCATAGGCTGATCACTAATTCTGCAATCCTGGTTTAAATCTGAGCCACTGACTCAATGGAGCAAGGTCACTTGACATCTCCCAAACCCCAGGAAAGCCAGTAAGAATGGATTTGGGATTTAGATTAATCATAACAAAACCAATATCTGCTTACTTGCAGTTAGTTTTCTTTCTTAGACATTTCTTTACAGAGAACATTTGAGGGAATAATATGAAGGTGTTTCCAAGCCAGGAGCGTACAAAGATGTGTTTGATTAAAATCCAGACTCCAAATTTTTGCCTCATAAGGCCAGAATTTTGTGACCCTGGTCTTCTAGTCCAACAGCTTCCCGAAGGTGAGATGTGAGCCTTCTCAGCGTTTTGTTCCAGCAAGACTGTCTTCTTGAAAAAAAATCTTTCTCTCGATCCAAAGACTTTAAAGACAAGAAGTAATGAAATATGGAACATATTTTTTTGTAAACTGTTGCAGTTGCCAGTTTCCATCACTGGTAGAAACTTCTATTCTGAAGCTGTCTGGCCTCAGCTCCTCATAGCTGGACTCCTGCACCTTTGCCCATAAAAATGAAGTCCTTCGGTGTAAGACTTCTGCTAGACAGTGATCAAACAACTCAGTCACCTTCCATTTTTTTTGTAAGTCACAGAGATGTTTTTTCTTGTGATTGTTTTTCCAAGGCACATCCTGAGTCAACCATTCCTCCCCAGATTTATTGACACTTCCTTGGATTCCGGACCCCAAAAAGCAGGACACCAAGGAAAGCAACATCCAGCATGGACATTCAGTCCCATCTGCCTTTCTAATCACTGCATCAACCTGTAGGCCATGGCTGGCTAAACAGCTACTGCTGCTTGTTAATGCTTTCCCAAGTCAGTTTTCCAGAGATCTGTGTCTTGGGCTGTGAAAATTTCTTAGAGTCTCTCACTCTAAATATATTATTTGCATTCAGTCATGATAAAAGTCATCTTGTCCATCCAGTTTCATGTTTGCTCAATACCTCCACTCTGTGGAGGTGCTTCCCTGGGCAACCTGTGCCAGTGCCTCACCACCCAATGAGCAATAGAAATTAATAATAGCATGGGGACAAGCCCCGTGCAGCCTTGGTAGAAATTTACTTCATTAATTATAACTCTTGTAATTCTGAGATTGTCTAGTTTAGCCAGTTTGCCTCCCTTTTAGCGTATGCTGAGTGGATTTTTAAAATCTATTCGTCAAAACTTCTAAAACAATCTTTTGTTTCTATTGTCAATTGAAACTGTGCATTTATTTAAAAATGAATTAATTACTTGATTTTGCTTCTGAGTAAGGTTTTCAGAAGTTCTGACTCTTGACTGCAGGATTATGAATATTTTTTGACCATTTTAAGACAAATCTTTAAAAAGCTTGAGCTAACAATCACATTTTCACGTTTCTTTCCAAGTTATTTGAATTATCACTGTT
The DNA here is from genome assembly GCA_013398015.1 of Oreocharis arfaki. Lineage (NCBI taxonomy): Eukaryota > Metazoa > Chordata > Aves > Passeriformes > Paramythiidae > Oreocharis > Oreocharis arfaki. The sequence continues at coordinate 3,560,987 of VZRR01003976.1, read as the reverse complement.
CCTGTCTGTAAAACACTTCTCTAAGGGATTGAATAAATGTATCAGTTCACTACAATAATCATCTGGGCTTCATTTTGCCTGTATACAAGAAATCCAATTAAGTAAAACCATTTGTATCAAAGCCATCACTAAAATTAATTCTGTGGTCAGCTCTTCTTTGATTGTCAAGATGAAGTTTAATACTGAATTTCCTGGATTAGATGTAACAGTTTGAGTAAGGAGATTAGCTTCTGTAATTTTTAGAAATTCTAAGGCTGTTTAGTTTTGGCAGAAAAATGTCTCCAGCATGTATTAGAATAAGGATCCCCTCTCCTTCCCTCCAGCTACGTTTGATACTTGTGAATTCTGTGTATCTACAAGCAGATAACTGTAGTGTGAATGGTTGGTGTGTAGAAGACACCAACTGTTATCCTCTTTACCGGTTAGGATACAAATCTCTGACTGTCAAGGACTTGTTTCTGAGCTGTCAGGTAGATCCCAGCAGGTCTGATCACATCATTGCCTCTCCTTCTTTTGGCCACTTAATCCTTTTTCAACACAATTATTCCCTTTGTATCTCTGATACTTTGACTAATTTAATTCTCCATATTTTGATTTTCTATTACATAGCTGTTGACTGTTTCCTCTCTTCACCCTCTGCTTTTGGGTAAGAGTTAACAGTGCAGTCAAAGCAGTTCTTGGAAAACTGATTGTCTTCTTCCTTTGGTCTGTTCTTCGGATGAGAGATTTGCTGCTACAGTCATGGCCCTTGGATTTCTAACACCAGCTTGGCTGCTGACTCACTGCCAATTCTTTTCCATCTTGCATTGTTTACAGGAGAGAGAGGTTTTATGACATCTCCAGGTGTTCCTGTCCATTAAGATCGTTTCAAGTTCCCTAAAGTATTGAGAAAATTTTCTCACTGTTTCATGTCGAGGATCTGGCAGTTTGGGGGAGTTTTGGAATCCCACTGCTGCCTCCTTTCTGCAGGCTAGAGGGAGTCCTAAACACAGGTGGGAAATCAGTGTGATCTACCACAGGAGCCCTGTCCCTATAACCACATCATAGAGAAACAATGCTCGGTTCTATATTTTCCTGTCATCAAGAGTGCCCTCACATCCATGACATTCCCTTAGCAGCACTCCCATCTGTTGGTATTAGCTTAGCACCAAACCACCAAGGGTTTTGTTCTTTGTCTCTTCACTGTTTTCATTCACAGAGCTAAAATTATAGTTTCGTAGCTATGGAAAGTCCCATGAGGCAGATTTTGCATGATGTACAGGCATCAAATGAGAGAGTTCAAATGCTTTCACCAGAGTAGCTGCACCAGGTATAGCCCTGAAGATACAATTCTGCCTTCTCTGAGTTTTCCAACCTGCTTCTACACAGCCACAATCCAAGCTTACTTCACCCATCTAAGTCTTTGTCTCCTGCCACATCCTACCTTAGTATCTATTACGACCTCACTTGTCTTTATTCAGTCTTCCTGTTATTTCATCAGGATATAACTCAGAGCAGTCACAGCCAAGGACATTCTGATTTTTATCTCTCTCATTATAAAATTACATTTGTCCTATTTTTTTCTTCTTCTGCACACTTAATATAGAAACTAGTAGAAGAACCTTACAATTAGCAAGGTGAGATGACTAGGTTGGTTAAGGCTACAATAACCTATTATTTTTGTGATGGTTGAATGAAGCTTTATTGTAGCTGAGGAAAATAATATTCGTTTGAGCCAGGTGGAAGAAGTGGTCAAGCTCTTTTTATAATGAGCAAATTAATACAGCCTTTGGGCAGTCAAGCCCTACAACTAAAGTCATCTGTCATCAAATAATGTTGTGTTATGTGGTTACAAGCCTTTGACTCCAGTTTGAAACTAAATGCAGGGAGTTCGGCATTTTTCAGATATTTGAATGAACGAGGAAGAAAACTAGAGGTATAAGTCACAGAAACTGATAGGAAAGGCTTGAAAATTAGTTTTAAAAAAAAGAACAGTCAGAGAGGCTTTAGAAGGAAATCTAAGAGATGTTAGTGGCAGACTCAAAATCATAGCTTGGAATACTGGCAGCTGGTATAAGTCCAGGGTATTTTGTGTGTTCATGTGCATTAGCAAGATTATACCAAAGAAGGTCTATGTTACCTCACAGAGAAGAGCACTTAGGATCCCATTTATAAGGTATTTGCGTTCATCAACAGAATCATACTCAAAGAAGAACATACTCTAAAATATTACTTGTAATTTTGTCTGGATAATTATTTTTTCCCTCTAATCCTGCATTGTTTCAGTTGTAGTTAGATGGTTACTGTCCTTCACCCAAATTACTCCAGTGTCATGGTGAATAATTCCCATGAGTGTTGGAAGTGTGCTGGAAGCTTTCCAGACAATGCTGCCCCAACTCTTCCCCTGCATTCGCCGCTCCCAAGTTTCAGAGTAAGGGGCAGCAATGACTCAGTGTGTGCATACTGCTCTCACAGAAAAGTAACCCAAAGTGTGCATTTGTCTGGGTGTATAGGCGACTCATGTTCCAACTTAAGTTTTCACTACACATTTCAAACTGCTCCATGAACCCTGTGCAGGTCATGGGCCCTGGGTGATTCTCACCTGCTCCAGATTAAAAAAACCACTGTAAACCAAAGATTACTATTATTAGCAACAAGACTAATTAGTAACATATGTCATTTCCTTAGCGAGCCTTTCCAAGCGGGTTATAAATGTCCATAGAAAATGGCACACTATCAACCTACATGGCTTCGCATATTTTGTCTATGCATATATGATTATCACCATGCCTTTGGCATGATGTTGATTCTAAAATTAGCCAGGCATTAAGGGACATAAGGCATGGTAAGATGCAATCAGAGGGAGCGGAACCAGGGTAGTGGGAGAAGGGGCCAGGAAAGAGAACACGGAGCATATTTCACATATCAGCATTCACTTGATCCAATTTAGGAATGAGCATCACCCCGCCGTGGTCATGGTCATACAGTATTTATAGAATGCCATCTCCTGCCTCACAGACATCTAATGGCAACTAAGCATTTACTCCAAGAGTAAATTTGAACCAGCTGGCCTTTGGGACCAATGAGATATTTTAGAGAAAATCAAAACAATTTGTTTACTTGTGTGATTACCCCCGAACCCAAGTGTTTAATCTTTTAGGGTCATTAATGGAAAGCTCATCAAAATCAATATTATTCTCTGGCCCAGGTCCAAAAAGGCACTTAAGTGAATGCCAAATTTCATGCATGGAAATAATCCCACTGATGAGTGTTCCTGATGAATTGGGACTTTCATTTTAAAATACTTGCCGCTTTTTCACTCTATGGTGCTTGTCATAGCATTATTTAAGTCTCAATTTAAATTAGCGTATACATTAAAAATACTGCTCTCTATTGCATCTACTCTGATCTTTAGAAGAAAACTTTAGATCTTTAGAAGAAAAGGGAATTATGATTGCATGCAGGTTTTTGTGGAAAGCAATTAGGTGTGCATGTTAAGAATTAATCAGCATTTGGATACATAAGCCCATCAGATCTGCTAGGCAGGTTCACAGTCCAAGGAGTACATTTCATTTTCAAACATCACATTGTTTCTGAACTGCCATTTTCCAAGAATTTTCTGTTTATGAGAAGCTTCAGACAGTTGTAGGTTCAGCACACTTCAAACCAAAAAAAATTTCAAATAAGAACACCAAAGACATTTATTGTATGCTAGAAATTCCGCTTTCACATCTGGTCTGTTATTCCAGGAGCAGCCCAAGGTCTCTGTTAGGGTCAGAGAGACACCCAGTGTGGGACTAGACATTGTTTGCACCTTCTACAGCTAAGTTTAACTCTCGGGATCATATTTGGGGGACACCTGAGGTGGAATTAACTGGGCAGTCTTCACCAGCATTGCTCTGCTTCCTTAGGAGATGAATACCCATCCATGTGCCGTTCAATGGGGTGACCCAAGACTCTGGCAGGACAGTGTCCTTTGCCTTCCAGCCACTCAATTCCATGCCCTGTAGAAAGAAGTGAATGCCACCTTATGAAGGTGCTGAGCATGCAGCTCTTGTATTTTAGTATTACCTCTTCATAGGTACACATCTTGTCTAACCTGGACATTTTTGTCCTGTCGTTCACCCTCTGTGCTGCTGAGCCACCATTGGTCTCCCTGCCCCTCCTGTAAGGTGTGAGGATCGGCTGAAACACAGTCCCCATCCTGGGGCTCCCTTGCACTGGATCTTCACCTGGCTCTGAACATGCCCCAGGAGCTGCTGCATGAATCAACACCAGTGCAGACCTGAAAAAAGCTTCATTCTGCCAGAGTGCTCTGTTTTCCAGCAGTGGCATTTCCCTGGGAAAGCTCTGGGACTTGCAGCATAGCTCCACACAGGCAACAAAGAACACATTTAGACAAATGCCATTGGAGAGATTGTGGTTTTGGTCTGCAAAGGAAAGCAGGAACTGATGTCCATGCACTTCACAGAAATTATCTCTGACTTATGTTAATATCTGTTCTGTAGCTGCTGGATAAAAATACATTGCACTCTGAATATTAAGTGATACCTTCCACCAAACCCACAAATTTACAAGATAGTCATTGTGGATACAGAGATGACATTCTGTGGAGAGGGACTCCACAGAGAGAAAACTAACAAAGCTACAAAACATAAAATACTAGAAATGCCTGTGATCCAAAGCAGAACACCAAAATCCAATGCAAAGCAGGATGCCCCATAATGCCTTTGAGTGAAAGAGGTAATCGATATGATGGGGGGTGGGGGTTAATCTGGTGGAATTGTACTGTCATGCAATATCTCTGCCTGCTCTTTAGGAAGTTAGCTGGGGGGAGCATAAACATAACCACAGGCTAAAGACTTTATACTCTCACATTAAATGTTCAGTATCTGATTAGGCAGACACAAGTACCAAGTGTTCATGGTTACAGACTTCGCATTATGGCAGCACCAAATTCAAATATTCCGAAATCATGAATCAGACTTCTCTAAAGCTTGTCTCAGTGTGACACTGAACATTTTCTGTGGTGGAAATCACCTACAATTGCCATTTTATAAGATTTACAAGAGTCTTCCATTTTAAGACTGACTTTGAAATAATGAGATACAGAAAAAAGCCTCTTCCAATTTATCTTACAGTTTTCAAGCTATTGGGATATTTCAGATCTGTGTTTTAAATTTGCTTTGCAACCCAGAGGACTAGAAACTTATTCTTTTGAATAAAATGTGACTTTCTTATGTAATCAGTTGCCCTGGAAGCAAGATCTTTAAGATAAATGCTGAATTCTATGAAGCTTCTGATAAGCTTCTAAGAATTGGAATCACTAAATCAAAGAATAAAAAATGTAATCACAGGGTCATACTATAGGCCCTGTGAAAATGAACTGAATGATGTTAGAAAATCAAAGAAACAACTTCATCTTGCAAAATGACAATTATGGGTGCTTTCATCCCTACAAATTATTCAAATGTCACAATGTTGAAACAAGCTTTGGAGATGTTAAACGAGTACCTCAAAAAGTGCTTCTCTAAAAATATTCTAGTGGAGCAATTCCTCCTTGGAAAGGGTGGGTTCAAGTGACCAGTGACAGACTTTCTAATTTGGGTGATTAAATCATGGATAATTATCATCCATCCATTTGTACTGAGGATGTCCTACAGTACGAGCATAGGAGTCCCTCTGCTGTGTTGTGGTCTACACCTTTTCTGAGAATTGCACCAGAATCCTGGTGGTTTGTGTTGTAAGCCTGGTGACTGTGTTGTTCTCTGTTATTCTGCCCAAGAACGAACAATCGAGATGGCACAATAATTGGTGAGGTTTTCAGCAATCATTTCTGAAGGCTGAGAGACTGACATGAATGATGGCTGGATGAGCCACTGTGTGTTTTGGTGCCACTCATAGAGGACTGCTGACTGTTTCAATTTGCACTGGACAGACTTACTCTTCCTCCCAACATATTTTCCAGACTTGAAGTTTAGCATGACTGGAGAGGCTAAATTCAGGCAGGCATTATTGAGTGGAAAATACATTCTGGTCAGGTACCACTTTCTTTCCCAGTTAGTTCCACACATACTTAGCTAGTTTCATCATTGTAGTGTGCTGACAGCTCCTCACAGGAGCGAAATTATTTGTCTGATCTAGTGCCTGGGCTGATTAATTGGTTCACTATGCAAAATGGCCCTACTGAGATCTGCCTTTATTGAGAAAGAACAGGAGGCTAATTTTGTCCCTGTTTCTGCAGCAACAGATTTCTACACACACTATTTGTGGTGTTAGTAGAGAGATTCAGAATGGTTTCTGCATAATTCTTGTTGGAACTATTTCCCTGGATGTTTCCTGCACCGAAGTGACAGCACCCTGCTAAGGTCATCAACTCTGTGTTTGTGTTCTTCACTGCCTCTCACATTATCCTCCTGCCTGGAATGGCAGCAGTCGATCACAGCCTAGGGTAGGCACTGCCTCAGTGAGGTTGTAGACGTGGCCAGGGAGCACAAATCCAATCCACCTAATACTGAATTTCCCTTTGCAATCAGTTGAGCTTGGCGCCTCAGATAACCTGTGAGGAGAGGCCAGTTTTCCTTAAAATAGTCTTTTACCTTTTTATATTTATTCAATAGGAAATTAGGCACCTCCAGAACTTAATTCAGTCCACATATATTAGACATACACATCTTCCTAGATGTGTCATGAAAATCAGTAGCCTTGAAAGTGCTCCCCTGTGGATGTAACAAGGTGGATGGGAGCTGCAGATTCTCAGCAATGTGCTGTCGAGAGTTTCTGGTGCCATATGTTCTGGGTATCATTTCCCAAGGAGGCCCTGGAGAGTCTGGAGAAGGCCAAAGCCCTGCTGGTCTCCACAGGGTGAGCCCATCACACAGAGCTGGTGGAAGAGAGGTTGTCTCTGTGAGAAGAGTTGATGGCACTCAAGACTGAAGATAATTCAGGCTGAAGGGGAGCCCAGGAGGTCTCTAGTTCAATCTTCTGCTCAAAGCAGGGTCAGCTATGAGGTCAACCTGTTCCTCTGCTGTCCTCATGATAAAATAATTTCCTCTTTTTCCTGGTCTGAACATCTCTCATATCAACTTGTACCTGCTGCATCTCATCCTACTTACATGCATGGCAAAAAGCATGGATGTAGTTGTTTAGCTGAAAGCTGCCTTTGAAATGTACACAGAGCTTAAGGAAAACAAGTAAATCTAACGCATAAGGAAGATAGATAGTCAGTATTTGTTTGTCTGTTTGCACATTACTATCCATTGTTTTGTTGGCTAAGGAATGATAGGGTGCTCTCTGCCAGAGACTCATAATAGGCTGAGGTGCAAACACTGAACGAAAACAGCATTTTCAAAAACCTGAAACTATTTGTCAAATACAGAAATATGCAAAAGTCATAACTGACATTTTAGAACTAATTGACTGTAGTTTGGAAGCAAAATATGACTTTTAGAATTTGAAATAAATAAGTGCTTTTCCTAAGCATACAGTTTTTTTCTACTTGAATAACATGTAGTAACTACAACAGCAATCATTCCTGGGAGGACCTCAGACCTAGCTCATTACCTTGTCATGTCTGAAAGTCACTGAGCTGCTAACAGGACCTCTGTCTTTCTCTCTTTCTCTCTTTCTGTCTCTCTTTCTCTCTCTGTCTCTCTCACCAACCTTGTCCTGCTGAATGGTTGCTCACTGCCCCTTGCAGCAGCCTCGCTCTTGCTGTTGCCTAAAACAATCTGAAATGACAAAGTCTGATTTTCATATGCAAACATCATATTTTTTAAAAAATCACCTGTTTGTATCTAATGAACCCAACCTGACTGGCCCCATTCAGAGCAAATGACATGGCCTGAAGATTTTATCCCCTAGCTGTTGGGCAGGAAATCTTAGATTAGACTTGAGGAGACTTAGACTAGATGTTTGAAAAACACTTTATTTTCTAAAAAATTTAGATCTGAGGATGAAATCATCACTGAAGGGTTTTAGGAGTAGGTTTGGCAGTCAGCTGTCAGGAATGCATTAAGTTGCTTTAGTCCTGGCTTTGGACAAGGGGATGGACCCTTCTGGTACATTTCCTTTAGGTTATTCAGTTACCATGAGGCAGTGTCTACCTCTTACTCGACCATAACCAGAGACAAGGAGTGAGATTCCAAACTTGGGACCACAGTTCAGAGCCTGGAGCTAGGTGGGGTGAGCTCAGATTTCAGCTGCTCATCCTGAGCTCATTAGTTAGCGAGTTACTAAATATGCCCCTTGAATAATTTCTGATAGGGACAAGAGAGCTGGTGTGTGGTGATGGCCATTCATAGTCACCCCATGTTTGAACTTCCCTGGCTGCACCTCTGGGTGATCCAGTTCACCAGCCTGCTTTATGGATGCTAATCCTGCTCATTGGGAAGCCCATGTGGACCCCAGGCTGTAATTATTTAGCTCTATTATATGAACATACTGGAGAGTAGGTGAAGGCAGGGGAGGAAGAGGACATGATCATCAGCCTTGGGTTCTGTTTTAATTTCATTCTCCGCTAATTTAATAGTTTTCCAATTGACCTCAGAGAGAACAGACAGAGACCATGTTTAAGAAAAAGTCCCCTTGCTGATGTTTGTGAACCTCTGGTGGTTAGTTGTACCCAACCTAAGTAATTCATCTCTCCATTTCAGAGCAAATCTCAGCTGTCCGCAGAGGACATTTTCACCATTCCCTTAAGACACAGAAATGACAGGAAGCTTCCTGATATATGTGTCAGAAAGCAAGCCCAGCTCCTCTGACAATACCCGATCAATCTTCAGAACACCATATTGATGCTACCTGAATAAGTGTCATTGCTATTTATTAAATTTCTGCAGCCTGCATAACACAAATTGCTGGAAGACTAATACGTGAGGAAACCCATCTGATCCTTTGGGCAAGCGATTTGTCTGGGATTTCTAACAGCAGGGAAGCTCTTAACTTTTGCCTCTTTGCACTCACCTAATTACCTGACTTTGTGCACCTAATTAACTTGCAATGCTGTCATCGAGGGAATCCATGATATTTCCAAACAATTCTGTGGCAGCCACAGATGAGCCCTCTACAGAAAAGACACAATCTGCTTTTCAATTGCTGTGTCCATTTTGCTCTATTCCCCTTCTGTATTCTCTTTCAAAAGAATCAGAAGAGAAACAAAATTGAATGAAGAGCAGAAGAAATGCCATGTACTCTTAAGACAGCATTGTGTAACACTGAATCCTAAAGAAATCATATGTACATGNTGGAGCAGCGCTGGTCACAGCCGGTAGCTTCCCCTCTCGAAGCAGGGTGGATCACAGCCGGCAGCAGCGCTGGTGGCTCCCGGTGAGCAGGGTGGGTGCAGCAGCTCCGGTGAAAACAGCGGTCCCGTGGAAAAGGGCTTGGTCCTCGCCTGAAGGTCGAGCGATGCAGCCTCTCGTCCTCTGGAAGTCCAGCGGAGAGAAAGCCCCTTCTGCTTGAGAAACCCCTGATTATATCTAAGTGGGGAATGTTCTGTGCCCCCTCCCAGGCAGAGCATCTCACAATGGGGTAGTGAGGCACTGATGGGCCCATTAACAGAAGATGGTTTGGAGTCCCTTATCTATGAGTCTTTTGGCAAGGCACAGATGGGCCCATTAACAGAACCGAGCCCGGAGGGAGGAGGCAAAGAAGCACTGCCCCACCTGGTTTCACAGCTCATGGAGATGGTAATAGAATATACTGCAACCCAGGACAAGAAGAAATGCCATGTACTCCTAAGACAGCATTGTGTAACATTGAATCCTAAAGAAATCATATGTACATGAAATGTAGGTTGAAATTCTCTTCACCTTTCATTGCAACAAACAGCTTTTGATTATTCAGCTTCCCTTTATATCTGATGGATTTAACCAGAGCATATGAATTTCCACATCCTTTTTCCATCCTTCCAAAGGTGGTTCTTGAGATGATGTTTTCTTGCCTGTCCAAAACATTTCAAGAGCAAACTCCACTTGGCATCTTCCAGGACACTTATGGACTCTTGTAATTGAATATAACATTGGGAGTAAGGAGTTTTGGGAACTATTTCTGTCTCTGGCACTAAACACTAGAGGAGGGACTCAACAAAAGGCTCTGACCTTTTGGAAGATAACCTCAAGTTTTCACCTAGACCTCCTCTGCTGAGAGAAGGGAGAGAGATACACTTGTGGACATATCATTCCACACCAAATAAACATGTTTAAGTTAAGTGAAGCATCTCACCTACAAGGTAAATACTGACTGTAGTAGCGCCTCTGTACTGCAGTGCTATTCTGTGTGGAAGGGAGACAACAATGTTTATTAGGTATGATATGAGGGCAACCTGGAAATTTTAGGTGCTAATTTACATCAAGTATTTTTAAATCTCTGTTCAGGAAGCTAAATTGAATTTATTGCCATTTTTACTCAATATAAGAAAAAGCAACAACCCATACAAAACTTTTCACCAATGAGAGGGATTTCCAGAGGAAAACTACAAGTACCTCTTCTGAGTCCAGACAGTGATATTCATGTAAACAGGGACCAGGAGGATGGAGAGCTCTTGTAATTTATGCACAGCTGTGTAGGCTGTTCATATTCACTTAAAGGTCTCAATCTTGCCTTGCTCCTATCCACTGGTGTGCATCAGGTGATGTGGGTGGCAGTTAATCCAAGTGCAATGCCATGTCGTGTTCCAAGGATTTTCCTTTTCCTATTTTTCACTTTTTAGGTTTTTAATTCTGGTGCACTAATTTTGCTGCCCATGACAATGGGTTAATTAGGGTTTGTTCCGTCTTCTCAGCATTAGCCTGTATTTTTCTGTCTTTGTCAAGTCTTTGCCTCTCACACAAATTTGCCTTTTTACTCTCATCATACCTCTTAAGACATGCTGAGTGATAATAATTCCTGGCAGAACTGGACTCTTAAGTTTTAATTTTTCCATGGGTTTGTATTAAATCTCCCTAGTCTTGGCTATCCTGAACATTTTGAGCCAAGAGTGCATTTTAGCTCCTGGCTGGGCAGTGGTAAGTTAACACAGCACCAGTCTGCAATACTGTCCTTGCAGCTACCCATGATTAATCTCTTTCCATGCTAAGAATTGGCCATTTGTTCCTACTCTTTGCTCCTTATCTCTTCTCCAGTTTTTAATCCGTGACAAGACTTTACCTTTCACCCCTGGCCAAGTTTCTCAATAGGCTCTTGTGCCGGACTTTATCAAAAGCCTTTTGAGAGCCCTCTGAGTCCTCCCTGCTCTGCAGCTTTGTTAACCCTTTCAAGGGATTCAAGTTGTAAAACAAGAACATGAGAGAAAGAAGATTTTGGCTCACAGGCAGTTTGCTGGTTGGCACATCTATCATAATTTCTGTGTTTTCTTGGCCAAATGGATTCCAGTTGCGGGAGGGATGTGGTTTATATGAAGCTGCTTTCCTTGGGGGTGGTCTGGCTGTTTGCTCCTTCACCGCATTTTGGGAGGGAGCAGGGGAAGGCCGCTCAAGACTTTATTTTAAATCATGGACTTCTTTTGGTCTCTAGATGTCTGTGTCAAGCTCTGAAGTGACTGTTCCAGATCCCCAGCCTTGGAAACAGACTTGTATGTATCCTGTCATGCCGACTGAGTATCCAGCCTGAAGGCACAATTTGGCTGCTTGAATGTGGCCCAGCCTCATTTAAGACAGCCCTGAGTAAGTGGTTTTGTGCATCATGGAACAGCTGTGTAGGTAGGTACCAAGTGGGCACTCTGGGAGATCTGGGCAGGGCCGGACGGACAGCTGGAAGTGGGCATGTCTCCAGAGCCAGCGGACACATCTTGCAGCTTGAGGTTGGGCAAAAGGCCTCCAGAGGTCTCTTACAATTCCTGCATATGCTCTGATGCAGTTTCAGCAACACTTGACACTCACTGGCTCCTTGCCTTGCCTTCCCTTCCCTTCCCAAACCCTTCTGCAAAGAGTGGGGCAGTGGCTCCCAGGCCTGCAGGGCACTTCCCTTTGTGCAGCCTCAGCAGGTGACTGAGTGGGGCTGGCAGAAACCAGGCCCTTTCCCTGTTCAGAAGCTTCTGTTTGCAGGGGCTGGCCTTTGCCATTTTGCATAATCCTACTGAGCCCCTCCTGTACCCTATTTCACCACTGCAGTGTGTCTCCTTTTCTGTCACCATGTAGGCTTTCCACTGATAACATCCCATTTACTGTTGTTGTCATTTCTCTGCTTCCACAGAAGCAGGTCCCTGGCGAAACGTCCCCAGCCCCACAAGAACTAAGCCTGGTCATGTTAGTGTCCAGCCCTCAGCCAGCCCTGAATGGGCTTCCCTTCCTCCATGTTTCTCCTGCCTGTATCTGGGACTTTCGACGCTTCACCTGGCAAGATGTCTATTAAAAAAAGCTGAAAACCCTCAACTCTACAGCACCTCCACTTCAAAGTAAGCTGGGTGCATTCAGTATCTCTCAGGGTATAACTGACTGATGTCTCTGGCTTTTGCTCTTCTTTTTACCTGCCATTGTATCTGGATTAACGTCATCATGGCTGGACTTCTGTTTTCACTTGCCATTGCTATCACCATAAAACTGGCAGACAGAAGAGAATATCGGCAGTAAGGGACTCTTGGTACATCCCCCTTTGCTTGTGAGACCCATGACCATTTCCTTTTTCCCCTGCAGCCTTGATTCTGCTGCACTTGCTTCATGCACCCATGCTCCCAGGGGCTCAGTCATGCATGATCCAGAACTACTTCTTTTGTAAAGAAAATATCAAAATTGTAAGTGAATCTAGACAGGAGCTCTCTGGGTCCTTGGGGCAGACAATGGGAATTTCACCAGTTGCTTCCTTGGTTTTTTACTTTATTAATTTTTTATATCTACTCCTGACTGTAATGTATACATATATTAATAATACAGAAAGTACTTTGACTGTAAATAAATCTACAGTTTTGCTTTCTGTAGTACAGTCACCGTACAATGCATATAGCAGGAGTTGCAGAGCATGTACTGAAATCTCTGGCTTTCACAAGGCATCCCACAATCCCCAGAAATTAAAAAAAGGTTTGAAAAAAATAAAAATAGAAATAAATTTAAAAGAAACAAAAGGAGAAATGCAATAACATTTTCCAGTCACTACCTGTAATCCTTAGGGGCATCAAAAGACTCTGGAGGTATCTGCTACATGTACTGAAGAGTCTGAAGAAATACTGTCATCAAGAAATCAATTCCCAGCTCATAAACAAGCAGCTAAAAGTTTACAAAGGAACACCCTCAACAGGGATATATGACAGTCCTACAAAGACAGCTACCTCTCCTGAAGCACCTGCATTAAGAAAGCTTTAACCCTTCAGGCAGTGATCAGAAAACCCAGCCAGTCCTTGGACATGTTTTTGTTGAACATTTTGCCTCCTTAGGAAGCAAACACCACAAAAATGTTTCTTGGGAGAGAGCCAAGGGCTTCCTGAGGACAATGGTTTTATCCCAAAGCTCTTGTTCAGGACTCAAAGAAACACCGATGTCGTGTAAACATCATTAAAAGTTGTCAAAACAACAACTCTGACAACAACAGAAAATAAAATAAAATAAAATAAAATAAAATAAAATAAAATAAAATATAATATAACATAACATAATATAACATAATATAATATAATATAATATAATATAATATAATATAATATAACTGTTTGACAGTAGGCAAGACGTTCAAATCAGTGATGTCACTGCCCATGATGGGTTGGTTCCCTGAAGAAGAGCAAATCTGTTACTGCCAGAGCACAGGAAAATGCCCTCTACAACGTGACCTCCTTGTTCCTTCACCTTTTGTCAGGGTTTGACAGCTTTTCATTAAATTTGGCACTTACCTATATTCATGTTCCAGCTGCCTTGCCTTTCTGAAACACTGCTGCTGACCAGGGCTACAGCAGGTCATCGATTTTGCAAAGTACCTGTATTTTTGGTAGGATTTTTTTTTTACAGGAAGTTTTCTGACAGTTGTAAAAACAAATTGTTCTGATTATGTTCTGTTCTAACTTTTCTAACAGAACCAAAAGGGTTAATCTGAAGGAGAAGATTTGAAAGAGTGGAAATTCACTTGCATACCACAGCTCCTTGAAGCCAAAAAAAAATAACTAACAAGGTATGAAACCTATAATGCTGTTCTACCCCAGCCAGTGAAGGATTAGGAAAAAAGTAGGTAACATCTGCTGGAAGGGGAAAGGTTTTATAGACAATGGGGAAACTGACCATCATTTCCTTAAATGTCAGCAGAGTGAATAATCACATAAAATAAAATTTAAAAAAACCCAACTCTTCTGCACCTGAAAAAATAGAACACTGCTCTGGGATTCCTGCGGGAAGCATATGACTTAGGGTTAAATCTGAGTAAATCAGATTCTGCTCAGCTCAGCTTCAGAGCATTCAAAGAAAAAATGTGCTGCTTTCTTTTCCATAAAAACACAGCTTTTCCTCTATTTAATTTTAGGACTAACAAAAGGGGAAGATTGTATGAGTCAGAAGTAAATTGCTATCATATGAAATAGTTTTTATTAATCTCACTCACCTCAACTGTTTTCATTTGGCTTTCTTAAGTGCAGTACAGAGAAACTTTATCCAACCTTGATGCTCTGGTGTCTCAGGGATTATATATCAAGCTCATTTTAAATCACAAATTTAACACATCATGTGTTAGCTTTCAGCACCTGATAAATGTTATGGGTTTCCTACTGAACTTGCAGAATTGGAACTACCAATCCATCGGTTCTCCAACTGTTGTTTGACTATGTGGCATTAAAGGTTGAATATTTTATTAACAAAAGGAAACAACCCTTAAATTAAAATAAAATACTCTGCTCAAGAGCCCAACTGCATAATGCTCAGCCTCAAATCCAATTTGTGCTCCTAGCTGGCTAAAGAACACACAAATTGGGTAGTTTTGACAATTAAAAAAGTTTTCTAGTAGCACACTAAAGGTGGATCAGATTCAATCACCTGCTACAATCTAAGGATGTCTTTTTGAAAGGAAAATAATCATAGCATGAGAGTTTCAGAAGCTGAAATAATAAAACACTGAAACTGAGTGGAAATAACCCTAGAAGTGTGGACACAGTGGTTGGAAGGGAGTTCTGGAGGCCTCTGGCCCAGCCTGCTGCTCAAAGACAGACGACTGACAGCTCTAGGTTAGGTCAGATGTGAGTTTGCTACCCAGATTTTGAAAACCTCCAAAGACAGAGGCTGAGCTCCCTCTCTGCAACCTGTTTAATTGCTGCACTACATTCCTCATGAAATTATGTTTTTCCTGCTATCTTTCCCAAGCTGCAGACTGTCCATTCCCCTCTCTTACTGCCCTGCTCTCCTGAGGAGGGTTTGTTTCCATGGTTTTTATCATTGTCTATCAAGCAGTTGTGGACAACTGCTGAATTTCTCCTTTCACTCTCTTTTTCCAGACTAAATGAGCCCACAAGGGCAGGAGGTCCCTGACCATGTTACTAGAAATGTGTTTTGACATTGGGGACCTAAAGAAATCCCCATATGGAATGCAGCAATATGGAATATTGGTTTAATGCATGGGCAGAAGAAGGTCCCGCAGTCCTTTGGAGACCTGCCCAGGATGGAAACCTCCAACAGACCGAAAAAAACCGCACAGCCTTTTCCGCAGAGCAGAAATGAGGATGAGGTTGCTTCATGGAGAAGGGGAAGAGGAGGGTTTGACAAGGCCATCTCCTTTGGAGAAACTGCCTCCTGCCAAAACTTTCATTCCTCTGAAAGCATCTCTGTCCAATTAGCTTGTAATTTAATCTCTTGTGTTTCATCTCAGGGTGTTTCAGCTGCTGTGGGTTTTATTTGCACATACGTGGTTTGTAGTTAGAGGGATGCGAGCTCTCTCTGAGAGGACTAAGAGAACCAGCTGAACATTAGTCTGGTGTGGCCAAGCACCTGCAGCACAATAAATGCATCCCCTGATTTTCTAAAACTCCCTCTTTCATTCCCTGCTCTTTCCTCTTCCCTCACTAATTTTTCTGCATTTCTTTTTTTTTTCCCCTGGCTCTATGCTCCTCCTTTACAAACAAACACTTCTTTTTCCCCATTCTTGGTTTCTTTCCCCATCCTCTCTGCTCCCTTCCTCCACAGCTGTGCATCAAGTCTTGGTGCCAACATTTGAGCCCAGGGTGCAAACCGGTGCAGCTTCCCATCCCAACTGCACCTGTGAAGTAAAGGAAAAACTCCCACTCTCTGCTGCAAGCCTGTTAAGCCAAGGTGGATTTGTAAGGAAGATCTATAAGAGCTAAGCACAGAAAGCACTTGCTACATGTGCACAAAACGTCACAATTGGTGGAGGGCAGCCAGCTCTCCGTGTTCCTGGGGACGTGCTCTCTGTCTCTGCTGTGGTGGTATTTGTGGATTGCAGCACATTTGTCCATAATTTACAGGTCAGGCAGCCTGACTGGGGCAGCCGATCTTACCAGGCAAGCAGATGCCCAGAAATCCTGACATATCCACTGAGCATGGGAATATCTGTGCTGTAGGGTCAGAGCAGTCAGATGGAGAGTCCCAGGAAGCCATGTGGGATCCTCGGCTGTGACAGTAACATCAGCTTCTGTGTGACCCCAGCATGGAGGGTCCGGAGGGCACATCCCAGTGCTCCTACAGACGTTTGTAGCTGTAATAAGCAGACAGTGTCAGGGCAAAATAGGAGACTGAGGAGATTTTATCTGTGCCAGAGGCTTGTCTTCTTGTTGTGGATGTCACTTCATTTTTCGTGCCTGGATTTGCTACTTTCAGCATGGAGATTGTGTTCCCTCTCCGCTTCTCCATTCAGATCATCAGCAGTGATGCTGAGAATTTCTTGGTGTCCTTTAGTCCCAGCAGAGACACAATCTTCAGGTGCACATCCCCTGAGTGATGAGGAAAACCTGTAGCACAGTATGGAAGTACATGGCATTCCTTATTTTTTCTGGACTGAGAATACCCAGGTTTATTCACATAGATCTGAGGCCTTTTTAACTATTGTGGAGGAAGAAATATGCCCTAAGCCTAAATTCCACAAAGTCCCAAGTAATTGACACTGAACAGGGAGGATATGATGCCAGAGCCTCGGGATTGCTGTCAGAGTCAGCGGCACTCACTCTTCCTTCTTGGGTGGTCCTGGCAGCAGCAGCTCCTGTGCAGCAGGATCCTCACTGCCCTCTCAGCCCTTGCACAAAGCACTCTCCCATCTCTAAAGCCAGAAGGGCTCAGTCTGGACAAGTTTTGGTCAGAAAGGAGTCCTCATCCCCATCTTGTTCTCAGTTTCGACTGAAACTTTCAGACATGTGAGGATTAGGATATGAAAATCCCAGCACTGACCCTGACACCACATTTACAGAATCTAAGGCAGGGCCAGTCTGCAAGGCACAGTGACATATTTACCCAATAGGGACAGCAAAGCGGAGGAACGAATGCATTACCCTGGAGCTTACCTAGAAGAGTCATGGTAATAATGGTGACATCCTTACAACCATAGATCTGTTTCCCTAGGGAACCAGGCAGCTAGGAGCAAAACTTCACCATACAGCTGACAACGGACAGGGAGCAATCACCATCTCAAACTTCCTAAATCCAGCAGCCTTGATCATCACAATGGCTGTCACTGGAGAAGGTGGGACACAGACCATGGCAAGGGCTGGGGACACTGTTTCAGCCTCGCCAAGAGCTGTCACAGGCCATGTGTATCTCGTGCTGTCAGCAGGACACAGACCCAGTGCATTACAAGGCAGAGGCTCTGGGTTAGACACACATCCAGGACAAAGAGAGACTGATTGGGTCATCTGATGCTGCTGCCTCTTCCATGATCTCATTACTGGCATCTGTCAGCACCATACTCTGGGGAAACCCCTCACTGATAAAAGGTCTCCACTCCCACCACCCTTCCCAGGCCAGACATGGGGAACCCAGCCTCCTCAGATCAGTTTCCATGTTTAGTCTTCTACTGCAGCAGAAGAGGCTTTGTCTCCACAAGGGAGCACTGAAGGGAGCCTGGGTGGCTCTCCTCACCTCCCCAGGAACTCCTAAACCAGGGAGAAATAAAAAAATGCAGCATCTCCATTTGGGGACAAGCACGCTTCTGTTTTCTTACCTGGGCCTCACAGATACGGAGGATGCTCTGCTCCTAACATGTAGGGTCCAAGTCTGATCCAGTTAAAGCTCTCTTTTAACTGGCTTAAAGAAAAGGTTGTATCTACTGTCAATATATATATAACAATTTTTACTGTAGATAAAAAGTTATATGTAACTTTGCCAATGTGGAAAAGGAAGCATAACTTTGCCCAGTTTTTTCTCTCTGATTTTATTATTCTGCATTTTTTATTCTCTCAGACTCTTGGAAGAAGAGGGAGTGTCCTGCAGAGTTGTCCTGCATTGTGTCTCCAGCATTTTGTGATGGCCTCTTCTGCAGCATATTTAGGGCTCCTTGGAGGAAAAGTGTCATATGAAGGAAACCACTTCAGCCAGGGCTTTCAGAAAGATAGATGTGCCACTCTTGACAAAGTTATATTAATAAATAGTCCCTTCCCTTCCTAGTCCCAGGGAAGAGCTCTTTCCTAGATGGGAATGCAGCTTTCCATGTCACAAGCAGAACATCCGAAATTAGCTGAGGGGTTTGAAGTCTTTGCCAGCAGTGCTCAAACAGCATTACCTCCTGGCAGGGTGCCTGGGCCCTCTCTGTCCCTGCTGGAGAGCCACAGCTGGCAGTGGCTGTTAACCCTTGAGGCCACCCTCCGATCCCCCAGCCAGCATGGAAAGTGATGGGGAGCTTTGGCTCGAGAGGTGGGCCAGTGCAAACCTCCTCAATTCAACAAAGCAAAGTGCAAGGTCCACCACCCGGGTCATGGCAGTTCAAAGTTGAGAAGAGGACTTGAGCACCTCCCCTGCACAGACAGGCTGAGAAAGCTGGGGCTGTTCAGCCTGGAGGAGGTTGTGTGGAGACCTCATAGGAACCTTCCAGTATCTAAACAGGACCTACAGGGAAGCCAGAGAGGGACTCTTCATCAGGAACTGTAGTGATAGGACAAGGAGTAATGGATACGAATTGAAAGAGGGGAAATTTAGGTTAGATATTAGGAAGAAACCTCTTAACATTCTATGATTCTGTGTCCTCAGTCAAAGCCAAATCTGCCCAAGGAGCCCTGGGGAGAACTGCACCCAGGCTGAAGGCTGTGTGGAACAGCCAGCAGCTACTGACATGTTGGAGAGGAGCCCACAGACACGCCAGGTCCCATAAGGCCACACCAGACCTACACACCCCTGCTGCAGTTGGGAGAGACCCCAGAGGAGAAGCTGTGCTGTGTTATGTGCTTCAGAGATGCAGTCCAGGGAATTTGTCATCTCAAAGAGTTTAGCATCCAGGAGGAACTTATGAGTTCTGCTGGGATCTCAGCTTCGCTTGATTCTTTTTTTAAGGATTCTCCACAAGCAGCATAACAGGAATCATTGAAAACATCCTCAACAGCAACTAGAGATTGAAGGAGCAGTGGGAATACCTTTGTTTCTCCCCTTCCAGGGATCTGGTTGGAATCTCTGCTCTCCCACTGCCTTGGCTCAATTGCTGTTCCTGTCCGCCCCGAGGGAGGGAGTCCCCATCTGGGACTGTCTCCATGACTCTTATGCCTGGCACGACACAAGGCCTGACTGCCCTGCACAGCCTCCCTCGCTGCCTTCTCTCCCACTCCCTGTTCGATGATGCTAAGTGTTAACTCATCCCAGGAACGGATTTCATCCCATGCTTGACTTCACATCTCAGACCCAGGAGAAGCTCTGCAGGTCTCAGAGCTCATCAGAAATCCATTATCCATTCAGATGCCTAATAACAAAATGACTGCCTCTGTCTTGTTGCCCAACCAGACATTTTCCTCATGCACCAAAGTTAAATCCTCCCTCTGAAAAACATCTTTATGAAATAAACTTCCAAGTGCCACTAGCTCCTAACTCTGTGCCTCTGCTTCCCCCAGCCTTGGCGTCCTCCTCTGATGTCTCCTCCTTTCGCTGCCACAGTCAGAGCAGGCTGGTGGAGGTGCTGGCCTGACACTGCTGGGCAGGCAGGTGGGCTGACACAGACACTTCTTAGCCCCACTCTTGGCTCCTTTTTCCACACTCATCACAGTGACAGGTTGATCTGGTGTGGGTGGGCTGGGAGACAGCAGCACAGATGGGAGACCCAGACAGCCCATTCAGGAGCACAGCAGTAGGGCAAGAAGCAAGAAGATTCCTGAAGAGTGTTGAAGCTGCAGGGGAACTGCTACCACAACTGGGAAACACAAGTGAACTTGCATAAATCACTCCACACGCCACATGTATTCCTCTAGTGCTCACAGAAATGGCAGAACCCTGCTACTCTTTGGAGTTCATTGGATTGCTGCTGGGCTAACAAGATTCATGGGAAAATTAAAAATTGATCAGATGGGCAAAAAACATTGTGTTCTGCTGGAAAAAAAAGTTGGCTTTGAGTAATTTTGCAAGTTGGAAAAGTATTTTTTTGAACCACACGACATTGCTGAACACATTGTTTTGCAGCTGGAGTGGGGTGACAGGCAATTGCTGCATTCTTGAAATGGAAGTGAAACATTTCAGTTGCACACACTGGAATCTTTCTTCAGGTTTACAGCTGGAAAACACTTCTGTGATTGTGGCTTTCCATCGCAACTCATAACAGATTTATTATTCTTTTTTTTGACACCCTAACAAATTTCACAGAGACAGAAAACCACACTCTGCCGAGCTCTGGCTACACACACTTGGAGGTCAGGCACTGTTCTGCAGGGAAGGCTGTAGTGTGTGCAGCTAAAACAAGGGCTACTCAAAGCCCAGTTGTGCCACTGCCTGTTTAACCCAAACAGTCACAATAACAGTCAACAATCAGATCAACTGGAGCTGCTCCAGTCTCAAACAATGACATCTTGGAGTCTGGGTGCAAGTGTCCCCACCAGGCACTGCCTACCTGCACCAAGGTCTGGTTTTGCAAAGCAGAGCCAGCATGGGCCCCATTCAGCTGCCCATGCAGAGGCACAGAGCACCACTAAGGGTGCTCTGCGGGCACTGGCCCATCTCTAGGGGACTGGTGCCTCTGGCAGGGGGCCTGGGGCAGATTCCTGCCCATACAGAACAGCTGAATATCAGGTAGGCTGTGAAATGGCATCACCTTCCTCTGTTTAGGCAAGAACACTATACTGTCATTATTTGCTTAAAGAGAAAATGCTTCTCTACCCAAAA
This sequence comes from Oreocharis arfaki, assembly GCA_013398015.1. NCBI lineage: Eukaryota > Metazoa > Chordata > Aves > Passeriformes > Paramythiidae > Oreocharis > Oreocharis arfaki. The sequence goes on along the minus strand of VZRR01003976.1, from coordinate 3,539,814 downwards.
GTTACTGGGAGAGTGAGATTATGGCTGTGTTCATATCCCTTCCTGTAGACCTTCTCCCCGCTGCCGAGGCAGTCGGGTCTGGTGGGTGGATCCCATCCCTTTCCTGACATTAAGCACCATGATTAAACTGGACACTTAATGTAAGAGCTCTAAATTCAAACCAGAGTTCTTGCAGGGCCCCAGAACCTCAGCATTCTGACAGGAGATTTCAGTGGCTGACAACTTGATCTCTTCCACACGATGAGCCAAGGCTGGCTCAGGAGGAGAGGCAAAAATTTGCAAAGTGCCTTGGGGTGAGAAGCACTAGCAGACTTGGAACGTCCCCTGCAATGGCCACCTGCCTCTGGGCTGAGGAGGTGGATGTCCCTGGAGGAAGCTGTATCCAGCATGATATTTACAAGGATTTACAACCAGAATTTACAATGGAGATTGCCTCTGGTAGAAAAACTGAGCATTATTAGCAGTACAGTAAAATATCCTGGGAGTCCCTGAGCATCAGAGCAGGGCACAATGGAGGCAGGGTGCTGAGTCCTTCAAACAGCTCCTTTTCTGTGAGGAAAATCGATTTTTAAAATTAAGGCACTAGCATTTGCTCCCATCTGAGTGACTTGCTGGGATGGGTCAGTTTTGGTTCGATCTGCTGGAAAGGACAGACAAGCTGGGACACGCTCTGTTCAGTCTTACTCATCTGGCATCTCGCTATCGCACTTCTCTCCTGGCCGGACCAGCTGTTCCCTACAATCAGCCCCTCTGAGATAGCAAAATGAGCTAAATGTGCTGTTCCCAGTGTGTCCCTCCAGCCTACGAACAGCCTCATGCCTGCCACAAGTGATGGAGGGAAGTCCCTGAGCAGGATGCGGCTTCCCCTTGGGGCCTCTGAGACATGCAGGGAATGGTCAAAAACAGAAATGAAGTTTTCAAAACTTGCCCTCAGCACTGGGGACCCAGGGGGCTTCAGTGTAGACCCAACCATAAGGAAACCAAACCTCACCATGGTATGGATGTGGTGTCTGGGGGCTGACTTGCCTTCTGTCCTTCTCCTGTCCTCCTTTTCCTAGAAGGTGTGGGATATGTGGCCCAGGTGGCCTTCCGTGACAGCACAAGTTACAAACAGTTACATAAGCTCCCACCTACAGAGAGGAAAGGAAACCTGTGGGAAAAGCCCAAGGAGAGCAGACTTCCACCTTTTTCCTACGGGAAGGGGAAGAAAAATATATCCAGTCATGTCCCCCAAGAAAGATGTACTACCAGCCCAGGCTGCCTTGCTCCAGGAATGTTGCACAGGCTTTTGCACTGAGCAAATCAAAAGCCTTGCAGGACAGATTCTAGTCCAATTCCTTCCCTGTCCACAGCATCAGAAGCAGCCAAAACCACCAGGAAGCTCAACACCAAAGACACAGGTTGTGTGCTCTCCTGAGAAGCCTCCTGGAGAAGTCAGGCAATGGCAATGCCACTGACAACCAAGGCAGAAACACGCTGCAAATCACAATGGCTGCAACAAAGGGATGAATCTCTGAGTTTCCCATGGGTCTTGGGTTGTTTAGTCTAGAAAAGGAAGCTAAAATGCCAAAAGATTATAATCTTCCAACACATATGAGGTTGCTGTAAAGCTGGAGATGGTCAGCCATTGCCCCTCAGCTCCTGACAGGACAAGAGATAATTGGAGTAATATCCAGCAAAAGTGGCTCGAGTTAGACAAGTAACTAAAAGGAGATTTAAACACCAGACAATAAAAACAGAGATCAAGTTACTGAAGAAAAGTTCAGATTCCCCATTTATAAAGGTTTCTAATGATAGATCATACTAACTTTGACCTGGAATAGTATGGAAATACTCTTTATTTGATGAAGGAAATCTTCATAAATTCTGGTCCCATCTCAACCAGCAATGCTGTTTTAGAGGGTGAACATGGGCAAACAGATGAACAAAAATAAAAAATAAAGCTACTTAGAGAAATCACTGCCCACAAGAGCAAGTCACTCTATGAAATATGACATCACAACATTTTGTTCTTTGCTTACTTCCCATCTGCTGTATTGCAGTTATGTGTATTGGTCAGTCACTCACCCTGCCTTTCCATCCTCCCCCTTTGCCCAAGCCCTGGCCGTGCTTTCCCCCAGAGCTGGGCTGCTACATGATATTTAATAGGTATTTTTAGTACATGCATCACCATGGCATCTCCTCCCACCTAACACAGCTGAAGTCAGGATCTGGTCGTGCTGGGATGTGAATCTGTGGCTCCCAAGAGTGGGGCATGAGCTGCTGAGCTGCACTTTCCAGATTACACCATTTACTGAAACTTCGGGGACAGACTGATTTATGGATCCTTCCTGAAGCCTGCAGGTATGGCAGTGACCTCATGCTGGTAGCAAAGGCCAACTGATCTTTCAAGGTGCTCATACTCAAAACAGGTGGATGAAATCCATCCTCACCCCAGCAGAATAGCTGTAAGCACTGAGCCTGTTTCAAAGTGGCATCCAGTGACCTCCTGGTAGCCAAGTGCTGAACCAGCTGAAAAGGTCAATAGCATATCAGCCAGAACAGCTGGATCTAATAGAAAGTGAGTCAAGATGATGCATAGCCAGCATTGCAGAAATAACAGATGTCATCTGGGCTGGTTGTACCAGTGTGTTGATGTGCTAAAACAACTGAAAAGAGACTTGCATGACCACAGCATATCACCCTCTTCCCAGCCACTGAAACTGAGATGACCCACAGAAGTTACACACAGATTTTCTGGAAACCAGGTTTCTGCACATGGCAGATACAAGGCAGATCCCACGGCAAAGCATGGTCTTGGGAAGTGCTATTTGCGATGAGGGATATAGAGATGGAGCAGATTGCAAGGTAATAGATATAACCTGCAGTTTTGATTTACATTAGGACTCTGAAGTTTTCAGCCCCAAGCGGAAGAAACCCCATCCCGGACCAAACCCCATGCCATCCCATACCCAAACCCCACATTTTCCATTTCACCTTCTCTGCTGTAGTTGAAGAGATGGTGATGTCTGCAGCTTTAAAAATAATAATAGTAATAAAAAGCAGCTGCTTAGCTCAGAGCATCTTTCATTGTCCAAATAAAAGGAGGCTCATGGGGGCAAGGTGAGGAAAGCAGGTTGCAGGCAGTGAGGCTGGGAAGCCAGTAAGTCCTTCTGGGGTCCCTGCGATGCTGCACTGGCAGCACCTTGCTCCCAGAGCTGTAAAAGGGATTAACTTAACAAATTTAGAAAGAAAAAGAAGGCTAAAATAGGAGTCTAAAATAAGAATCAGAATCCCTCTGGTAAATTGCTGAGTTCGCTCCCTGCTGTAGAGAGCCAGTGGTGTCGGGGGGAGTGAGCTATTTTCTGGAGATGTACTGGAAATAGCACAGGGTAGCCAGGGAGCAGCAGAGGGTGAGCATCAGCAAGGGAACCTGTGGACCCTCAAAAGCTTTCCCACCAGGTTGGGCACCCCAGAGTACACTGGCAGGATACAGCAGGAGCCAGGTGGAGATGGGATGGGATGGGATGGGATGGGATGGGATGGGACGGGATGGGACGGGACAAGGTAGGGAAGGCTGTTGGCTCAGTGCTGCTAATTCAAGGCTCCAAACCCCAGCAAAAGCAAGGCACTGAGCCCCATGCCTTGGTGTGCCACTCATGGAGGCACAGCTGAGTGCAGGGGGTGCTGACCCAAAAGCATGGGGCTTCTTGCAGCCCTGTGACTTATGGCACTATCCCAGCTCCACAGCCCAGCCGCTCTGGCCCCCTAGCACGCAGGCAGTGATGATCAGAGAGTTGTCTGGCAAAGCAACTACTGCCAGGCCCAACATGCCACTGCCAGTGCAGAAACTGAATTCTGAAGCAGTCAGCAGCACTCTCCCAGGGAGCAGCAGCGGGTGGATGGGGGACAGCAGGAAGGAGTTTTTTCTTACCAGGCTTCAATCCTCACTTGGACATGCTGAAATGAGACACTAAGCCTTGAACTCAAATCCTCTGATCTTCCCTTTTGTGTTCAGCACTGCTCTTGATTTTTCCCTTATAAAACCTGTTTGTCATAGCCACACAAGATACCTCCTTGGTATCTAAATAATTTGTCCTAAATTTTGAGATGACTCTGCCTCTTGCAGAGGGCATGACAGGAAGGTGATGGACATCAGGGAAGTCAGAAAGAGTCATGGAGGGGACTGGGGCTAAGACATTAAGCTAAGTAAAACTAGCTTTCCCATGTGGTGCAAAGGGGTCACAAAAGAAAAAAGCCTCAAACCTAATTCCTTGGTCATTGTAAAACCCAAGAAATCATCACCAAACCCTAGGGGTTTATATTGCTACTTGTTTTTTCTCCCAGGAGCAGCAGACTGGCACGTAGAGCACTACCTTGTAAATGAGTAACCATTCCTTATGGAGGTGTTTACAATAGAGGCACATGAAGAAGTGCAGGTTGTTAGAAGGGTTTTGATGAAACCACATGAAGCTGATGACTTGAAGCCTTGTGTCTGTCTGGATGAGAACACCAGGAGGGAGGATGGCATGGGAAAGCCCCTCTGCATCTCAAAGAACGAAGGAAGGAGGGAGGCACAGAGTTTCTGTACTGCACCCACTCCTGAGGGTGGGGGATTGTGTGTGATGCTTGTCCTGGTGATACACTGTAAAAATCCATAGGGCAGACCTTTTCGGGACCTTCGATGTTTCCCACTGAGGACTCCTGAGCACTGGTCCCTGGTTGTAAGAAAGCACATGGTCAAGTCTGGGAAATGAGATCCCTGACTGTCTCACCTGCTCTCAAGTTCCATGTCGCCAATGCGCAGCAGGGGGCTGTAAGCAGTAGAGCCCACGCCAGGTCCCAGACCCACCTTAGGACTGTGCAGGTTTATCTGCGTTTCCGAGGACCTGTGCCCGAGCTCACCCTCCCAGAGAAGCTGCAGGCTCTGGGGCTCAGAAGTGAGACGGAGCCCAGGGCTGCCCGGGGCAGTGTCACACAGTGCTCCGCTGCACGGGCACTGCCCTGTCTCCTCCCTGAGACCTGAAGCACAGCCTGCAGCCTCAGCCACCCTTATGCTTGAGGCACTGGCCACTGAAGCAGGGAGGAGAGGAGTAATCCTTCCATATCTCTTTGCTTTCCTACCGGACCCCTCACTGTGCCCATGAGCTCTTGTTCACTCACTTGCAGTGGCAGGGGAAGAAGAGGCGCCTCAGGCGAGGTCCCCGTCCCTGGGGTGGCAGTGACAGTGACAATGCCAGTGCCGTGCAGTACTCAGGAGGGCCACTGGAGGTCTGTGTGTATTTGCCTTCTCCCGCTCCCTGCACAGCGCTGCACAGTGCGGGATGAGCCTCGCTCGTCCTCCCTCAGCCCGGCCAGGACAGCGCACCACGCTCCCCAGCCCAGCCCTGTCCCCTGGGGCGGCTCCGCCCCGCTCCGAGCATCCCAGGGCAGCCTTGGGCTCCCGGGCTCCCTCTGGCTCCACGGTGGGGCAAAAATCCAAGAGTAAAACTCGAACGTGGGGAGATTATCTCGTCTGGCTCCTCTCCACGCAGGAGGCACCGCCTGCAGCTGAGACTGCGCCGGCTCTCTGTTCCCCAAGGAGCTGCTTGCACCTTTCCCAAGTTCGGAGTGAATTCATCGTCGGGCCAGCCCAGCACGAAGCCGCCTACCTTCGGGACGTGCAAACCCCCTTCCTCTCCCTGGCTGGCTGGCACCACTGACTGGGTGATGTCGGTATTCTCACAATAAGGCTCCTCTTCTCCAGGGTCACAGGTTGCAACTTTCTGAAGACAGCTGCTGTCATCTAGCCCCTGCAGCTCCAGCCCTGCACCTCTTGCCTGTATCCATCATTGCTTCCCTGGCCCCTGCTGCATCAGTTGCCCTGATTATGTTTTTAATCAAGTTCAAACTCATTTGTGAGCTGCAGGATAATGGCATGAGCGTGTGTTTGCACAGCAGTTTCATTCTAGGAAGGTGCTCACCCACTTTCCCAGCTGGACAAACAGACAGGCACAGCAGCTGTCTAACACAGAGGGAGCAGTTCAGTGCCGACACCGAGGATGCAGGATCACAGGTGACTCAAGGCTGGCTCACTTTGGCTGTGTTTCAGCCCAGTTTCATCCACCCACAATTTCAGGATGGCCTCTTCCCTGCCCTGGCCTCTGCAGGGTGCCAGGCTGTGCTCATTGCTCTGGATTGTGATGCCATGGGAAGTCACTGTGTTTTTTGAATTAGCCCAGTGAAATCAACATAGCAACCTCACCATTATGAAAATTCCACCAGGTCTTTCAAATTTCACAAGCTTTTAGGACTTCAGTTTTAAAGGGAATGGAGCACCCAAGGATCACAGCATCCCCACTACAGCAAAAACAGAGCAGCACACACAGAAAACCAAACTGGACTCCTCAGCAGAGCCCAGGCTGAAGCTGGTCTAGCTTTGTCTACATGCGGAAAATGGGGACTTCTGGTTCTCCAGGCAGGTCTGCATCTAACACTGGAAACCAGTCTGTGAAACAGATGTGTGGCTGTGTCCTGCTCCAGCAGGTCTGTCCTCCTGCCCCACCAGTGAACTTTGGGGTGGAACCTTCCTTGAGCAGATGTCCAGAGTGCCCTTTGCAGGGGGCACATCCAAGCACTGCTGCCTGTGGCCAGCTCAGAGTCTGCCCAGGGCTCCCCAAAAACCTCTTTGCAGATCCTAACTGATGATGCCCAACACCTCTCCCCGTGCTCACACTGTCCTTGAGGATACTGGGCTCCTGGATCTCTGTGGAGAAGAGGAAAAAGCATCCGCTGCCTGATGCTGTGGGAAGCGGGATTTTAAGAACCTGAGGTCCCCCAGACAGAGAAGGGATGATCAGTCAGATGCCTCTCTCTGTGATAGGTGTTGCTTCTCCAGAAGGAGCCCAGGTGTCTGTGTCATCCGGAGTGAGTGTCCCCCCATCCCATGTACAGAGGGAAGAGGACCTGTGGTCTGTGTCTTGCAGCACTGGGGCCTGGAGGCATCACTAAGCAGGAAAACTGGAAATACCTGAAAATGTGCCTCAGCTCCTTGCTGAAAGGCATTATGCAAGGAAAGGAAAATCCCAGCCTGGATCAAGTGCTGGAAAAACCAGTGTAAAATCAGCTCTGACATGAGCCCTACCCTTTTAGAGGATCATCTATATTGCATCCCCTGAGGTTACACACACATTGCTGTTGGAGGAGTTGAGGCACTTGCTGGACCTCGCAAGCAGTTACAGGGCAGCCTTGCAGGCCAAGCTGAAAATGTGACTTTCCTTTGCTCAGCAGCAGAACAGAATCTCAAATGTAGCCAGAAAAACTCCAAGTAACCTTGCCACATCTTTTCCTGCCTTATCATTGCAGAGCTCATCCTGAACCAGGGCATCCAGCAGTCATATTTTGAGGTTTCTCTACCCATGGTTGGTTTGACATCTAATTTTCCTCTCCTTGCTACAGAATATCCTCATACCTTCCGTGCTCCAATTTTCTTCCTGTTTTCCTCCTTTTACCTCCCCTTGGTCCTTTTCAAACTCGTTTTCCCTGCCTGCTGTCAGGCTGCAGTGCCTGCCATGTGGAGAGTAAATAGGATGCTCCTCATCCAAGTCCCATCATAGAGCCACAGCTGTACTTTGGTGATCATTAGTTAAAACAATCACTGCTTAAAACACCAGTAAAATAGCTGTTGGTCAAAAGTACAGTCATTAACCTCATGTTCTCCCCTTCCTCCTTAGCAAAGATGGATACACATTGACAGAGTTGTTCATGATACAGCAGATTTTGTAATAGTGCTACCCTGCTGACCCAAGCAGGTAGCCAAAATTCAGGTGGCTGTAGGTTATTTACAGCAAGAGAAAGAACTGACTGTGGAGGCAGGTAATTTTCCAAAGCAGTGTTGCTAATTCACAAAGAAGGTGCAAAGTCCTGCACTGAAAACCCCAAAAAATGAGCATGTCCTGGCTCACACCACCTGTGTTATTCCCACATGCATAAGAGGTCTCGTGCTCCTAGCTTTTCTCAGGACACATGTAGTCCTGTCCCCTCCTCCATGGCATCGTGCTCCCAACACAGCCCCTGGACAGCCTCTCCCATACATCACGGAGCTTTGCTCTGCTAGCACAGCTCTGTCTCCTACAGCTAATCGAAGTGAAAGTCTCTGGTAACATTTGGGGGAAAAAACAACTTCTTTTTTTTTTTTTTTTTTTTTTTTTTAATCTAGGCTTGCAGCAAAAATATTATAAGGAAGACAGATATGTTGTCTCCCCAGGACTTCCTATCCAGTGTCAGAAAATACTACTCCTTAAATGAAGATGTTTAAAATCTCTATAGAATCATAGAATCATAGAATGGTTTGGGTTGGAAGTGACCCTAAAGATCGTTCAGTTCCAATCCCCTGCCATAGGCAAGGACACCTTCCACTAGACAAAGTTGCTCAGAGCCCCATCCACTCTGGCCTTGAACACTTCTTTGTTTCAAAGTATTCCTGATGGCTGCACTGAGATGCTCTAGACAAATCCCTCAGTAATTGCTACATAGCTCAGACTTTAATGTTGCTTTGATCTAGAATGGGGTTTATTCAACACAGATGTTATTGTACATTAAATGTACATGCAAGTTCCGAAATCTCCATTCAACAGAGGATAAAGCCAACCGTGGGCGTGCACACTGTTTGGGAAACATTTGTATTTAATTCACAACCCACAAAATTCTTTCAGCCCAAAAAAGTTGTAGGAAGAGATAATCTTCAGAGATCCCCCAGGGAGACTTACACAGCTGAGCTAGTCATCCTGAACTCCCTTTTACATATAAACTCAACTGCTTTTAGCACACGATTCATTCGATCTGTTTGAGATCCACATTGGGTTGTGGGGCTCCGTGACTGCAAAGGGGCCTGTTTTCCCATTTTGCTGTGCCCAAAGCAGAGGCCAGCCAGCTCCAACACCAGCAGAGATCTGTGCATGTCAGCAGATCCTATCTCTGGCCCTGGTTACCAATTCATGGATTTTTACCAGTTGGAAATAATTTGGCATGCCAGGTTTTACAGTGACTTATTCACAGCACCCAGACAGGCAGGGAAGGAGGGAGCCTTCATCACTGCTGTGATGGGTCACAGCGTACGGCAGGACTGGAAACCAGGATATGTGTGTGTGGGTACTGCCCGACACTCACACAGCACAGCACAGGAGCCACTGCCAGTGTCGGCTCCTGAGCAGGAGATTCGTGAATCCTCAGCCCTGGGGGTCTGTGCAGCAGGAAAGGGGCCAGCAACACACTCTCAGCAGGAAACCAGCGTCCCTAAGAGAAGGTGCTGCAGAGCTGCTGCAGTCAGAGAGAGTGCAGTGAGAAAATCTTGGGAAGCTAATTAATCCCCCTTTGGGAAGATATTTATTAGGCAAATGCCTCACATTCATATGCACATCTGCAGTCAACAAAGAGGCTTTTACTTTTTCCCCAGCCCAGCAAAGCTGGAGGGTGGGAGGTTGCTGCAACCAAACAGCCAGAGGTGCTGGGGGTGCTCAGCCTGCTCCGGGTGTCTTGGGTCAAGCATGGAAAAAACAGTTGAAATTACCAAGGTCCAGGTTGGAGGAGAACCGGGAGGTAGTTGAGAAGAAGATCTTTAAACCTGAGTATCTTCCCCCCTGCTCACTGATGGAGACATTGCAAAGGACAGGGTGGGAGCCACCCCTGACAGACAGCCTCATCCTGCTGGGATGAGCTGTTCCGGAGTCACTGCATTAATATAACCTGGGGCCGCTTTTGCTGTCAACCAGTTAATTGCTGAGGTTGATAGATACAGCCCCTGATGAGCAAAGGATTGTGGCTGCTTGCAGCTTTTGCAGAAGAGCCAGCAGGACCTGTCCTTGTCCAGCAGACATTGAGCAGTGCGTCACGGAGGTTTGCAGGTGAGGAGACCCGCGTTGGTGTTCCCCACTCTTTAGGTGTAGGTGCTTTGAGAGAGCAACTGCTCTTCCTGAATTGTTTGCGTCATTTGCAATCACACAGATCTCACTGCTTCAACAGTTACTGTAAAATCTAGTTGGAAGATGTTTCAAGTCATGCAAAGCCCAGGGCTAGACAGAAAACCTAAAATTTCAGACCAAGACCAGGGCATGATCTTGTCAGCAGGGGAATTGGTAATTCTGTGCTACATTTAGTGGGTGCTTCTTAGGGCTCGTGAGGAGTCACTCCCCTTGACCCAAGATGAGAGCTGCTGATTCGGGAAGGATAAATAATGGCATTTCCAAGGCTTACTGGTTTGATGTGGTAATCCAAAGCAAAGTCAGCCTAAAGCAGACCTGCTGAAGGCAAAGCATGTTTCTTACTGAAATACTCAAACATCCTCAGCCCCTAGAATCACACAGCCTGCCCTCATTATCCCAGGTTTTTTTCCCCAACATACCAATGGATCAAACATCTGTACAGTCTCCTGTTTTACACTGAGCAGCGAGAGCTGCTGAGAGTGCTGGCATGACATTCAAACTTTAAACTGTCCATCTTAATTAAATTAGTTCTATCCGTGAGGTTCAGCAGTCGGTCATGGCATGTGGGAGATTTACCCTCAGGTCTTGAAGGAGCAGAAGTAGACTCAAAAGTAAAGTCCTCAGTGACTTGGGATGACAACTGTGTTCTTAAAGACCAAAAGCTCCTGGCAGAGCAGTTGCCTTGCCAGCAAGTTGCTGTTAACAATATCCTTTTCATTCCAGGGACCCAAATATGCCGTCTGTGAACCTGACTAGTTTTGCAATTGATTTCAGAGAGGCCCTTAATTTTCACTGACATTTGCTTCTGTCAGTCACAGCTTTCAGCTCCTCCTTCCCTCCTACCCATTGTGCAGCACCCCCAGAACCTCCCCTTCACCCCCATTTACAGAGAAAGCTGAATCCTGGCATTGCAATAAGAAAGGCAAAGTTTGGCATTCGTACAGCAAGGAAAGACTCAGGAAATTTGGTCCGGTGCTTTGTGTCTTCTTTGAGTCACTGCATGATGGTGCATAAATCGCTGCATCCCCTTGTGCCTCAGTTCCCTTGCTGCGGCCAAGGATGATACCCCCTTATCTCGGGGGAACAGGAAATATTAGTTACTGCTCAGAATATGCTCAAATGTGGCAGCATAAATAGTAAACAAGTATTTAGTCCTTTTCTAAAGATAACTCATCTGCAAACACTCAGGTCCATAGCCTGGAATTGGGAGCTCCCTTGGCTGTTACATAACTGCAGTAGGTCGTTTTTTTGGTTTTTGGGGTTTTTTTAAGGAATGAGTTGTTTTTATTACTGTAGTAATTTCATAAATAAGGAATGCATCTGACTAGAAAGGATGAAACAAAAATAAATGCCTGCTTAACCCAGGCATGTGGGAACTAAGCATTATCTCAATTATATTTCTGAAACAGCAATCTCCTATCTTTGGCCCGAAGCTTTCAGAATTCAAAGGCAAACACTGCACTGATTTTTTCAGGTTTTTTTCCCCATCCACTGACTCTTTGTGTTGGTGAATTTGGGGCTGCCAGGTATCTCTCAAGCACAGGAGTACAACTGCTCCTTCCTTGATGAGGTGAGATGTTGGGGGGGGGTGGTGCAGGGGTGCCACGTGCCTCATCTCTCCTCATTGGGGTGATCTCCTCCCACAGGATGCTGCACTTTTGAGCAGGAGATGCCCTTTTGGCCAACTCATCCACTACTGTACCTGTGCCACAATGCCTTTTATATTTTGGTCTCCAGTGCAGACTGTCAAAGGCTTTGGGAGCTGGGGGTTGCTCCAGCTGCAGTTACAGGCAATGCTCGTTAGAAAGGGGAACTCTGTGGGTGCTCGAGCAGCCTGGCAGCGCTGCAGTGCCTGGCCACGAGCAGGTCCCACAGCCACCCGAGGAGCAGCTTCTCACCAGGGATGCCCAATGCAGCACAAGCCTGTGGGGTGCTGGCACCGCTCCTCTGGGTGGGAAGGCTTCCAAGTCCTTATCTAAACCTTCCCCCTTCCCTCCTCTCATACTCCTGAACTATTTTTAATAGAAAAGTGAGGCAATGAAACCACTATGAAATCATCACAGTGAAATTAAGCTTTAGCTTGAAGCAAAGATCCAGTCAACTGCATCTTCCTGAGGACCAAAGCGTAGCCTGTGAGCTCCGGGAAGGCAAATCCCGCAGAGTGCCAGTGACACAGCCGCACTCCCTGACGGCAGAGCCCATCTCCCAGGATATTCAAACATGAAACTTCGTAGAGAGTGTGCACGGGCGCACCTCACAGGAACACGTGCACCTGGCAGGGGGATGCAGGGATGCTAATGAGAGATGAGTGCACGGGGGGTGCACAGCTGCACCTTACCAGAGCAGGAGACACAGATGAAACTTTCATGGGGTGTGTTGATGCACCTTGCAGGTGAAGGCACGGCTGAGGCTCGCAGGGGTCGCAAGTCCCAGGGGGATGCACAGGTGAAGTTTCAGGAGAGGCACAGCTGCTGCGGTTGGGGGCTCTCACCGGGCGGAGATGGGGGCGCACACGAAGATCTCGGGGGATGCACCTCACAGGGCGGAGGGGGTCCAGGGCCTCCCGTCTCCCCGCCCAGCATCCCCCGCCCAACCCCATCCCTGCACCGGCCGCGCACGGCGCATGCCTCGGGCAGATGCCGGCCGGTTCCAACCGGGAGAGGCCGAGGCTTTTCGGGTCCTGCGAAGAGGAGGAGCCCGTCCTCCTCCCTGCGCATCCCCCCTCTGCCTCATTCTCTTCTCACCGCCCCGCGGAGGGGCGCGGAGGCGGCTGGGCCGGCCGCGCTTCCCGCACCGCGCAGTGGCGTGAGCACGGCCGGAAAAGTTACGGACCAGGGGACGCTAAGAGATGGAGAGGGGGATTTACTCGGGCTTGGGACGAGCCGGGGGCCGCGCGGCTGCACGTCCCAGCCCGTTCCGGCCCCGCAGAGCGTTCCGCGCGGGATGGCGGAGCTGGGGCGCGCTCCGCGGAGTTCCGCGCCAGGGCTGCGCCGGCAAGGGACTCACGGCGGAGCCCGCCGGGGGGGCGGTGCGGAGGCCCCCGGCCGGCCCTCCCTCCCCGCGCTCCGCGCTCCTGCAGCGCTCTGCGCAGCGCTTTGCACCCGCAGCGACTATTCCAGAAAGCTGCTGAGTGCACAGTGCGTTGGTAGTAGATAAACAGATACACAAAAAATAAATTAATAACCCCCCTTCCGCGTGCACCGGCGTATGCGGACAGGGATGCGCGGCCCCCGCCCCTCCGCGCAGCCCCGCGCC